>JAHBCN010000373.1:0-198331 GCA_019359885.1 Listronotus oregonensis | reverse complement strand
AAGGACATCAGCCGAAGACAGCATTCGCTTAATGGGAGAAGATTAGTAGTAATTATTGGAGAAATTTATTATTCTTTTAAGTGCTGACGGGTCGATTATAAATAAATGTTTAAACTTAGCACGAAGGTTTTTTAGAAAAAGGTAGAGTGTCAGATATACAGGGTGTCCTGCTAAGGTCGTCCTCCGGCGATATCTCGAGAACCCTTCATCGCATAGCTTTAGAAAAAAATTTATAGTAAAACCAGCCTGGAAATTATTTTTAAGTTTTTAATTCCAACGCTAGAGAGCGTAAAACTAAGAACAAAATTGAAAACATGGATTATTTAAAAAAATGCAATATTAACTTATGTCGTTAATAGTTTTCTTACAAACTATGTAAAATAAGGAAACTTTTTCTTCTAAGTGTTTTTTCCTAACCCGTCAAAGACAGGGAGGGGGAGGAGCAAATGTTCATTTGAAAAAAATTAAATAACTTTTTTTTGGGCTTAACCGATTTTAATAAACTAGGTCTCGTTTAAAAAACTTTTATTAGGGATTAGATAAAATATTGATATAAATAATTTATTTTTTGTTTTAATCCTAGAGACTGATTTGCGTCAAAGTTATAAACTTTGACAAATTTTTCGAAAAATTTAAATACAATGATATTATTATTATAAGCCAATTAAAAAGATCATAAAAAAGTCAAGAAACTGGTGAAAATCGCATTTCGATATCTTAATTAATTCTCTACTTATTGGCAAAAAACTACATTACTCGTATCTTTTTCTATTTTAAGCTGTCAGATCAACAACTGGGCGTTTTTATCGAGAGTGCCGGGACGTCAAAAATCACAGATAATAGGGATGTCAAAAATGATAAGTGCATAGTTTGTTAAACCTGATAATTTTAAATTTAGTTCATCCTTGTTATTATTAGCAGTAGTGTTGTTAATCGAAGTAATTTTAAATTATGTCTTATTCTAAGATATCGAAATGCGATTTTTACCAGTTCTCTGACTTTTTTATGCTCTTTTTAATGGGCTTATAATAAAAAAATAATATTTATAGCAATATTTTAATTTAAACGAGACCCAATTATATATATATATATATATATATATATATATATATATATATATATATATATATATAATATTTTATATAATATATTAATAATATATATATATATATATATATATATATATATATATATATATATATATATATATATATATATATATATATATAGATAGATATAGATATGAAACGTCAAAAGTTAATAATGTGCTTATATTTTATTTAATGTGCTAAGTGAGTGTCGGAACTGTTAATAAAAAATCTTTGCACTAAGTTTACAAAATTTTCGGGTTTTCGACGTTACATTCCAAAGTATATAGTGATAATGCAAGAAATAATCTCTAGTCGTTTATTAAGTTTTTTCAAGTATTTAATAAAATTAGGCTTAAGTAAATATTTAGATGGAACTTAGGTATTTTTGTGGCCATTATGTTGAAAAAAATAAAAATAGAGGATATTAAAACTATTTTTTGGCGTTTGCTCTATAAATGAAATCATACGAAGTATACTAAATTTGGATTTCATCATAGTTTAAAGAACAATATATGAGTTTTGTCACTCGTGGCGGCTCTTAAGACGCACCCCTCCTATCCCCGCCTGTCCAATATATTCGTACCAGTCTATGGTGTCAAGCCGACTGATACGCAGAGCGCCAGAAATCGTTTTGCTGTAACCGTGTGCTTTGGTATATCGTGTCCCTAAAAAGTTGATAAATACATCTGATAATATTATTTGTTTAAAGGATAATTGTGAAAGTAGAATAAAAGGCGATTTATCGTTTTTTAGATGCCTAAAGGACCATATTAATATAAATCATATAGATTAAACTATTTTATTGGTATTTATATTGAAAATATATTAAACATGCAAATGTCAAACTTGGTAAAGTGCTTTGGGATTCACTGAGTTCCACAAATTTGCTAATTATACGCTAGAACAATGTCAGAACCGTATTGGAGTTTGTATTTTTTCAAAGATGAGGATTTTGTAAACCCTTTTAGGAGTCGCATTCATTCATATACGATTCCATCTGTAGGTTTATCTAGTGAGCCTGCTAGAGAGGGCAACTTTTAACATTTGTCTATTGAAAGCTTAAGTAAAATTACCTATGTGTACCTTTTAATGTATAGTTAGACCATCTTTAGAGTATTGTTCTCATGTCTAGGGAATGGCGTCTTCCACAACTCTTAGCATTCTTGATTTCATTTAGAAAGGGGCCATTCATCCTATTAATGATTTCATGCTTACAGGAAAGCCTTCTTCTCTCACCCTCCAGCGGGTTATAGGGGATCTGTCGCTTTTTATAGATATTTTTACGGCTTCTGCTTTAAGAAGTTGGCCAGTATAGTTCCACCCCTGACAGCTCCCAATAGACGACACGTAGTGTCGTTTTTATGCATTCCTTTACAGTCTTGTTTAAGAGGCTCAGAACTTTCCACTTTGTTAGTTCCTTTATCCCTAGAGTGTCCAGACTGTGAAACCTACTACCACCAGAAGTTTTGCCTTCTTCTCCAAATCCCCAAGTATTTACATCTCGTGTCAATAGACTTCATCTTACAATCCTTCGTGGACTATCTTAAAATAAAAAACAGCTGAAATATTTCATTTTGCACTCCTAATACACAAATAAAAATGTTGTGCATATATACACATTTTGCTAGTGACCCATTAATTATCCGTGAAAGTCTGGTCGACCTTTTTAGATGGTTACAATAAATTTCTATTTTGCTTTACATTATACAATAAATAGATAGATAGATAAATATTTATTTTTTTAATCGTAATGATAAAATAACCCTAGAATTATAAACCTATTTTTTACAACAAACCGGGATAAACATATACCCCACGGAATTTTGCTCCTAAAATTGTTCTGTAAGCAGTAGTCTAACATATGAGTACTCGAATTTTTTCGTTTTGTTATGCCCCAGAGAATGGTGAAGAGCAAATTTTATGTTATCAAAATTTAGTTGATTAAAAATTTATTTGAATAGCTGTAAGTACTTAAAAACAACCAAACCGTCATTTAACAGACAAAAATTTATAACTATTTTTCTAAACAACCGATTTTCAAATTTCCAACGGGATTTCATTGGCTTTAATTAAAAATGTACCAGCGTGATGTTTTGCTAAAAAAATCTATTTATTTGGGCATTTAAAGATTCAAACAAATTAAGAATTCGATCAATGGAAAAAATCAAATAAATATCCATAAAAATTTGTTTTAAAGAATCTATTCTTGTTTCTCTCATGGAAAAAAATGAAAAAAAAAAGATAAATTTAACAGATTTAAAAATATTCCAAAGTACAGTTACGATTTTACTTATTGTTATTTACTTATTAAAATTTACCCGGGGTAGATATCTACCCCGATTTTTAGTTCTAGGGATAATTATTAATAGGTAATAGGGACACAAAATTTAACATTTATTTACAGTGACTTTGGTGACCATAAACAAATATTATCAACAATATGCTTATATTATCGTCATAATCATTCAAATAATGAAAAATGTACTCCGCGTTCCCCGACAATTCCGATCAGAGGCAACGCTTGAATAAATTGGTATTGTTTACTCAAATATCCCCTGAAACTTTTATGTCGGTTCGCGATCAGGGGAGACGCCGCACGGTGTCTTTGAAGCCAAAACATCAAAGTTTATATGGAAGTGACCTAACTCATATATTGTATATTCTTTAAACTATGGTTTAGTCTGACAGCCAATATCTTTGTTAATATGAAAAGAATACATAAGCTTGTTTTTTTTGTTTAATTAAGGTAACTACAAACGAAAACAGTTGTCCACTAAAGCTTAGGGTACTCTCATTGTGACGCTCTTATAATATAATATTTTATATATGTCAAGGGAAACGCCACTGCCTAAAACAGGCACTGAAATACCAAAGTACTTATAATTATCACATATTTGTTGTTCTAAATGTTTTTATATGTACTCGTATGTAATATAAAAGCTCATTACCCAATCGAAAAAACTTGCCATACTTGTAAATAGTACTTAAATATTCGCACCTATTTGTTTATTTATAAACTTTGTGGCTAAAACCTTTGTTAAACATAATAATAATTGCTTAGAATTACATTCCTCTTATTTTATATTCTATTATTGGAATTTTTAACCATTGTACCTGTCTAATTGTTTCCTAAATTGTTAATATTATTTTTTGTAAATAATCTTAGTCAGGTTATACTTTTAGATATTTTGATGTAAGAACCACTTTTACTTACCTTTCTTTAGGACGTTACATGTACATTTTTAAGTTTGCTAAATTATTTATTTTTATGAAACAAAACACAATGACAAATGTTTGCTTAGCCTAATAGGTGTAAAGATAATTTAATAAAAGTATATTTTAGATATACGGGATGCCTCATAATAGACTACCCATTTTAATTGCTCAGTAAAATTGTTAAAACTTAATAAAACTAACATTTTATTACACTTAATTACAATTCACTCTTTGGGATTTACTGTCACATACGACTTATCCAAACTTTTAAAAATTACATCTACCTCAAGTAAGTGCCATTAACTTCAATGCACTTTTCAAGATTTGACAAGAAATGATTCATGACACATGATCTAATCACCGGACCTCTTCAGGAATTCGGACTTTAAGATCTTGGATGTTTTCTGAACGAGTTGCAAAAACCTTTGACTTTAAATAGTCCCACAGAAAAAAGTCTGGTGCAGTTAAGGCCGGGGACCTTAAAAGCCAATTTAAATTCCCAAATAGTAAAATGAGTCGGCCATTAAACACTTCTCGCAGAACTCTTAAGAATTTTTAGCGGTATGTACGGTCGCTTCTCTTTTAAGTTACTCTTTATGTTTTCACGCAAAAAACCCGTTGTTGAACTGAATAATCCATGAGAATAAAAACTAAACATTAAATTATGTGTTCAAACCCGATGATGCTTTATTAGAAAAATGACCTTTTACGAAAATCAATTTTTTCTAGTTTTGTGACAGATGCCTACTCGATTAAAAATATGTTGATTCAAATGCCAAGGGCCATAGAAGATAATAATATAAAAAAAAACGTACTGACTTATCTCATATGTAATTTATTTCAAAATCAAAATAGTCTATTATGGGGAACCCTGTAGTATAATGAATTAATGCAGAAAGTTTTGCGTTTTTGAACTTAATTTATGGGTATCATTGTTAATTATATTGAGTGCTTAGATAAACAAAGGTCACTCTTATACTTAAGGAGGTTAATACTTGTTTTCAATAAATTGTCTTATATTCAGCTAAACAAGATATTCAAATTACAACCCATAAATGAAATTTTTCAGAAAATTCTTGTGAAATTGGACGCCAAAAATCTTGTTCAGTATAATGGCTAGTACTCTAGGTCAGTTTGTTTTTTAGAACAAGTCTACACTAATTTACACTTTTTATACACACCTAAAATACCCCTTCGGTAAGAGCACTTTACGTAAATAAATAAACGACCAAGAGAAAAACCTGGAAACCATTTTCAAGTTTTTGAAACGGCCACTATGGGTGCGTAACTGCAATACTGAATCTAAAAAAGTGATGTTTCTGTGAATTCTGTCATATTAACCTAAGAAGGTAATACCTGATCCTTAAAGTCGAAGATAATCTGAACCTTTTTTGTTTGACAATTTTTGCTGTATTTCTAGAAATAAAGCGGTCGGGAGCATTCAAAGGTTTTCGTAAAAAACACCCTGTATCTTCAAAAGGGCTTAGCCGATTTAATAAACTTGGGCTAGTTAAAAAGAGCTATTCTTGGTCTATACATGTTATAATATTTGAAGTTTTGTTAGTTTTACTAGTCGCCTCTATAGGGTTTTTTCGGCATGTCATTATCCCAAAAACTATAAAAGCTACAAGAAATTTTATATCACATAAATATGTATTTTTACGAAACTTTTAATTTAGCTTATATATTCTTCTCGTCTAAATGCAGTACTTTACGAGTTATAATCAAAAAACGAATTCCAGGGGTATACCTTAAAAAAATCTTCGTAAAGTCCTGTATTTAGACGAAAAGATTATATAATCTAAATGAAAGGTTTTGTAAAAATACATAATTTATGTCATATAACATTTCTTGTAGTTTTTATAGTTATTGAGATATTGACGTATAAAATTTTCTTTGGCCTACATTTTAGGTTAGGAACAAGATATCGAAATGCGGTTTTCGCGAGCTTACTTAGGCATCATTAAGCTACTTTTTTATAGAAAAGAAATCACATCAATGCATTATTTTTTTTTTTTGGGAAAATTAACCATTTCTGTCGGAATGTCAAAAAAAGCCCTCTAGCAGCAACAAGTGAAACTAATAAAACTTCAAATATTACAACATTTATAACCCAAGATTAGCTCTTTTCAACTTGCCCAAATTTATTAAATTCGGCTAAGCCTTTCATTTTTATTGAGGTCGGCATCATGATGACATGAACATTTTTGTTGTAGTCCAATATTTTTTTTGTTAAATTCACGTTTTAACAGTTTTGAGTGCTAAATCTAAAAAATATGATAAATTCTGTATTAATGATTTGATAATTATTCTCTGAATTAAATGTAAACTTTAATATGTGAGTAAGGGTAAAAAATTAAATGCGAAGATTTGCGAAATTTCCTTATTTTATCAATTTTTATTTATAAAATTAAAAAAAAAATGTGAATCTCAAGATAGGGAGCAGAAACGATTTAAATCCAGTTTGGATACACAAACATAGAGTATTCGAATCCTGGGCCCCGTTATATTTCACATTTTTAATAATCTTACCCATGCTTCAGGAGTACCGTGTATTACCTAAATCGTAGAAAAGCTAATGTATCACTTTTGACTTAACTACCTAAAGTTGGTAATCAAAATAAACACAAAACTTGTTTAAAGTGACAATTAAGTTTTTACATTAAAGCTTTCGGTTGCGTAAACAATTGTCATTATGTTTTTAATTTACAGTATAAAAATGTTAAAACATTTAGATTATTATAAACCATAAGATTATTTATTTATAAGTGGATGGTTAGCTTATACGACACGATCTTTGTATAAAAGAAAGCAGTTTTTGAAGGCTTATTAAAAGTATTGTAAAGGTTATTACTAATTTGTAAAAACAAAGTCAATTTTGTTAAATTCGGATAAAAATTGATTGGCCATATATAAACCTTAAATATTTGGTCGGCTTTGCTTACCACTATTCTGCGACTTTGCAAAAAAAATCTTTAATAAAATTTATGTGAAATAAGGTAAGCTTTTAGGTAACGTTTGAAAAATAAGGACTTAATTTGAAACGTTTGAAAAATCCCATTTATTATTTACACTAGAGGGTGTGCCATCTTGTGGTCAATTTTGGAACGTTGCACTATTTTCAGTAAATTCCGCTCGACGTATTTTATAATAAAAAAAATTGTTTGAAAACATCCGACGAAGGACTCTCGAGATAAGAGATAGGTAGGTAGGTTTAAAGTGAGTGGACTTTTTACGCCCTCCACTGCGGCCGCTCGGTCTATTGTGGCTCACACCTTTTTATATTTCTCCCAATGGGATTGGACTTCTAATGAATCCGATACCAAATTGGGAGAGAGTTCTTACATATCCTCTTACTCGTGTCTCTACCGGACACGAGCACAATGTGTTCTGGTGTCCCTGTCTCCTAGAGAGTATGACGAGCAGACGATTAGATCCATCATGCTCTCCTCTCCCGGTCTAGTAACGTGGGTAGCTACCAGGTCCTTGTTACAGGAACCAGATGTTCTTTCTGAGGCTGCATCTCCGGCCTTAACCTATGAAAACGGTCCTATCCGCTTTCTGTTTAAAGCCAGGAAACCCGTTTTCCTATAAAGGCGGATCTGTCCGCCTTCTGTTTGGATTCAGAGAACCCTTCCTAAGCACCTGCTTATTCGGGATGGATTAGCCCTTCCCCGTAAAACAGGTACTGGTGACTTCAGGGGCACCTTACGAAACGGATTCACCCGTTTCGGTCGGCGCACCTTTGTCTGCTTGTAACCTTGAGTGGTACTTCTCGAAACGGATTTATCCGTTTCGGTTAGCGCACCTTTGTCACTTTTTTCCTATGAAAGCGGTTCTTGTCCGCTTTCTGTTTGGAGCTAGGGAAGTAATAGTCCACCACGGTAGATCTCTGCATTACCGCAGTAAGGCTAGATACTCTGAGAGGTCGCCCTGTATTTCAGAGGCACCGTTGGGAACACCTGTTTAAGGCACAGAATGTCATTCACTCATCAGCGCGGTATGCTAACATCTTGCGTTCATCTTAGCTTCGGATTCCGTTCCATACGGTGGCAACAAAAGTTACCGATAACCAGCAACTCTAGCGCATGTTCCAAAAGATCTTACTGGGCCCAACCACAACGACGATGTGTGAACACAGCGGTTGGGCTCGAATAAGAACACCTGATATATATATATATATATATATATATATATATATATATATATATATATATATATATATATATATATATATTATATATATATATATATATTAATAATACACAATAAAAAAAAAATAACTATTTTGTAAATATCTTGTCAGTTTTTTTGTTTATCTTTGAGTCCTTAAATGTTTAAAAAATTTAGAAAGATTGTTGTTTTTCATAGAAAGAACTCGTATCCTGTTGTCTAGGTTGAACATCCAGTTTTTTAATTTTAAAGTATTTTTTTGTTAAATGAAAACCAAAGCTGTAAATAAATCTGTACAATTTTCATTTGTGGCGCAATTCTTAGGTCTTCGCGGATGCTTTCTAGCGAGAAAAAGTTTATCACGATTCCGACGTGGGAACCCTGCTGAAAATGGCCCCAATGGAACCCAAAAATGAGTTTTCCGTGAATATCTGCCAAAATATGCAAATTATAGAATTTTTGTTCGGACAAAAAATGAAGATCACCTAAAAATTTACAATAATGGTCCTTACCATTTTTTCGCAACACCAATATTTTTCGAAAAAACGGTCGTCAAAAAATCCATAACACACTTTTTTTACTAGAACTCCGGAAACGGCTAAAAAATTCAGGTGGACAAAACAAATTTTTATCAAAACGCAAGAAAGATGGTAAAGGAAATTTTTTGGGGTCATTGAACACTTGCTTAGGTCTCATTATAAAAAAGAAATGTTAATAACAAACCATTTTTTCATAAAATATCAATAAATTATTGAGATACTCTCAAAATATTGCGAAAAAAAACTTTTACCGCTTTTTTTTAATATTCTAGAAAAATCAGAATGGACTCAAACTCATATGTAGTGATAGGTACGGGTTTTCCCATTCCAATGAACTTTGAATGATTAAAAAATGTACATTATTGCCCGAGTAATGGAACAATTCGTCCGCCCGCTTATAAGTGAATCCATGCAGATAGCGGTAGAGCAGCAGCTGAAATGAGGAGACTTTTGGGTCCCGTTATCTCGAAAACTATCGATTTTTCAAAAATATATAAGGACCATTTTTGTAGATTACAAGGCGATCTTCATTTTTTGTCAAAACAAAAATTCTCCAATTCGCATATTTTGGCAGATATTAGCGGGAAAAAAATTCGGTCCTTAAGGGGCCATTTTCAGCCCTTTCCCACCTGTTAATGTTGATAAACTTTTTTTCGTTCGAAAGCTTCCCCGAAGACCTAAGAATTGTGCCGAAAACTGTACAGCTTTGTCCCTTCATTTACTGGACTAAATATACTTGTTTAATTTATTTTTATAGTCTTGTAAGTATTATACAATTAAGGTAAAATATTAGATTAAAGAAAGACATTTTTGCTCTGTTCCTATTTCTTTTTCGTTATATATTTTGCTTGTTATTCTATATTTCTAATAAGCTTAAGGTTCTTTTAAAAGGAATTGACATGAAATTAACTTAATATAAATATATTTTACATGTATGTTTAAAATCTCTTATTGTTATTAATAAACATGTTGTTCCGTAGAAAACAGTGTTCCGAACACTTTTTATTTTAGGTAAATATTGTAATGAAATTTAAACTATATAGATTTTTAGGTAATGTTATTTAATTGTACTCAAAATTGTACTCAGTCTTAAAAGTTATGCCATCCGGTAGTTAAAAATGAAAGTATATAAAATATTTAAAAAATGTATCCTCTATAAAATGTTCTAAAATAATGATTTTGATGTTTACTAATGAATATTAATACAACAAATCTTATTGACGTCTTTAACACTAAAGTCAAGCAAGGTACTAAGAAACAGTACCTTTTTTTGTGTCTTTAAGAACCATAGAAAGGCATTTAAATTTAATCCTATTTGCTTTTTTTTTGTTCCTAAAAAAATATGTAAAACTTATTTACAACAAAGACTCCACATTAAATTGATATTTAAAGTTTATATTTCTACAATTTTGAGAATATAGTTAATTATAATAACCAACTTTTACGGCAACTAACCACCGGTAAAGCCCGAAACTTTTATACCTTAAGACATGGAACATCAACCATTTACCGCCAAAAAGTAGTTAAAGTAATAAAAGATTTTTTAATGTATTGAATACAAAAATGTTATAAAATAAAAAAAAATATTCAGTTTTTTTTAAATCACTTATTTTTTAACTAAAACTATACATTAAAAAATATCGCCAACCTGTTTATGAAAATATGATAAGCTGTTTGTAATTTAAACAAAATCTTGTTGGTAATGTCCAGAGTGATAACATTTAAACTTTTTTTTTTTATAATTTATTATATATTATATATATTTTATATATATATATATATATATATATATATATATATATATATATATATATATATATATATATATATATATATATATATATATATATATATATATATATATATATATATACAGTGTGGTCATTTAAGTGTGCAACATATATGAGTTTTTTTTATTAATTGCACAATGAAAATACAAATATTGCCGAAAGTTGGTGCATGTTTGATAATCATATTAGGTGCACTTAGATTTGTTGCAAGTCAAACAGCATACAGGGTAAAATATAAAAATTGTACAAGAGTAAAGTATCCTTATTTTAAAAAAAATTGGGCAAAATGTTATCAAGAAAAGTTGTTCAGAATTGCTTTTTTTAACCTTTTAATGTTAACCTTTTCTTTTAATTTTTTTTTAATATTCACATTAAACACTCTCATAAATTATTTAAAATCAAATCAATTTAGCAAAACTTTGTTTAAGCATATTTGTACCATTAACAAAGATTTTAAATTTTTTGTTGCAGCGATATTACACACCACTTTAAAATTTTACAAAAATTCTTTTTAATAAGGTAAAACCTTAGTAATGATAATATGCATATCAAAAAACGTTCATTTAATGTGCAAAATTTTTATTTTAAATGTTTATTAAAAAACTGTACAAATTAATAGACAAACCTGAAAAAAAAGAGGGTTAAAAGTAAGCATTATGACAGTTTGGTGACAATATTTTTTCCTTCTTGAATAATTATTTTTTGCTTATTAAGTTTATTTTATTTCAAATGAATCCTCCAAGACAGTTAACGTTGGCCGAGAAAACCGAATTAGTTTTAATATGTGAAGGAAACTATAGATCAGTGCGTGAAGCAGCGGATATTTTCAATGAAAGACATCCAAAAAACAAGTTCATTATTCAACTCAACTGTAAGCAAAAATTTGGTTAATTTCAAACGGACAAGGTTTTTAGACAGTTAGTATTGCGATCTACTGTTAGTGAATTTTACGATCGAACAATTAGATAAATTAAACGAGATGGTGAACATACGCGTCGATAATTTTTTTGCACATAATTTTATTTTTTTATGCTTTTTAATTTTTTTGTTCTATGTAAATTAATATTTAATTTGTTAATTGTTAAGTTATAGCATCGGCACTAACCAAACCATTGATTTATTGCTTTTGAGGTTTGGGTGCATTTAGTGCATACATAATGCATACCTTAGTGTTGTTAGGCATATTATCAATACTAATGTTAAAGAGAATTTTTGCAAAATTTTAAAGTTGTGTTTAATATTATTACAACAAACATAAAATTTGTCATTCCCTAAAAAATTGAAAATCTGGTACAGTTGTATAATGAACTTCTTCCTCTGAATGTCTTTCACTGAAAATATCTGCTGCTTCACGTACAGATTTATACTTACCTCCACATATTAAAACTAATTCGGCCTTCTCGGCTAACGTTAACTGTCTTGGAGGAGGCATTTGAAATCAAATAAACTTAATAAGCGAAGAATAATTATTTAAGAAAGAAAAAATATTGCCACCAAACTATCATAATGTTTACTTTTAACCCCCATTTGTTTTTTTTCATGGGTATTCACGATAATTTTAGTAGGTTTTTTAATGATGTCTATTAATTTGTACAGTTTTTGATATGCATATTATCATTACTAATGTTTTACCTTATTAAAAATAATTTTTGTAAAATTTTAAAGTTGTGTTTAATACCGTTGCAACAAACATAAAGTTTGTGATTCCCCAAAAAATTCAAAATTCTATTTTAATATTACAAATATGCTTAAATTTGAACAAAGTTATGCGAAATTGATTTGATTTTAAATGATGCTCTTATGTTTAGCGTCAATATAAAAAAAAGAAAAATTGTAGAGATTTTTAGGCCATGTTTTTGTATTTAGATAGAACTTTTAATTCTGAACAACTTTTCTTTATAACATTTTGCTGAATTTTTTGTAATATAAGGGTACTTTACTCTTGCACAATTTTTATATTTTTTGACCTATGCTGTTTGACTTGCAACCATTCTAAGTGCACCTAATATGATTATCGAACATGCACCAACTTTCGGCAATATTTGTATTTTGATTGTGCAATTAATAAAAAAAGCCTATATGTTGAACACTTAAATGACCACACTGTATATAATATGTAAGGTATAAACTAAAAGGACGAGCATGGAATGGAAACGTTGCTGTAAAAAGTTATTAGAGATAATAAGAGGTAGTAAATTGTAGTAAACAATAGCCAAAAATTCTTATTTTTTGTTATTTCTTTATGACTGTGTTAAAATATTTAAAATTATGAAAGTTAATTATATGCATAACTCTAAACTTGCCTTTTTTATTTTTTAGTATTTGCAGCCTTTAAAAATAAAATGCATTTTCCGCCTGCAATATTTTCTCGCTATCTTATCTGAACGCAGAAAATTAAATATAATAATCTACGTTTCGGTGACAAGTCGGCCACCGTTTTCGAGATAAAATAAGAATAAAAAATTAAACTAAATTTAAAGAAATTTTGCTTTGAAAACTTAGGCAATTCTGATAGCTTTTTACTTTTCATGACATTTTGTCATAAATGACATTGGGTTATTTGACTGGTATATTTATAGTATTCAAAAAGACAAAAAGGTGGTATGGTGTGTTTATTGATTTTAAGTTTACCTGAATTTACTTCATCATCAAGCATGGGTAACCATGTATTATTTAAATTAACAGATATTGATGCTACACATTTATCTTTATTTAATAAAATAAATGCACTTTCCTTTATTTTACGTTTTTTGGACAAGTTTTCCTTTGAACACAGAATTCCACAAATCAAAAATCTGGCAACATGCACTTGAATAACCACCTAAGGTCATTTATGACAAAACGTCATAAAAAGTAAAAAGCTATCAGAATTTCCTAAGTTTTTAAAGCAAAATGTCTTATTTTTTTATTCAAATTTTAACTTGAAAACGGTGGCCGACTTGCCACCGAAACGTAGATTAATAGTTTTGGGTTTTTTGGGGAGTTTTTCTTCTTTTTTGTTGCAGTCGATCTGCAAGTTCATAGGGTCAATATGGCTGAGCAAGTTCAGTTCGTTATTCCCGGGACCCTGACGGAAGAGGTCCCATTTTATAACAAGTAGTAAGGCGGAACTTTTGGAATTTGGAATTAAGCTTAACTTATCCACCTCTTTAAAATCTTCACTATTCTGAAGATCGCTTTTTAATTTTTTATTTAGGAGTAAAAACTACCCCTTATTGCAAAAACCTTCAAAACTTTTATATTAAGTCACATAAAATTAGGCTCAAATAAGTTGAAAAATAAGTATTTAATTCTTTGAAACATTATTTAATGTATTTTAACCCTTTAAAATCAACCCTTATTATAATTTAATGAAAAAAAAAATGTTAACTCTAGAAAAATTAACATATTGTCACAGAGTTGTAATTAAAAGATTTGACTGCTTAAAAGTATTACTAATTTAATTTTGTAATTTTTTAATCCTTAACAATCCACCCTTTACAATATTACAATGTAAGAATTAGTACAAAACCGCATTTTTTTTTTAATGCATCGAATCGCATAAAAAGTTGGAATTAAGTTCGACTCACCCTTAAAGTGTGCATTACGCCGATAAGCGCTTTTTTATTTTTGAGGGGGTGAAAACTACCTCCTATTACTAAAACCTTTAAAACTTACTTCACTTTCATATTAAAGCTTAAATCAAGTAAAACTTGGCTCAAATAAGTTAAATAATAAATGTTGAATCTTTGGAATATTAGTTCAAGTATTTCAAATTTCAACCCTTAATATAAGCAACCCCTATTATGGATTAATGAAAAATATTATATTTAATGGATAAAATTAAAAAAAACACGTACAATTACAATAAAAAATGTATTGAAATGAAAAGATATTTACAAAGAGATTATTTGAAATTTTTATAATTATGGATTGTCGTTATAAAAAATTATTTTTTTTTACGCAAAACCCCTTTAGTTTTTGTGATAAAAAGTTCTTTAAAAAACCGTTATATTGGTTTTTTCAAGAGCTATAAGGTCCTGTATATTAGGACTGTTTAAAACTCTTACTTTTTTAAAGGGGTGAGTTTAAAGGGCTAAAACAAGGTAGTGCTCGTCTATACACACGCGTTTTAAAAGGTTCTCTCACTTAATTTCTGTCATGCAGTAAATTAAAAAAAGCAAAATGTTCGTAATTCAAAAAGTTTCGATTTGATACCCTAGTAATTTTTACGTACTTCCCTTAGTTTTTGACTTATTTTGAAGAAAAATATTTTTTTATTAAAATTCTGAAATTTTATTTTTACTTGCAGCTTCATTTTTTTTAAAATTAAGTAATTTAAATCGGTTAAAATTTTAAAATGTATTTATGATACATGGATAAAGAAAATTTTAAAGGGGCTACGACTCATTTTAATTAGGGTGGTAATTAGGGGGTTGTTTTCGAAGATTTTTGCATTAAAAAATATTTGGTCTAACCTTATTTTAATCATAACTCACTCAATTTTTATAATACATTCCTTTAAAAAAAGATCTTTGCAAATACTTCAAAAAAGTTATTATTAGTTTTTCTCGAAAAATACATAGATTTTGCCTTATTCTTCCTTTGAAACTATGAAATTTTGTGTTTGATGAATAACAGCTAACCTTTAACAAACCACAACTTGGTTTGTATTGGTCCTACAGCAATTACAAAAAAAAAACATTTTATTTGTTTTTTTTTTAAGCTACAGTTTGCAAAAAACCGATTAAAAGTGATGACTTTATTGACGAAAAACTCCGACTTTCGATCGCGAATAACTCGAAAAGTATGCATTTAAAAAAAAATGCGGCGGACAAATTTTGCTTAGAAATAATTTTTTTATTGATTTTTGTGCTTAAAATAAAAAAATCCACCCCTGAGATGGTTTGGCAACCGCCCCCAGGGTAAAGACGCCCTTTGGCATGATATAGATTTTGATCCTTGGACTATTTCCTACCTACTGTCAAAATTTAAAGTCATTCTAAGCATTTCGTTCGTTTCCTGGACTATTATTTCACATGAAAGCAGTTAATCTCCAATGTATTTTAGGTATACAAATTTGGAATTCATTCCATACTGTAGGTACAAAGTAATAATTTAGTTCCAAACCGTAAAACCTCCTAATTTGTCAGTTATGGCAAAACGTACAATCTTTAATGCCAATTAAATATATTTTGGTATAGAATTGTTAAAATGAGCAAGATTTTTTCGTAGGTTAATCAGCTGTTTATAAAATTGTTTTAATAGATTATAACTTGAATTTCGTTTAAGCAGTAAGGTAATTTGTATTTTCCTTAAGAGTGTTTACGAGGAGTGTTTACTATAGATCGGACCTAATGATAGGAATATTTATTACAAAACAAGGAAGAAGCTAAAATGTCCAACCAGAATTAATGAGAAAAACGTAGTAAACGAAAAAAAAAAGTCAATAACCTTTTTATTACACACTAAGGAGAAGAGTGGAAGAGTAATCTCAAAATAAAATTTTATAAATTGGTTTTGGAAGGAAAAAGCCAGGGAGAAAATCTTAAACACATTAAATTTCTTTTTAAAATAAACAATCTTTAGTGGTAATTTTCATAACGTACAAACAGCCCTTTAGTAAATATTTTTGGAAAATATTTTTTTAAATGTAGAAATACGTTAAGGCCATTACAAAATTTACAACACGCAGATTATGTGTAAATTAACTAAAACACCTTAATTCATCATTTTTTTTATTCGGATAAACAGTAAATATGTTCTATTATTTTAACTAAGATTTGATACAATAATAACAACTGTCCCCACTGCTAAAATCTTAGAGTTTTTTTTTAGTCTTCAGTTTTTTTGTAGTCTTTCCTAAAAATGGCAATAATTTAGCAATTAATTTTATAATGTTTTAATAATACATGTTTTACCTAAGTGACACGCCCTACAACCACCAATTCTGTAAAAGGATGTACCGGATAAGGGGTTACTTAAAATCTGTTTACTGGTACGTTCTTCTTGATCAGATGAGGATCTTTCTGAAGATAGATTCTCTGACTGACCTTAGGAAAAATTTTAAATAATAATTATTTTAGTTTTTATTTTTTTAATCGGTAATTACAAAAATTAGAAATATTGGAAAAATACATTTTTACTGGAACTTTTGGCGCTTTATGTATTGGTAAAGTCAATTTTTTTCACGCCGTTTCGTTTTCGTTAAACCATCATCAACTCAAGTTTTTCAAATACGAACCTGGGTTTTTTATTTAATTTTTTTAAACCCTTTATTATCCCAATTACAAAAAAGGATTAACACTTAACATTTATTTAACAAATTTGAAACGCCCCTATAAGAAATGATGTGTGTTCCTTGTCTAATTTATTGTCTCTTATAAGTAGGTTTATTTAACAGAAAAATATCAAAGAATTGGGATTAAAACTGCTTTAAAAAAATTAAATAAACAACTGAGGGTCGTATTTTAAAAAAATAAAGTTGATGGTTTAGCGAAAAAGAAACGTCGTAAAAAATTTAGACTTCGCCACTGAATAAAGTGCAAAAAGTTCCAATAAGAATGTATTTTTAGATTTTTTCTAATTTATAAAATTAACTAAAAAAATAAAAACTGAAATTAGAAATTTTAGTTTTCCGGCCATATTTCTAAAAGTAATTTTAGAACGGTATATTATATATTATCCAAAAAAAGGTTTGTAGCATTTCCATGTATGAATTCCTGTTGCACGTGTTCTCAAAGAAAAACGGTCCTATTATCCCAAAATACGAAATGGGCAGGATTTCTGAGTTCGGGATTTTCGCTGCTCCAGCATCGTATTAATGCGTGTATTATTTTTACTAAACAATCTCTAGTTTTACCTTTTTCACCTATCCCACCAAATGCAGGTGTCGTTTACCACAAAAAACCTGACTAAACGTCATGATATTATTTTAATGTCACGAAGGGGTCCCGCAAACGTGATGGTCCTGAATAGACCTTGTGCTTTTGATGATTACTTGAACTGTGAAGGGTTTATCGGTGAGAGAGATACGTCAAAAACTGCTAATTAAATTGTTTACAACTTTTTTGTTAAAAGTTCTTATCTCGAAATAGGCGGAAATTGCTATATAATGGATAAAAACAGCAACAGAGGCTAGGAAACGGCAGCGCATGAACATCTTCACAAAAAAAGGAAAAATGTTCGCAATGAAATTCTCTACAACTTTTGTTTGAACTATTTTTCAATAAAATAACGATTCGTAAGGAAAAATTACAAAAAACCCAAAAAATGACCAAAAACTGCGAATAAAAAAAATTGACCATTTTTGGTCTCTAAAACCGTTGGAAAAATCCATGAATCTCTGGTGGCATGCTCAAATAGGTCCAGCCAAAGGACTATAAATTATCACCGGTTTTTTTCTACCAAATAGAAGATAAATTAGTAATTACTGGTAATTAATAAAATGACCCTTTCTGTTCCACATGTACAGGGTGGCCGGCCATATTTTGACCCATTTTAATCGAGAATAACTTTGGAACAAATAAAGGTATCAAGATGCGGTTTTTGCAGATGCATTATATTTTTTTAAAGTTTATTCTCGTACCTTCACGATTTTATTGTGACATTCCATTAGCTCAAAAACAAAATGGCCGATTTTCCATTATAGGACAACTATGTTATTTTAAATGGAACACCCTGTATAGGTTTCTATATTTTTAAAATTTAATCTTTCCCCTTTAAAAAAATGTAACACAAGCTATGGTTATCTCAAAAAACAACGTATTTATTGACCTTCGAAAAACTGACTGCATGTCGACCAACAATATTAATTAACAATTAAAATTTGCTTCATATGTTACAAAAAAAGGATCCCTTTTGCAAAATAATAGTTACAATAAGGTTACATTACTTTTTTAAAAAAATACTGTAAATGTTGAAAATGCCTTCCGCCGACTTCGACGCACTTATTTAAATTCGAAAAAAACTTATTAAAACTATTGACTAAAAATTCTTCAGGAATATTTTCTATTATGTTTCGGATATTAATTTTTAATTGCTCTAAATTTTGGGGAAGTGGACTATAACACATCTCTTTCACATATCCCCACAGAAAAAAATCTGGAACAGTCAAATCTGGTGAACGAGGTGGCCGGAAATAAGGCCTCCTCTTCCAATCCACCGGTTTTTCCCAAAAAAGTTGGTCAGTGAATCCTTGGTAATGTTAGCATAATGTGGTGTAGCCCCATCTTGTTGAAAATAGACGGGGAAAATTTAATATATTTTCTTCTTGCAATTGGGGATAAAAAAATATTTCCAGCATATCAACGTAAGTCCAAGAGGTTACAGTTGGTTCATGAAAAAAAATGGCCCATAAATTTTGCTTTGACATACCACACCAGACTGTGACTTTTGGCGAATCTCAACGTGTTCGTTATAAAATTGTCGAGGATTTTCTGTTGCCCAAAACCTGCAGTTATGCTTATTTACTTTTCCATTGAGGTGAAATGTGGCTTCGTCTGACATTATTAGTCTATCCCAAAAAGGTATATTGTTCCTTACTAAATTTTGAATTCTCTGGCAAAATTCCACCCTTTGTGGAAAATCAGTTTCTTTTATTTCTTTAACATTTGAATTTTGTATGGCTTTAATTTAAGTTCTTTTTCATGATTTCTTGTACTGTAGTTTTAGGAATATGGACTGAACTTGAGATTTTCTTGTGACAATGTTGGATCTTCCTGAGTTATCTCCAGAATTTGTAACGTTTTATTTAGCAAATTCTCATTTTTTACTAATTTCTTTTTACGGGCTAAAGATCCTGTACCCCAAGAATTTTCTGTACCAGATTTTAATGAATTTTTTAGGTGGAGCTTTATTAAACATGTTTCTAAATCTTCGCTGGGTTTCTTTTACTGATTTGGTTTCGGCAAACATAATAACACTTTTTCCTTTTTCGCTTAACGAGAACATTTTGCGCTTCCTAATTAAAATAACTTGTCAAAAATGACCAACAATGGCTGACAATGAGGCTTGTTGCTGTTATGGAAACGAGATAACTTTGTTTCCACAGGCGACTTTTCAAAAAATCCTTTTAAAATAATATTCCTATTCGACATACAGTCAATTCTTTGGAGGTCAATAAATGCGTTATTTTTTAAGATAACCATAGCTTGTGTTACATTTTTTTAAAGGGGAAAGATTAAATTTAAAAATATTGAAACATATACGGGGTGTTCCATTTAAAATAACAAAGTTGTCCTATATCGGAAAATCGGCCATTTTGTTTTTGAGCTAATGGAATGTCACATAAAAATGGTAAAGATACGAGAATAAACTTTAAAGAAATATAAGTATATTTGCGAAAACCGCATCTTGATATCTTTATTTGTTCAAAAGTTATTCGCGATCAAAATGGGTCAAAATATGGACGGCCACCCTGTATTAAGGTGTTTTTTACGAGACTAAAAACCAAAAATAAATTGTTTTAAAAATCCCACAAGTGAGTAAAACGTTAGCGTAAAATGTCTCTAAAAAAACTAAGCTCATGCCATGCAAAAAACTAATAATAATAAATGGTTTAAAACAACGATATAAAAAATATTTTTCTTACCGTCAGTAAAATCAAAAATGCCACCAATTACTATAGCAAACAGCAATGTAAACAGCAGGTTTAAGAACTAAAAATAAATTAATTTTAAAGCACTACAAAAAATATTAACCAAATAAATAATAATATCTAGCTTTTTGGCTGTGATGTTTCCAAAAACATAATATGCGCTGTAAGATATTTTACCTCAATTTAGAAATCTTGTGTCCGGTAATTTATTCAACATTTTTAGTCTTATAAACTTGGTTTAGAACGGATAAACAACTTAAAGTTAAAACTCGTATTCAAAACTTCTAAGAGCGTACTTAGGCCAACCAACAGAGGAAAAAATGTGCTCATTTTTACACTTAAATATTGCCGGAAACAACCTGTGCCATCTGTTAAAACATGATAAATAGATGAAAACCCCGGTTTTGGCCCCAGCGAATTTATTTACAGTAATTGTTTAAACAATAAAAACTGTAAAAAAGGTAATTTTTTAGTTTTTCGCGTAAATGGTTCCGGAAAAACTCCAAAAATTGACCTTTTTTCAAAAAATTATATCTCCGTTCGGTTTAAAGATTTAGGAGTAATTTTTCGAAAAATGATAGATAATAATATGTAGTTTATCTACGCAGAGAATGGTTTCTGTTGGATTTATAGTTTTCGATTTAGGGCTCATCAAAAATTTAAGGGCTTTTTTTGTAAGGCTCATCGTTTAAGGCGGATAAATTCATTTTGATTTGAAACGGCATATGAAATAGATATCAAAATATTTCTCTCCATATTTTGAATTTTTCGCTCACGGGGTGGGAAATCGGTGAAAAAGGTCTCTGAAAGTCGTGCGAAACGCGAAAAACGCGAGCGAAGCAGAGTAGAGTAGCGGTAGTGGGGAAGCAAGGCAACGAAGGAGAAATGCATATTAGTCCGGGTAAATCTGTAATTTACTGTTAAATGATTTTGGAAGGTCATGAATCAAGATGAAACCTTTTGCATTTTCTTAAGAAACAGATCAACTACAAACTGTCGGAAAGAAATAGTGGATCCTACGAAAAGGGTTTTTTACCTCCCAAACATAAAATTATTCCATAAAAACGTTTTTTGTGTAGGACTAATATGCATTTCTCCTCCGTTGCCTCGGTCTCCCACTATCTTCTCTACTCTGCTTTTGCTCGTCATACGCGTTTCCACTTTTTAACTGTTTTCCACCCCCTAAAAAAAAATTCAAATTATGGAAGAAAGATTTTGATCTCTACTTCCATATGCCGTTTTTAAATTAAAAATTTGATCCGCCTTAAAACGGGAGCCTCCAAAAAGCCCTTAAGATGAAGCCTAAAAAAATTAAAAACCGAAAAACCGCTTCTCTGCGTAGTTAAACCCCAAAAGTTTTAACCTATGATTTTTTTGAAAAAAGGTCAATTTTGGATTTTTCCGGTTTTCTCGGCGGGAAAAAGTGGAAAAAACTCTATAAAAAACCTTTTTGGTTTTTAATTCTTAAAATAGTCCGATTGACACCATCGCGATATCTCTAATGGTTTTTGAGTTATACGCGAAAAACTAAAAAAATACCTTTTTTTACAGTTTTTATTGTTTAAACAATTACTGTAAACAAATTCGCTCGGGCCAAAACCGAACTTTTCATGTATTTAACAGATGGCACAGGTTGTTTCCGACTAAGTTTATCTAAGACTACAAAAAACCTCTATTGATTGGTTTATAGCTTGTCTAGGATGGAACAGATGGAACATGTTTTACTTATTATAACCCAGTTTTCTTGCAATTTTATACCGTTTCTTGCGGAAAGAAATAACGTGATATTTGTCGAGACCCTCCCCCCGGAGTGAGATTAGGTGAGATTTGGCATGACCCTCCCCCTAAAAACGTAATTAATGGACACCCCTTTTATTTTTTGACTGTAATTAATTTGGTTAAGAAAACCGATTCTTTTGCTTTTTAAAAACGTATTTTAAATCAAACTTAAAATATATTATTAAATATACTTATAACTAATATACTTACCGTCATGTTGTATTTTAATTTAAATATTAAACCCAAAACCTAGAATATTCAAAAACAGTTTTTATCTATAATTGTGTACATTTATGTCTAGCCTTTTAAGTCATATCTGGACTAAAACCATTTAGATTATTAAATATTATTAAATTGTTAAGTGTAGAACAAGTTAAGTAAGAAGTAATATTTATTAGAATTTTTATTGTTTTGCTTACATTCAACAAAAAATTTGTGCGTTTATTTGCTTTACCAAATAATTGTTCTATACATTATGTATACAATTTTTACCATCCTGTAACCACGAAACTGCCGTCTACAACCATATTTTTTTATGTCTTTAAAAATAGCTTTCCTTGGAGATTATAAATCTGCAATAAAATGTTGGGGTCTCCATTTAAAAAAATCGTCTATGACGTCATATCTACTACATGAGTCACCCTGTATATTTTTATTTTATGTCAAAAAGTGCGCAATTTAAAACTATTTATTTACGTGTTCAAGAAATTGGTACATTTTTTTTGCTTAAGCAAATAATGAATTTGTTTCATACATTATGTAAACACGGTATATTTATTATGACATTAATTTTACTATTTCTTTAGCCCAGATGGTACCCTTTAATCTGGGACATTAACTTTTTAAAACCCACTCTTTATAAATACAATGATTGACATTCCTTATTTTAATAATTTATTTATAATTAACATAGCGATCAGTATAAAATTCAATTTCTCTCACATACTAAATGCTAAGTTTTGCCACCATGAGCGCCAGTGCATAAATCAGCAAGGTCACGCAGGTTCTCTATAGTCTATAGCATAGTTTAAAGAATATAGAATATATTGTATATTCTTTAAACTGTGTCTATAGTACAGAAGGGCAATGACATAGTTTAAAGAATATACAATATATGAGTTTTGTCACTCGCGGCGGCTCTCAAAATGCACCACTCTTATCCCCGCCTGTCCAATATATTCGTACCAGTCTATGGTGTGAAGCCGACTGATACGCAGTACGAAAGAAATTGTTTTGCTGTAACCATGTGCTTTGGTATATCGTGTCCCTAAAAAGTTGTTGAATATGTCTGGTAATTTGTTCAGTGAATAATGGTGAAAGTAAAATAAAAGGCGTTATATAAATCGTTTTTTAAATGCCCAAAGGACCATATTAATATAAATCAAATAGATAAGACTATTTTATTGGTATTTCTATAAAAAATATATTAAACTTTTAAATGTCAAGCTTAGTAAAGTGGTTTGGGATCTACTGAGTTCCATAAATTTGCTAATTATATGCTAGAACAATATCAGAACCATATTGGAGTTTGTGTTTTTTCAAAGATGAGGATTTTTCAAACGCTTTTAGGAGTCGCATTCATTCGCTTCTGCTTTAAGAAGTTGGCCAGTATAGTTCCACCCCTGGCAGCTCCCAAAAGACGACACGTAGTGTTTTTTTATGTATTCTTTTACAGTTTAGCTGGAGAGGCCCAGAACTTTTTACTTTGTTATTTCTATTATTCCTAGAGTGTCCAGACTATGGAACCTACTACCAACAGAAGTTTTGATTTCTTCTCCAAATCCCCAAGTATTTAGGTGTCGTGTTAATAAACTTCATCTTACCACACTTAAGACACCCACGGTACGTTGGTATTTAGGCCTTCACCCTTCGTGGACTATCTCAAGATAAAAACAGCAGCAATATTTCATTTTGCACTCCTAATGCATAAATAAAAATGTTGTGCATATCTACACATTTGGCTAGTGACCCATTAATTATCCGTGAAAGTCTGGTCGACCTTTTCAAATGTTTACAATAAATTTCCATTTTGTTTTACATTATACAATAAATAGATAGATAGATAAATATTTATTTGTAATGATAAAATAACCCTAGAACTATAAACCCATTTTTTACCTGTAAACTACAAACCGGGGTAAACATTTACCCCACGGGATTTTGGCTCTTAAAATCATTCTGAAAGCAGTGGTCTGACATGAGTACTCAATTTTTTTTGTTTTGTTATGCCCAAGAGAATGATAAAGAGCAAATTCAATGTTATTAAGATTTAGTTGATTAAAAATTGATTTGAATAGTTGTAAGTACTTAAAAACCGCCAAACCGTCATTTAACAGACAAAAATTTATAACTATTTTTCTAAACAACCGATTTTCAAATTTCCAACGGGATTTCAAAGAGAACACTAATGAATTTAAGAAAAAATATACCATCGTGATGTTTTACTAAAAAAGTCAATTTATTTGGGCATTTAAAAATTCAAACAAATTAAGAATCCGATCAATGGAAAAAATCAAATAAATATCCATAAAATATTTATTTTCAAGAATTTATTTTTGGTTCCTCTCATGAAAAATATAAAAAAAGATATACAAATATTTTAACGTACAGTTACGATTTTACTTATTATTATTTACTTATTAAAATTGACTCGGGTAAATATTTACCTCGATTTGTAATTCTAGGGATAATTATTAATGGGTAATAGAGACAAAAAATTTAACATTTATATAGAGTGACCTTGAAGAAATATTATCAACATTATGCTTATATTATCGTAATAATCGTTCAAATAATGAAAAATCTACTTCGCGTTCCCCGACAATCCCAATCAGAGAAAATGCTTGAATAAATTGGTATCGTTTACACAAATGTCCCCTGAAACTTTTTTGTCGATTCGCGATCGGCGGACACGCCGCATGGTGTCTTTGACGCCAAAACATCCAAGGTTTATATGCAAGTGACCTAATTCATATATTCTATATTCTTAAACTATGGCAACGATTAAATGTTTCCCCACCATATAATGGTTTTCGAATCGAATCGCCTGTTTTTTGACTGTTGCTAGACACTGACCGCGAAGGGTCAAATACTCTATTTTTTTTATAAACTTGATTGTTTTTTTTAATAAGAACCTTCTCCTGACAATAACAAACACAACAAAAAAAATTGCGAACTCCGTCTAGCTGTTTACGCGTGATGCCAAGACCAAGGGAAATAGGGATTTATTTTTATATATGACAAATGCTCCAGATTATTCGCATACTCAGTGCCATCTTTTTGTTAAGTTAAAAATGTATCTCCGGAATATATATAGAAAACTATCATTTAGCAAATAGTTTGTTCACACATTGTTAGATGACACATATTCTCTTGAAGTATATATTTTCGCCTCTTTCTCATAGAGGACTCTACAGTAAAAATACTGCCCCAGTTTTATGGTCGTTAAGTTTACTTATATGTACACGTCTGGCAAACCTATTTCTTAGATGCAAAAATTTTCAGTGCAATAAAAGGAGATGTCAATTTAATAGGCAAAGGCTTGAGCGTAATAAAGACAGACAGAAAACGTGCAGCGGCTGATTCCCTTTCTACCGACCAAGGAATTAGAGGCGAATACCTCGGTCGGAATGCGACAACACACACACACACACTCACTCAGTGATACCAGATCTCACGATTATTCGTAAGATTACACGATTTTGGTTCCAATTTTACGATCTTACGAATAAGGTAGCAATTTTGACGATTTTTAAATAAATTATTATAAAATAAAATATTGCATTTGAATTAATAATTTACTCCGTCCCTGTAGTGAATGATAACAATGGCATATCAAAAGAAACCACCGGGGAATCCCAGTCGCCTACACGCGGATATCGAGCAGAACGACATGGGATTCCCCGTTGATTGCAGGCAGATCTGTCAAAGTACTCTTAAATAGTACTTCAAGTACAAGTACCAAGTTTTTGATTTTTTAAAAATTACTTCAAGTACAATTACCAAGTATTCATTAAAATGTACTTGCATTTTCAAGTAAATTGAAAAAGTACTTGAAGTACCACCCAAGTATTTTACTTAAAGTAAATCCAAGTACTTGAAGTAAACCAAAGTAGTTGAAGTACATAAAAGTACTTGAAGTAATTAAAAGTACTTCAAGTAAAACAAATTATACTTGAGTAGTATTTTTTGTAAGGAAGTTAGAGGGTTTATTCCTCAAAACGGGGTTTTCCAACAACTCCTAAAAGCTTTAAGGACTGAGCGCTACGTCATTGGAAAGTAGGCTTTCTTTTTTGTTTTCAGCAGACCAGAGCACTTTTCACGTTGACACAAGACCAATTTAAAGAACAAAAAGTCTAATTCTCAGTAATAGTTACACTTGTTTTGCTGTTGGATCCAATTCAAATGAGCGCTGTAATGCAATACAATAGAAACAGCAGCGGTTGCGCGTATTGTTTTAACTTGTTTGTACGATTATCTAAGGCGTGTAAATTCGAGTACTTCGTTGATTTTTTACTTCAAGTACTTTTTATTTACTTGAAGTACTTTCTTTACGTAAAGTACTTTTTTTACTTGAAGTACATCGTAATACTTTAAGTACTTAAATAAATACTTCAAGAAATTTACTTGGTCAAATCAAGTAAAAATCCAAGTATCTTTATAAAAACTATTCAAGTACAAGTACAAGTACCTCCTAATAAAAAGTACTTGAAGTAAAATACTTGAAGTACAAAAAAGTACTTTAAGTAAAATTTTACTTGAAGTACTTCAAGTTTTGACAGCTCTGATTGCAGGTAAGGTGGCTTACAATTTATTTGTTTGCATTTTCACCCAGTCCGGTCTCGTATTGCAGATTTTACATGAGTCAAAATCATCGAAATTATTTTATTTAGAAAAAGTTTAATTGGCGACAAACATTGTTATGATTTCTCTATTAATAACAACATAATACGAACGTTGGGTAGTAGTGACATATTATATAGCGATAAAAAGGATAATATTGACTCAAACGATTCTGAGGACTGAGTACAATGTAATAGTGCCTATTGCCTAAATTATGCTAGGCCAACATTTTGAAATTTATTTTACCTATTCGTTTATTTAGTGTTTTAATATTTGAATTGGTGTAATGTAAAGTTACATTAAGTTTAATAAATGTATTAAACATTGTCATTGTGTTCTCCTTTTTAAAAATATTATTAAGTAATTTTTAATCTCCCACTCTCCTCACGATTTCTTACGATTTTTTGTCACTGAATTTCACGATTTCTGCTTTATCTCATCTAGCAACACTGCACACACGTATCGGTATCAACCGGACCTCGGACGGCAATGCAAGAAGGCGACGGGCTATGTTGTCAACCAGTAAAAATAAAATTATTTATGTTGTCTTGCTCGATAAAATAACATATACCTATAGTAGTCCTAGATGGTATTATAGTCTTAACTAAAATTAAACTCAATATATAAAAATAAAACGCGTATATTAAAGTATTTTATGTAAACAAATAAATGAAAATAAAAAAACACATAAGCGCGCTACGGCATCGGCAGTCAAAGAGTCGAAATCGAAGTCGAAGTGCCCGTCCGTTTTTCCGCCTTCCTCGATTCCCCGTCTTTTACGCGTCGTATGTACCATTTTGCTGCCGTTTGCAGATTCTGGTTCGGGGAACCATGACATCACCGACTCGACTTCAATCATGATGATTGAAATGAGTACAGTCGGCCTACCTGATGAATCTTCACGCCCTCGTGAAGCCCTTATCTAAAACAAGAAATCAGAACTTAGTTTCCAATAAGAGGAAATCACGAATAATTTATTTGTCATCAGAACTAGTCTCATCACTTGATGAAACTCTTGTGACAAATAATTTCATACGCTCTGAGGGACATATCCCTGTATATGCCGTTCCCGAACGTTTCGATCCTGGCAGTTCGTTGACTACGTAACGGTCGTTGTCCAAAATTTTCGTAACAACAAAGGGACCTCGATATCGTGACTCGAGCTTCCTACTTTGTCCATCGTTGGACCCCTTTGCTTTACGAATGAGCACGTGTTGCCCAACTCCAAACGTTTTTGGAGACGAATGATGCTTATCATACCACTCCTTTTGGTATCTTTGTCTAGACAATATTCTTTGAGAGACCTCTTCTCTCAATTTCTCGAGATCTGTACGTTCTTGTGTGCACACGTTACCTGACAGAAAGGCATCCCTTACACCTCTTGGCCGATAACCAAAGACTAATCCATAGGGACTTTTCCCTGTGGTAGAATTAATTGTTGAATTAATTCCCCACCTAATTTGACTAACAGCTTCATCCCAATGATTCTCGTCATCGGTAGATGCCATTAGAGCTGAAAGAATAGACATATTCATTCTTTCTACCTGGCCGTTTGCCCTTGAAATGGAAGTAGCACATAAAACTCTCTTCACTCCCAGATTTTTGAAATACTCCGTAAAAATATTGCTTGGGAATGCAGTGCCACGATCAGATATGAGTCTTTGTGGAACTCCGAACATTTCGATAATCTGATCAAGAAATTTGATAACTGGTGCAGTTTTTGTATTTGGAACTGCCTTCAGAAATACAAATTTTGTAAATGCGTCAACCGCAACGATCAAATATGCATTTTTCTTGATACTCTTCACAAATGGCCCTAAGTGGTCAAGATGTAAAGTATCCATGGGAACATTTTCTTTTTCTATTGGGTGTAAGGACCCTGGTATTTTTCCAGGCAGCTCAGGCAAGAATTTATGTAGTTTCTTACGTATTTTCTCATGAAAGAAAACCAATATCTTGCACGGATGGACTCCATGGTCTTATCCATGGCAAAATGTCCTGCATCATCATGGTAATAAATTAAAATTCTTCGCCTTGCACTCTTTAGAATTACCCATCTCTTTCCATTTTTGGTTTTTCTAAATAACCAATTGTCTTTCAAACAGTATTCTTTGTATGTTTGAAGCTCTTGTTTGCTTTGGGGGGCTTTTGATAAGATATCTATTATACTTTTGCATTTAATATCCTGAAATTGAGCAGAAAGAATCCAATCATCTTCTTTTATGTTGACAAGCATAACATCAATGCTATTAGGAGTGTTTCTGCTCAAGGCATCTCTATATGATTTATCTTTGTTCCAGGACGATATTCAATGTCGAAATCAAATTCTTGGATAGCCAGCCACCAACGGGCTATTCGTGGAAGTAGGTCACGCTTCATGAGGGTATGTCGTAAGGAATTACAATCGGTAACCACCTTAAATTTTATGCCAACTAAATATATTCTAAACTTCTTTAAAGCACAAACGACTGCTAGAGTCTCTAGCTCGTAGGAGTGATAGTTCTGTTCCTCTTTTGTCGTTGCTCTACTATAGTACTGTATAGGTTTGGTTGTTCCATCTTCTTGCTTTTGTGACAGTATACCTCCTAATCCAACTTTACTAGCATCGCAATGCACCTCTGTTACTGCATCCCTGTTATACATTGCCAAAACAGATCTATGCGTCAATCTATTTTTAAGATCTTCAAACGCAATTTGCTGCTCTGTTTCTCACTTAAAATTGGCATCTTTCCTTGTCAGATTCGTCATTGATTTAGCAATTTCAGCAAACCTTTTAATAAACTTCCTGAAGTAACTGGTCAATCCAAGGAATTGTCTTACTTTATGAACATTACGGGGTGGTGGGAAATCTGATACCGCTTTTATTTTGTCAATACCAGGCCTAATTTCTTCTCCAGAAATTTCATGGCCCAAGTATTCAAGTTTACTTTGAAGGAATCTACACTTGTTAAGTTTTAGGGTCAATCCTGCACTCCTGAAGAGCCTCAAAACTGTCTCGAGCCGCTCTACTCCTTGATCAAAAGAAGCTGAGGGGACTAATACATCGTCAAGGTATGCCATTGCAGCGTCGTAACGTAATGGACCAAATATTTTGTAAATGGCCCTTTGAAATACCGCAGGCGTATTTACGAGTCCAAACGGCATTCGCAAATATTCAAAGTGACCATCAGGAGTCACAAAAGCAGTCTTTTGGATTTTTATGTCCAATAATCCGTCAATTATGCAAGACACGGCATTTTTACCGGTGATTTGGCATGCTCTAATAAGTTCCATCTTATTAAAGTAATAAGCAGACATTGGTTCACCAGGTAAGTTTTGTCATTGAGCATTTTTCGTAATGCTTTTACATAATCTAAGTGGTCAGGAAAAGTCCTCAAAATAAGTTGTTTCCATTCGGCCCACGTATGAATGAGAGATGGTGAATTGTGGTACCACGTTTTGGCCATTCCACAAAGGCGTGACTGCATATGATATATGGTCGTCACTTCACCCCAATTATTTATTTCTTTAATCTGGTCAATTTTTGCCAACCAGAGCGCTGCAGAAATATTCTCATTTTCTGGGAAAAATTCTGGAATACAATCGGTTGTTATTGCTAACCGCCGATTTGGTAACCTAAGGGTTACCAAATCGAACTATATTTTGTATGATTCCCTCCAATCTTGTTATTTGAGCCTCATAAAACTTTGCGGTTTGCGGTGAAGTAGCGTTTCTTGAACCTGTCGGTTGTTCTGAGCCATCGGAACTAGCACTATTATTTTGGAGATGTACCAAAATTCGCGAAGGGCTAACTGAGGGTGACTTGGTCGATATACCTAACTGTCGTTTATTACCAGATGACGTTCGTAACTGTCGCTCAGGTGACGTACCTAACTATCGTTTATTGCCAGATGACGTTCGTAACCGTCGCTCAGGTGACGTTCCTAACTGTCGTTTATTGCCAGATGACGTTCGTAACTGTCGCTCAGGTGACGTACCTAACTGTCTCCTGTCCTTGCTCGTAGACGTTCCTAACTGTCGTGAGCTTTCAGGCTTAAGCCGGAGTCTCATGCATCCGATTTCCGACGATCCGATCATCCGAAATTATTTTGATTGGTCAGAACATGTGGCGCCACAATGTTCTGACCAATCAAAATACTTTCGGATGATCGGATCGTCGGAAATCGGATGCATGAGACTCCGGCTTTAGTCTTTCTTTCCTTCCCTTTCGGGCCCCTTTCGCTGGTTGTCCTTCAATAGCGAAATTGTTCTGAACTGGTGGAAGAACTGGTCCTATCCGTACTACTAGATCGATCTCGGGACCTTTTTGTTTTAACCATTTTCACTAAACACTAATTAAACACTTAAAATCCACTTAAAACACATAAATGGTGGCCTTTTCTTTTAACTTAAGGAGGCTGTAAAGTCTACCCCACACCTGAACTATAGTCTTAACTAAAATTAAACTCAAGATATAAAAATAAAACGCGTATATTAAAGTATTTTATGTAAACAAATAAATGAAAATAAAAAAATACATAATGGCGCTACGGCATCGGCAGTCAAAGAGTCGAAGTTCAAGTCGAAGTGGCCGTCCGTTTTTCCGCCTTCCTCGATTCCCCGCCTTTTACGCGTCGTATGTACCATTTTGCTGCCGTTTGCAGATTCTAGTTCGGGGAACCATGATATCACCAACTCGGCTGCAATCATGATGATTGAAATGCTTACAGTATGTTCATGAGCATCCCGATCCGGATCAGACGTTTATCTTAAAATCTCTGACGTAATACAAAATTTAGGAATCTTGCGCAACGCGTTATTTAGGGCGTGGCCATTACTTTCTGTCAAATGTCACCTGTCAAATTTCGCCTGTCACCTGTCATATTTCGCGAACCACGTGACTTACGAAATTTAGCTTACGTGGATGAGATCTATCTTAAGGTCTTACGCATGCGCTGAAAATATGACGTCTGTCACCTGTCAAATGTCATCTGTCATTTGCCATATTTCGCGAACCACGTGACTTAGGAAATTTAGCTTACGTGGACGAGATCTATTCCGAGGTCTTACGCATGCGTTAAAAAAAAATGGCGGCTGTCAACTAGTAGATATAGCCTTACTTTAAACAGATTCAAGGTCACACATCCAGACTTCCGGTCTATAACGTCATTGAGGTCAGATTGGTTGCTAGGGGGCGGATGACTTAGGAATCTTGGGTACTATCTGTCAAATGTCATACGTCACCTGTCAACGGTCAAATGTCACCTGTCACCTGTCACCAGTCATATGCCAAAAACCACGTAACTTAGAAAAGTTTGCTTACGTGGATGAGATCTATCTTAGGGTCTTACGCATGCGCTAAAATAATGGCGCCTATCAAATGTCATCTGTCACCTGTCATATGTCAAAAACCATGTGACTTAGGAAAGTTAGCTAACGTGTGCGAGATCCTAAGGTCTAAGGCGTGCGGTTGAAATTTTTTAAAATTAGCGAAACGTTATACCTATCGAATAGCGAAAACCGCATGACGCCATCTTTAGTCATAAAGACGCTACAGCTGTTTAAAAATCGTCGAAATTTATCAATTAGCGATTAGGACGATAACCCTATAACAAATTGACCATTGCGGCCTTAGTATTACACCTAAAGGAATAAAACTTAACCAAAGAATAGTTGTTGTTAACGTCAATAATTTCAATTTCAAACTTGTTACTTGTCAAACATCAATAGTCAAACCTGACATGTTAGACATTGAGCCCCCCCGCGCCTATACCCGCCGCTTAGGCCTGGTGCTTAAGAGCAGACGCAGAACCTTATCGCGCACAGTGGCGTTACAGTTAAATTCTAAACTTCCAAAAAGGCTTTATACAGAATATTGATATTATTAAAAAGAACACTTAATAAATTTATTTAGTTTGCATATGGTTAACTATATCAGCACATTCTATTTTTATAATGTTATCGCCACATAATTTATGTCATATAAAAATTCTTGTAACTTTAAAACTTTATGAGATATTAATTACGAAACTTTTTTCGGGACTTGGAAAATATTCTACAAAACCTATTTTTAAATTATAAGTCGAAAAGTATTGCATTTAGGTAAAAATTTTATATAACCTAAATTAAAGATTTTTATAAAAAACATATTTTATGTCATATAAAATTTCTTGTAACTTTTAAAGGTTTTGAGCTATTCATTATGGAAATTTTTTGGGGCTTGGAAAAATTCTACAAAACCTATTTTTAAATTATAAGTCGAAAAGTATTGCAGTTAGATAAAAATTTTATATAACTTTAATTAAAGATATTAATAAGACACATTATTTATGTCATATAAAATTTCTTGTAACCTTTAAAGGTTTTAAGCTATTAATTATATAACTTTTTCAGGACTTGGAAAAATTCTTCAAAACCTATTTTTAAATTATAAGTCGAAAAACAGACTTTAGATATTTAATTAATAACCTTTAAAAGAGCTAGTTTAGCACCTAAAAAATTAAACGATATAGATTACCTTGTAAAAAAACAGTAGCTATGTAAATTATCCTAAATCAAACAACACAAAAATTAAACAATTTGCATGTATTCAATCAAGCGAAAAAGTTCGGTGGCAATATTTAGGCTTTATACAAGAGTTATTAAAAAAAAAACAAACAAAAACATCCTCGTATTAGACAAACACCAATCGGTAATTGCGAACGACGTGAACTGAAAATATATTATTTAATTCAGCATTCTTTAATATTATTCCTGGAACTATCTCGGACGTAAAACCGCATGTACGATAAAATAAGAAAAAACATGCTTATTTCTCACGATTTTTCATAAACATATTTTTATTTATCGAAATAATTCTTTTGTAATATAATGGACGTGTTTAAACACATATATTAGTCATCTAAATTCACCATCATCATAAAGCCCTGTTAACAACACCATGTATAACTTTTCTATTTATTATACGATCGAAATAATTATTTTTTAATATAATTTGGAATGGTAAGATACATATATTGGTCGTCTAAATTAAATATTGGTATAAAGCCTTTTTGACAACACTATGTATTACTTTTTTATTTATTAACCGATCAAAATAATTTTTATTCTGATTCAGGATGTTAAAACATATTAGTTGTTTAAATTTATTATTGGTAAAATACCTTTTTGAGAGAACCATGTTTATTATTAAAATCCAACACTTAGCATTAGGCTAAAATCATCAGATACAGGGTACGTCATATGTATCGATAACTAAGGAACCGGTACCAGATATAAAAGGGAAAAGAGACATCTAAGGAGGTAGGTATCGACCGGTTCAACAACAACTCTCTAAAACCTTAGGTAATCAAGTACAGGCAAATACAGTGCTGTTATTTGGAAATACAGTGCTGTGATTTGAAAAACAGTGCTGTTATTTGGAAATACAGTGCTGTTATTTGGAAATACAGTATTGTTATTTGGAAATACAGTACCGTTATTTGGAAATACAGTGCTGTTATTTGAAAAACAGTGCTGTTGTTTGGAAATACAGTGCTGTTATTTGGAAATACAGTACTGTTATTTGGAAATAACAGTACTGTTTTTCAAATAACAGCACTGTTTTTCAAATAACGGTACTGTATTTCCAAATAACAGTACTGTATTTCCAAATAACAGCACTGTATTTCCAAATAACAGCACTGTTTTTCAAATAAAAGCACTGTTTTTCAAATAACAGCACTGTATTTCTAAATAACGGTACTGTATTTCCAAATAACAATACTGTATTTCCAAATAACAGCACTGTATTTCCAAATAACAGCACTGTTTTTCAAATCACAGCACTGTATTTCCAAATAACAGCACTGTATTTGCCTGTACTTGATTACCTAAGGTTTAGAAAGTTTGTTGAACCAGTCGATCCTCCTCCTTAGATTCTCTTTTCCCTTTTATCTGTTACCGGTTCGTTACATATGACTGCCCTTATCTGATGATTTTACCTAATGCTAAGTGTTGGTTTAATAATAAGCATGGTTCTGTAAAAGGATATACAATAATAAATTTAAACCTAATATGTTTTAACATCCTGAATCGAACTAAATATTTCGATCGGTTAATAAATAAAAAAGTAATACATAGTGTTGTCAAAAAGGCTTTATACCAATATTTATTTAAGACCACTAATATATGTATTTTACCATTCCAAATTATATTAAAAAATAATTATTTCGATCGTATAATACATAGTGTTGTTTAAAGGGCTTTATGCTGATGGTGAATTTAGACGACTAATTTATGTGTTTTAACAATCCAATTATACTACAAAAGAATTATTTCGATAAATAAAAATATGTTTATGAAAAATCGTTTATTATTGTACATGCGGTTTTCCGTCGAAATTCAGGAATAATATCAAATGCTGAATAAAATATATTGTCAGTTCACGTCGTTCATTCCAGTAGTTTGTCTAATCGAATTGTTGTTTGTTTTTTTAATAACTCTTGTATAAACAAATTGCCATATTCCTAACTGTTAATTCATGCAAATTGGTTAATTTTTGTGTTGTTTAGGATAATTTATATACTGTTTTAGGAAAAATCGTTTAATTAAGGGGCTAAACTGATCTTTAAGTTTATTAATTAAATATCTAAAAATCTATTTTTCGACTTTTAAAAAAATGGTTTTGCAAATTTCAAGTCCTAAAACAAATAATTAATATCTCAAAACATTTAAAGGTTACAATAAATTATATGACATAATGATGTGGGTTATTAATATCTTTAATTAAAGTTATATAAAATTTTTCTAACCCAAAACTTTCGACTTATAATTAAAATAGGTTTTGTAAATTTTCAAGTCCAAAAAAATTTCCATAATAATACCAAACCTTAAAACTAACTAGAAATTTTTTTATGACATAAAATTTGTGTTTTATTAAAATCTTTAATTGGTTATATACAATTTACCTAAATGCAATACTTTCAACTCATATTTTAAAATAGGTTTTTAGTTTAAGTCCCGAAAATTGAATAATATCTCATAAAGTTTATTAAAATTTTTAATTTACGTTATATAACATTTTAATCTAAATGCAATACTTTTCGACTTATAATTGAAAAATAGGTTTTGTAAAATATTTTTTAAGTCCCAAAAAAAGTCTCGTAATTAATATCTCATAAATTTTTAACGTTACAAGAATTTTTATGTGACATAAATTATGTGGCGATAACATTATAAAAGTAGAATATGCTGATATAGTTAACCATAGGCGAACTAAATAAATTTATTAAGTGTTCTTTTTAATAATATCAATATTCTGTATAAAGCCTTTTTGGAAGTTTAGAATTTAACTGTAACGCCACTGTGCGCGCTAAGATTCTGCGTCTGCTCTTAAGCACCAGGCCTAAGCGGCGGGTTTAGGCGCGGGGGGTCTCAATGTCTAACATATCAGGTTTGACACATGACGTTTGCCAAGCGACAAGTTTGACCTCGAAATTATTGACGTTAACAACAACTATTCTTTGGTTAAGTTTTATTCCTTTAGGCGTAATACTAAGGCCGCAATAGTCAATTTCCTATAGGGTTACCGTCCTAATCGCTAATTGATAAATTTCGACGATTTTTAAACAGCTGTAGCGTCTTTATGACTAAAGATGGCGTCATGCGGTTTTCGCTATTCGATAAGTATAACGTTTCGCTAATTTTAAAAAATTTAAACCGCGCGCCTTAGACTCATACCTTAGGATCTCGCACACGTAAGCTAACTTTCCTAAGTCACATGGTTTTTGATATATGACAGGTGACAGATAACATTTGACAGGTGCCATTATTTTAGCGCATGCGTAATACCTTAAGATAGATCTCATCCACGTATGCTAAATTTTCTAAGTCACGTGATTTTTGACATATGATAGGTGACAGATGATGTTTGACATTTGGCAGGCGCCATTATTTTAGCGCATGAGTTAGACCCTAAGATAGATCTCATCCACGTAAGCAAACTTTTCTAAGTCACGTAGTTTTTGAAATATGACAGGTGACATATGACAGGTGACATTTGACAGATAGTACCCAAGATTCCTAAGTCATCCGCCCCCCTAGCAACCGATCTGACCTCAATGACGTCATAGACCGGAAGTCTGGATGTGTGACCTTGAATCTGTTTAAAGTAAGGCTATATCTACTTCAACTGTCAAATGTCACCTGTCACCTGTCATATGTCAAAAACCACTTGACTTAGAAAATAGTCGTTATGCGTAGGATACTTGTGCTAAGATCTTAAATTGATTTGCGCAAACGCGAAAATTGTAAGACATACCGTTCGGGCGCTATCGACTAAAATCTTTATTTAACCCTGATGATGAGTCGTCGGTGCAATTTTTTTAAAATTATTGTAACGTTATACCTATCGATTACGAATACCGCATGACAGCATCTAAAGACAGTAGTCCAGATTGATCATTACAGTCATCGCGCTTAAGGCCTCGGGCTTAAGAGCAGAGCGCAGAGCCTTATATTCAGCTGGTATAATTTAAACCATAATTTTTAAATATTAAATAAGAAAACACATTGCATATATTAAATTAATTTATTTCGGCCACCTTGTACATTGACTTTTAGCAATTTTATACACAAGTTTAGTTAGTAATACACTACAAGCTACGGCAATAAAAATAATTAAACTGGTATAAGTTTCATCTGAGCGGATGGTGACGGCTGAAACCTCTGCTGTAGTGGTTACGTCGACACAAGGCTCGAGTGCTTGACTTATTAATGTTTTCCATTCCGTTTTCCAAAAGTATGATCACCATAGTGGAATTTAACCTTGTATCGGAGAAATGATTGAGGTGACGCTGGTACAAGTGTCTTAAATACGCGAACATGGTTCCTATCCATTGTCTCATATTGAATTGAAAGCCATGAATTATTTGAAGGAAAATTACCGGTTTCTAACATTATGGAAGCGGCTGGAGCATTATAAGGCGCATAAATGTAAAAAACATTTTGCACTAACGCTACTAATACGACGTATGACGAACTTAACAGAGCCATGGCTGAAAATTGAATGAGCTAAACTGTTGTAGAAAGGTTATACTTTGTTTATAGTGACTCATGAGATATAAACAAATCATACCAACTATAAAATAATTAAATAACATCTGTTTATAATTTTAATTATTTTTAGCGCCAACTGCTTTAGCCATTTGCTTCTGTTCAAAATTTCGGCACGCCCACAAAATGACTGCCAACCTGCAGTATTTAACTTTTTTATAGTGGTCCGATAGAGGGTCATCTCCCTCTTTCCAATTATTAAATTCAATATGGCAGCATATACATTTAACTACATCATCCCTCCCAGTGTAATAGAAACCAGCACTAGCCAGTTCTTTAGGACTGAGATTAACAGTCCAATTTTCAAAGGATAGTAATCTTTGCTCGTAATCAAAATATCTTGGATACTTGTTTTGCAATGGATAACAACCATAGTCGGGACACATGTTTCTAGCTTGAGGGTTCTTACTAAAGTGAGAAATAAAACACGAGGAGTCTTTATTTATTCATTTATTTCATTATAATTACATATTTTTTGAAAGTGATCAGTCACTTTATTAGGATAAAAGTGTATAAATTCTAACATATAATAATATCGTTCGCTTAAACACAATTGACCAATATTTTTAATTACATCCAGCACATCCTCATTGCTTGCAACATACGAAGCTACATCAGTTAACAAATCATCATAAAACGATCTAAAATTAAGTTTTTCAAGTAATTCAAGTGTAAAATTAATTACATGGGCGACATCGATAAATGTCTTAATATCTAAAGCACTAAAACATACAGCACTATCAGTCTCTTTACTCTTAAGTCCAAGCGACCATTCACCCAAGAATGTTGCAGCCCATACGTCAAAGTTATTAGATTGAGAAGTTTCCACAGCGCCACCACCACCACCATTATCCGAGCTAATTAGTTTAGTAGCAGTCTCTAGGAATTCACGCCAATCCATATAGTTTAACGTTGTAGAAATCGGTAAGTTAAACAGTGTGTTAACAATTTTCACATACCTCTCGCAACACTAAGTCCTGTGATAATATTGAAATGTCGTACTGGTAGACAGGCTTCTCCCAAAAACTTCTTTGCATTCTTAATTTCTTTTCTAGTTGCTAGCACTATTTGATCAAAATATCTCCATCATCATCAGAATACATATTTAAGAAAGAATAATCACTCGTCACTGCTACAGCTCAACTAAAAGTTATTAAAGTGTTTCTGTCTTCTTACATACACTTCCCCCCACTCCTTTGGCTGTGGTAAAATCTAGAAATAATAGTTTAGACAACGCACATCCACTATCTCTCTCGCTAAATTCAGACGACTTTGTAAGCAAAATAGTACAAAAATCATTATATAATTCTTCCAGGTTGGTATTTTGAGTTACTGTGACATAACGAGAATTGAAAGATTTGATTTCTTGCTCCTTCGTTAAAGCCAATATATATCTACCATAAAGCTCCATATTAACTTTTAAACAGCCGTGTTCTTATTACTTTTCCAAGTCTTCTAAATACTCTTTAACATCAGTCTTGTTTGAAGTTAACTGATATGTATCAATTAGGTTCTTGAAAGCACTTCTAATTAGCTTAACTCCCGCTCAAACATCTACTCTAGCATTTTCTTTATGTGTATTTCTACGATAATGACTATTGGAAGTTATTTCTATGTTACACTGGTTACAGAACGGCATTGCAGGAAGGTTAAACTTAAACTGAAGTATTTGCTAATTATTGATTGCTTTTTCTTCTACGGAGTCGAGGAACTTGTAGCAACATAGAGGGGGAAAGATCTTCATATTGTTCCGTGACACCCCGTATAAAAACACAGATCCTGGTTTTACACCTTTTTATTGGATATCAGGTTTACCAACGTTTCTATGGTAACAAAAATTCAACGTAACGTAATTGTGACAACTGTTTAACCTTTAACTTTCTGTCAACTTCTTATCTCTTTGAAACACAAAACTAAACTGGCCCATGCGGATTTCCTTCGCGCTTTATATAGTAATATGGAAAAGAATGGAAAAGTCTGGAAAAGTCTAGAATTAGCTGGAAGAATTCTTTTACTACAGGATGCCAGAAAAGTGTGAAATGGATGTCTCCGGCGCCCTCAGAATAATCCGCAATGACCGTTGAAAAAGAAAAAAACTAAAGTAACCTATTTTTAATAAATTATTAACCTAAATAAAATAATTCTGACATTTCTATTAACTAAACACTATCCAAAGTCCGTAACATTGCCCCCTCCCAAGTTTTGATCGTCTCGATCAAGTATCTTCTTGATCTTGATAGCGGCACAGCCGTTCCAGGTGTACAACTTTCATCTTCGCCTGTGGGCTCTTCTGAATTCGGTACACCAGATCATTAGGCCGGGTCACTACTTTATATGGTCCTTCCCATGACTTCTGCAATTTCGGTGAACGCCCCTTGGTTCTTTTAGGATTGTATAGCCAAACTTTTTCACCGACCAGGAATCCCTGATGATTATCTTTTAAGTCATAGCGGGACTTCATACGGTCACTTTCTTTCTGTAGCTTTTTACGAACCCCTTCGTGTATTTCTTGCAGCTGTTTACTGAGCTGACTTACATAATCTTTTGCTGGCTGGATGGTCGTCCAGTAAGTAAGTCAACTGGAAGGCATAACTCCGCTCCAAAAATGACTTTTGTAGGTGACGTTCCAGTTGTTTCGTGAACTGCGGAGCGATAGGCGAGTAAAAACGGCTGTATACAGTTGTCCCAGTTACTTTGTTGGTCATTTACTTTAATCTTTAGGTAGTTATCAAGAGTTCTGTTAAATCTTTCGACCATTTCATCTGACTGGGGATGAAGGGGTGTAGTTCTGGTTTTATGGATTCCCAGGAGATTAAAGAGGTTCTTGAATAGATCGGACTCAAAGTTTCTACCTTGATCAGTATGTATTTCTCTTGGTACTCCATATCGGCAAATCCATTGTTGAAATAGTACGTCGGCAATAGTGGTAGCTTCTTGATTTGGTATTGCGTAGACTTCCGGCCATTTGCTGAAGTAATCCATCGGTACCAAAATATAGCGATTCACAGATTTACTTATTGGAAATGGTCCTGCTATATCTATGGCAATTCTTTTAAAAGGTACTCCTACATTGTATTGCTTCATCTTGCCATGGCTTCGTGTCTTAGGTCCCTTGCTGGAGGCGCAGTCCTTACACATTCTGCATCAGTCTTTGACCTTTTCAAGAGTCTTTATAACTCCGAAATGGCCACCGCCTATACCATCGTGCAAGGCTTGCAATACTTCTGGAATCCTTTTGGTTGGTAGTATTGTTTGATAGGTGTGGCTTTTGCCGTCAGAACTTTCCCAGACTCTTTTCAATAGGCAATCTTTTATTATTAAAGAGTCCCATATGGCCCAGTACCCTTTAAATCTCGGAGACTTTGAAGCTACTTTTTGATATAAGGGTCGTTCTGAATTTTCTGTTTTAAGTTTCACAATATCTCCAAGATCAGGATCCTCTCGTTGTTCTTTTGCGAGGATTTTAGGGTCCCATTCTTGAGAGCACTGGATGCGTGTTCTTCGGCGGTGAAATTCATCGGGATCTTCTTGTTCTTCACGTCTACTGCAATGTTTACAATCTTCGGGGCAAGGTCTTCTTGACAGAGCGTCAGCATTTTTATGGTTCAATCTTCAATTTTAAAATCGTATTCTTGTACACATTGTAACCATCGTGCTATCTGACCTTCGGGATTCTTGAACTGAAGCAACCATTTAAGTGATGCATGATCAGTCCTCAGGTGAAATTTCTGGCCATACAGGTACTTATAAAAATGTTCCAGGGATTTGACGATAGCTAGAAGTTATTTTCTAGTCACACAATAATTTCGTTCAGGTTTTGAAAGAACTTTGCTGAAATACGCTATCACTTTTTCTTGACCATCTTGTATCTGTGACAAAATTCCACCAATAGAAGTATTGCTTGCATCAGTGTCCACAATAAATGTTTGATTGGGTTGTGGATATGACAACACTGAAGGATTGCAAAGGGCTTTCTTCAGTTGTATAAAGGCTGCTTCACAATCTTCGGACCATTCATAGTTTTTGTTGTTCTCGGTAAGTCGATGTAATGGTCTCACAATGTCAGCAAATCCATGTATAAATCTTCGATAGTAAGTCCACAATCCCAGGAAACTTCTAATTTCATGCTTGTTTTTCGGTGTGGGCCAGTTTTGGATAGCTTCTGTCTTTTCTGGATCGGTTTTTACTTCTTCTTCTGTAATTATGTGCCCCAGGTATTTAACTTTTTTTTGGAAAAGGTGGCATTTTTTTGGACTAAGCTTCAGCTGGGCAGATCTTAGCTTCTGAAAAACCTTTTCAACATTTCTCAGGTGGTCTTCAAATGGTTTTCCAAGAATAATAATGTCATCTAGATATACCAGGCATGTTTTCCAAGTTAGTCCCCGTAATGGTAACTCCATTAATCGTTCAAAAGTAGCAGGGGCATTGCACAGACCAAATAGCATAACATTAAATTGCCATAGTTCGGTTCCGGTCGAAAAGGCAGATTTTTCCTTGTCTTCAGGATGAAGTTCTACTTGCCAATAGCCACTTTTCAGGTCTAAAGTCGAAAACCATTTTGATCCCGTCAGCGTGTCTAAAGTATCGTCTATTCGTGGTAATGGAAAACTGTCCTTCTTTATGACGTCATTAAGTCTTCTGAAGTCAACACAAAATCTGGTAGAACCATCTTTCTTCTTAACCAGGACTAATGGGGATGACCATGGACTCTGGGATGGTTCTATAATGCCTTGGTTTTGCATGTCTCCTATTAACTTCTCAACTTCGTTTCTTTTGGCTAAAGGAATTCGTCGTGGTGGTTGCCTTAACGGTGCTGCATCACCCGTATTTATTCGATGTTGAACTATGTTGGTTTTTCCCAAATCCTTTTCAGAGAGAGAAAGAGAGAAAACGTCTTGATTTCTTCTCAAGAGGTCTTCCAACTTAGTAACCTGCACTGGATCTAACAGGGCTTTTGAAGAAATTACAAAGTCTTGCAGAGCATTAGGTAGTTTACTTAAAGGAACTTCAACAGGTGTAGTAAAGTTATGGGTAACTATCATATTAGCAGGTTGACAGGTACCAATTTTGTCACCTTGTTGGGTTGAGAGTAATCCTTCAGGTTCATCATTCTGACAAATACCGTATTTCTTTTGTTTTGCGTCAGAGTTCTTGCGGGTAGAATTCCTTTAGCGTATAGTGAACTATTTTCAATTGGTTCAACTAATAGGATTTCACCTTCTTCTAAGTCTTCACACCTTGCTTGGATAATGGCTTCTGAATTTGGGGGTAATATAACATCTTCTGTAAGTACAACTTCTCGAATGGATACTTCATTGTTCCGTGGAAATCTCATAACAATCTCTTCATTACTAGTTCGCAGTATTCGTTGTGGAAGGTCAAGTACAAACTTTTGATGTTTCATAATGTCAAAGCCAAGGATAACTTCGTCCATTATGTCAGCAACGAACACAACGTGTATAAAGGTTGTCGTCCCTAAGGTTATTCTGGCTTCATGAATTCCTTTAATTGGTATGACTTCTCCATTAGCAGATTCCAAAAGGTAATTTTTCTCTGGACGGAACATTTTGCAGTGGGCTACGATGTTCGGCCTTACGATAGTATGTGTGGAACCAGTATCTAGTACCATTTCACATTCCCGACCGCAGACATTTCCAGGTGCTACCAAGCTGGAGCTGTTGTTTTGCAGCCGGGATACTCTTATTATTGTTGTTGATGGGGCTTGGTAGAACCTAGCCAGCTGGGAGTTTTCCGGACTACTGGCAGGGGTATTAAATCTGGTACAGTTTCTCTGGACATGCCCCTCTTTACCACACTTCCAGCAACAGATATTATTTCTTCTTCTAAATGTCATAGTGTTGTCTCCTTCTGTTTGTTTTTTAAGGAATATCTCTTGCAACTCTTTCATCACCCTTGCCAAATCATTATTTGAATTGCCTTCTTCTGGTACAATGTTCATTCTTCGAAGTCTTGTCTGATTTCTGGATGTTTGTTTAGCTGTTTCAAATTGAAGTGCATAGGCAAGATCTTCAGATATTTTATTAAGTCTAGCCATTCGTAACGCCTGGTTCATATCCGGATTACGTAAGCCTTCAATGAAACTACCTACTGCTAATTCTTGTTTAATTTCTTCTGGGTAGGATGGATATGTCAGATTAATTAGCCGTACGATATCCGCTTCATACTCCTGAAGGCTTTCATTGCATCTTTGTCTTCGTCCTTGAAGCTGCGCTTTATAAACTTCCTGTAAGTGGGCTTCACCGTATCTCATTTCCAGGAACTTCACAATGTATTCATAGTCACATTGTTTTGCTTCGGGAATATTTCTTAACACTTCCATGGCTTCACCTCGAAGAGCAAGTACTAGAGCTCGTGCCTTTTCTGGTAAACTCCAATTGTTACCATTGGCAGCAGCTTTAAACTGTCGCAGATACGTAACCCATGGTATCTTGCCATCAAAAGTTGGTGGTTTCATAATAGTTGTTGCGGTACCACTTTCTGAAACGACGCCTGTACTAGCTAGCTTTTGAATTTGTCGTTGTAAATGCACTTCCTGTTGTATTTGGCCTTGGACTTGCTGAACATGACTTTCAACTGACTGTAAGGTGTGCTGTATTTCTTCTATTTCCTCTTTTACATTTTCTTTGGAAAGTTTTACCTCAAGTAACATTTGTTTTCTCATCTCATCTTGGCTTTGATAAAATTCTCCTTTTAGATTTTCTCGGATCTTTACCATCTTTTCTTTCAGCTCTTGTTTCATCTCTGCTTGGGTTCTTTTAATGTTTTTTTGGATTTTCTCTATTTGCTGTCGTGTTTCTTCCTGACTAATTTGAATTTGGCTCTTCATTTCTTCTCGACTTTTCTTCATTTCCTCTTGATTGGTCTTTATTTCCCTTTTTAGATCTTCTTTTATGGATTCTTGGCTGTCTTAATTTTTTCTTGACTTCTCTTCATTTCTTCTCGACTTCTCTTCATTTCTTCTTGACTTCTCTTCATTTCTTCTTGACTTCTCTTCATTTCTGCTTTTAGGTCTTCTTTCATAGAATCTTGTTTTTCCATCAATTGTTTTATTAGTGCGCTAATTTCCTCCATAACTGCTGTTCGCTGTCTGGTTTCAACAGGCATTCAGATTTTCTCCCTAACCACTTCGGCTTTCTTGTGGGTCCTTGTTCCGCTTCTGACACCAAATGTTCCGTGACACCCCGTATAAAAACACGGATCCTGGTTTTATACCTTTTTATTCGATATCAGGTTTACAAACGTTTCTATGGTAACAAAAATTCAACGTAACGTAATTGTGACAACTGTTTAACCTTTAACTTTCTGTCAACTTCTTATCTCTTTGAAACACAAAACTAAACTGGCCCGTGCCGATTTCCTTCGCGCTTTATATAGTAATGTGGAAAAGAATGGAAAAGTCTGGAAAAGTCTAGAATTAGCTGGAAGAATTCTTTTACTACAGGATGTCAGAAAAGTGTGAAAAGGATGTCTCCAGCGCCCTCAGGATAATCCGCATTGACCGTCGAAAAGGGGAAAAACTAGGGTAACCTATTTTTAATAAATTATTAACCTAAATAAAATAATTATTCTGACCTTTTACATTTCTATTAACTAAACACTATCTAAAGTCCGTAACAATATTCTATACCTCTAAAGGATAAATAATTCTTTAGTTTCCTAAACTCGGGATGAACGCCAATCTTGAGAGGGTGTTTTCTACGTTTCACATCTTTAATCGTTAAAGCTAAATAGGCACTTAACGCAATTTCGAGTTTACGAAAAAATTCAGGATTCTGTTCTCCAACTGACGGTGTTAAGGGAACCGGAAAATTCCTTGCTTTTCGATCTCTTACCAAAAAGTTCTTCTTCAAAATCTTTTTCGTCCATCGCTCAAAAAGACGTGGTCGCTGAATAAGGTATAGGTAAATAATAGGAGCAAATTTAGAACGAGCACTTTGTAATTCCTCTTCTATCTCATAACTAGGCTGATCTTCTATATCATAATGTCGTTATACCCAATTTTCAGAGATATAAGAACTTAGAGATTCATCAGGAATCTCAGATTCTCCATAAGAGAGTTGAAGATCGTAAAATCACTCATGTTAACAAAGCGTATTTCACAACTAAAACAGCCAACAGAGCGGAGAGCCTTTTAAGGCTTACTTAAAGACAAGCTCGGTCAATCAGAATCGTGTATTTAGTATTAACATTTTGAGACTAGTTGTTTCCTGCAGTTAACCGCCAATATCCTGTCGATAATTAAAATTACTAATAACGGCTTCCTGTTTACTGATAAGTGATTTCCTGTTGTTAACCGCAAACATCCTGTCAATAATTAAAATTACTAATAACGGTTTCCTGTTTACTGATAAGACATTTCCTGTTGCTAACCGACGACATCCTGAAGTTGTTTTTTGTCTAAACCACATCCTTGGAGGCTTCAATCCAGCTGTTGTGCGAATTATCGAAACCAAGCCATTTTACATACATTTTATTTCCTTTCTTGCGTAATACTCGCTCAATTAAAAAAAAACACGCCAGTTTGTTTAGTTTTCTGCAACTCGTCTTCGTAAAAAAAACCCCACTAATAGGATGACCTTGGAGATCCTCTAACAAATAAGTCGTTGGATTAGTTATATGTACTTTGACTACTTTAAACAATTCAGTCGTCCAATTAGGCATATATCCTTTAGTAAATACGTGTTTGGCTTTACTAATGCGAACGATATCACCAACATTGAATTTATGTTTCCCAACAACTATAATATGACTGTATTTACTATTTAAAATAGATTTCTCATTATGTTTATTCACATCCTTAGGCTTCATTCCAATAGCGCGATGTTTTGTATTATTATAAGTATTTGTAACTTGTTCTAACAAGTCTAACCACTTGTGATTACCATTAAGTGTAAACAACTTGAAAAGCGTTTCCCTAATTGTTCGAATAACTCGCTCGGCAATTGAAGCTTTTAAAATACTAAAAGTACTATAATGTTGTATCTCGTATTTTTTCATAAGTCCTTGAAAACTGCTGCCATAGTATTCTTTTCCTCTATCCGTCAATAGCTTTTTGGGAATTCTCTTAGACTGTTTAAGTATATTTTCCATAGCCTTGGTTACATCTTGAGTAGATTTCGACTTTATCGGTCTAGTCCAGAGAAATTTCGAAAAACAATCAATCACAACCAGTATATATTTAAATCCTTTGTTTTCACGAGCATACTGATCAAGCTGTGCTAAATCGGAAGCAAATGTATCATCGAAACCATATTGTATAAATCTACGTCGTTTAAACTTCTTCTTTATAGGTCTATGCAGCTCTCTTACAACCTGTTCACGTGCCTTTGTTATCGCCATATTAGAAATGATGTTTTTCCTACTATTCACGAGCTATTTATTTATTGTATTCTTTACAAACACCAAAAAAGGTAAGGTAATTACATGTAAAGACCCTAAAATTAAAAAACAAGAAAAAGTAATCTTACATCTAAAAAAAAAAAAACATATTAAAAAACAAGGACGGAACAACCATAACATATAATAAAATATAATTTTACTAAAGCACAGATTTCAATTTTTTTAGACTATCGTTAAAGAAATCTATCTGGACCTCCCTGAGCAGCTCATTTGTCACAGCCATCATACGGTTAAAAGGAGATAAGCTAAATGGGTCTACGCTAAATATTTTACGGTTTAATGACATTCTTAAGTTTATCTTTGGTACATTTAAGTTAACATAATTGATAAAATTACAATCTTTGTACTTTAAGTTATGTATTACATAATATAAAAATATCACAGCTTGTTTTTTTCTTCTTTGGGACAACGATGTAACCTTAAAACTACTTAGCATACTTTTATACGAAATTCTAAATGGATAATTATTATATTTAACAACATAGAGATACCTCAAAAACCTTTTTTGTACCTTTTCTATAAGATCATCATGTGTGGTCTCCATAGGCATCCATATTTGTGATGCATATTCAAGATGTGGCCTTACTAAGCTATTATATAATTTAATTATTGTGGAGATCTTAAAATTTTTACTATTCCTAATTATAAATCCCAGTGCCTTTACAGCTTTATTTTTTATAAAGGCATAGTGGTTACTGAACTTCAGATTAGACTGAAATAGCACTCCCAAATCTTTAACCTCCTTTTTACATTTTAAATCAAATTCCCCAATTCTATATGTACTCAAAATAGGGTTTGTTCTTCTTGTGAATTTTACAACTGAACATTTTTGTATATTTAAGAACATTTTGTTTTCTTTACACCATTTACTCACATTATCTATATCTTTTTGTAACTTTTCACAATCCTTCGGAGTTTTTACGATCCTGCAGAGCTTAAAATCATCCGCGAAAAGAAGTCCTATGGAATGAATTAGGCAATCTGGTAAAGAGTTGATAAAGCACAAGAAGAGCAAAGGTCCCAAATTACTTCCCTGCTGAATGCCTGAGGTGGCAACAAAGCTCCTCGACAAGCTTCCACCAACCCTCACCCACTGCCTTCTACCTGTAAGATATGATTTTATAAAATGATATGCATCCTCAGAGATTCCAAGCTCCACCAGCCTCCCCAACAATATGCCGTGGTTGACCTTGTCAAATGCCTTTTCACAGTCGGTGTATATGACATCCAATTGACCCTTGTTTTGTATAGCTTCGGCTGCCAGTTGTGACAAGATTGTCAGATTTGTAACCGTGGATCTATCCTCCAGAAAACCATGCTGGAAAATAGACAATTTTGGTTTCAAAAAGGCAGTTAAGTCTTCACAAAGTATTGTCTCATAAATTTTCGATAAAACATTAATCAAACTAATGGGTCTGTAATTCTTTATTTCATTTTTATTTCCGCTCTTATAAACTGGTGTTATTTGCGCCGTTTTTAGGGCTTCTGGAAATTGCTTATTTTTGATGGCTAAATTGAAAATATGTTTTAAGGGTGATGCTATGTATTCTGACAATCCCTTATGCAGGTATATTGTCAGGCCCGTAGATTTTTTAGGTTTAAGTTTTTTAATACTACTCATAATATTCTTTTCCGTTATCATAGAAAAATTAAAAGTACTGCTGCCAAAGTTTAAGTTGCATGTGTTTTCATTTGTAGATTGTTCATATACTGACTGAAAGTGGTCGGAAAAAGCATTTGCAATATCTCCAGAATTACTGTATGAATTTTTGCCACATTTCATTTCCCTTGGTACTCCACTTTTTCAGTTTTATCACGTATAAATTGCCAAAATGATTTTGGGTCATGATTTATATTGTTTTCGAGGTTTTTTATGCAATTTATATTCAGCATTTGTTTGTAACTTGATAATTTTTCTTAACTCGTTAAAGTAACTATGCATTTGTGGATTGGCATGTTTTTTGAGATTAACCTGTGTATTTTGTTTTTTCCTTTATTTTACGCACTAAATTAGTAGAGTACCATAGAGGAAATCTAGGCTTACAATTTGTATTTTTGACATGATGTTTGGGAATTGCCATGTCCAATAACCGGTACATGTGATCATAGAAAAATTGTAGACTGCTAGCCACATCTGCCATTTTAAATATTTCCGACCAATCAAAATTTCTGAATAAGTTATATAGAAGTGAGTAATTACCTTTTGAATAATTATATTTTAGTTGTTTAGATATACTGGGTTCGTACTTATCTTTCAAACCTAGTTGAAATACTAGTGCTGGATGATAAGGATCCTCCCAAACAAGCGGGTTGATAGGTTTATTGATTTGAGGTACCTCCATGTTCGTTACAACCAGGTCCAGACATCTATCCCTAAAATTTCTTATCGTGTTCATTTGCTTTAAATTATTTAAATTAAGGAACTCTAATAATACATTATTCTTATTATTATCACAGATATTAAATGAAGGCAAATTAAAATCTCCTAAAATTAAAACTTTAGCGCTTTCCTGAATTAAAAGACTTTCAAATTGATTAAAATAATTAATGTAACTTTCTAGACTAGAATTTGGTTGAAAATACACTACAGATAGAAGGACAAACATTTTTTTAAATTTTAGTTTAACAAATATGCACTCTACCTCACAATTTGACTCAATTATTTCATAAGGAATCTTTTTGTTAAAAGCAGCCAACACTCCACCTCCTCTAGTGGCCGTTGTATTTCTATCTCTCCTTATCACGGTGTATCTGTCATCAAACAATTCCGATGAAAATATGCTGTCACAGAGCCATGTTTCTGTCAGAGCAACAATGTCATATTCTTCTGTTAATAAATTGGTAAAAAACCCTTCCGTCTTTGTTCTTAGACCACGAACATTCTGATAATAGACTTGCTGAAATCCTCCTACAGGATGCGTGACATTTGGTTTATTTAACTTTGTGCTAAAGGACCTGTCCTCGATGTCTGTGACAGTGTCCTCTTTCTCGCAAAAAACCGAGACACAAGGGCCCCGCTAGGCCAAATCTCTCTTTTCCAAGCATTGCGAAAATTGCTTTGTTTAATGGTAACTTTCATCGATTTATACAAGTCCGGATATTTGGACCTATGTTCTTCACAGATTACTTCTGGGAAATGTTTTACCAACATATTCTTCAAATCCTCGGGTTTTGTTTTCGGGTCTAGTCTCGTAACATGCAGAGATACAACTTTCGGCACCCCCTGAATTTCGCCCTGGTTGTCTCCCACCATACACATCCTGCGTTTTTTTCTTTGGACATTTATCCACTGCTCTTCTTCGCTGCTGTCTGCATTCAGATTTTGTACTTTTTGCAATATATTTTGTGATTGCGCTGTAAGAATTGCGGCACTCACAGCTTTTGAACTTATTTGTTGGGATGGATTTTGACATTTTCTTGCGTAACTTTTGTTTTGGCTTCCTTGTTTATTGATTTCTTTCTTTGCGTTTGCGTCACAGTTGACAGACTGTTCATTTGAACTACTGGCCATATCCGTAGATTGCCGATTGTGTGTATCATTAATTTTATTGTCGGCCTATTCTGCGATTATAAGTTGCATAGCTTTTATCATAATTTTTTTTGTTGCGATCGCGTCAGTATCCGCCTAGTTTAATATTTGGCTAACGACTCTTTGTAAATTAGGAGGGGATTGTTGAAAGGATGGACACATAAATTTTTACCTTTTGTATTTTACGTTTTCACAAATTTTCCTCATAATCGATATTTTGTTTTTTTAAGCATATTGAAATGAAAATAAATTAAATTTATCCTTAAATTAGCAAATAAGTTTTTTTAAAAAATCGATTATTTTATGAATCGGTACTTAAAAGGAACGAAAGGGTTTTGCTGGGGGTTTAAGTGGGTTATAATTTAAAATCATTAAAAAATATTGTCTTAATTTTTATACCCCCAAATTTTAAAAAAATTTAAAAAATGGTACGTGCCTAATAAATTAAAATTATAGAAATCTTTTTGTAAAAAAGTAAAATAATAATATACCTAACTGTCAATCCAGCTCCTCTTTTCAATTTAAGGGTCCCGACTTTAAGCTTCCTTTTTAAATTTTTGTTTTTACTTATCGGACTTCAAATTCAATTATAAATCAGATTTAAAATTTAAAACGATAATAATTTATAAATTTAAATTTAATTAAGATTTTTAAATCATTCCCATCAATAATCGATTAAAACAGTCCGAAACCTTTTGAATTGCCATACCGTTTGCAAGTTTGGTGACTGTTGGTCGGGGCCTATTCTCGCATTAGCAAGGGCCCATTGCTGTTCTTCCTTCCTTGGTCCTCCTCCGCTCGTGAAATTTGGCAACGGACTCCCTGGAGGAATTATGGGAGCGCGGATTGGTGGGGAAAGGGATGGAACAACATCATTGTTTACCTTTTGTATTTTCACGTTTTCAGCCAATTTTCCCTCATAATCCGATATTTTTGTTTTTTGCAAGCCCACCGTGTATTCCAGAGCCGCTAAAAGCTTGTTAGTCATGGTAATTTCTCGCTGTAAACACTCTACTTCTTTTTCCAACATAACCTCAGTGTTTTTGGCGCCATTCTGCTGACCCATAAAATTTGCTAAATTTTCCTCCAAAATATCAATCTTTCTCTGCCATTCCGTCTGGATCTGAATTTCACTTAAGCCATCAAGTCCAGAGACACTATTTTGTGCTTTAAGTAGATTGATTTCTGCTTCTTTGGTCTTAACAGCATCATTCACTGCTTTTTGAGTTTCTGCTTCTCGCGTGACCTTGGCACAGGTCGCACATAAAACAAGACTTTTACTACCACTGAGGACTACCAGCCCCGTAATTCTTAAAGCACAGGATTGGTGATACACCCCTTTACACGTGTTACACTTTATAATAATTTTCTCGACATTCGATCTACAATATTTGCACTTCTTAGCGTCCGCGTCTGATAAATCGTCATCACCCGGTGCCATTTTCTATATATCATTTCAGGATATTACTCGATAAACACCTTACATACATTAGGGTTTTGTTCTATAGTAGCATTCAAGTCATCCCTAAAGGAGTCTGGCTTCATAAAAACTTCTTCATCAGCATCATCATCATCGACCGTACTTTCATAAACAGAATCGGGCTTTAGGAATTTAGTTGCCCTAACGGCTGGCTCTAATGGCTCTGTCTTAATCACCGGTTCTGGTTTGCTAATTTTGAAACGCTTGCGTTTTTTAGTATTTTCCACAAGATTGACCAAGGGCTGTGTAATAGGTTTCAAAAACTTATTAAGTGCGTCATCTTCTTCGTTTCTCTCCAACTTTAGAGCCAGGTACTTTTTACGAATACTATTCGAAGCTTCAATTATTCTACGCTTAACATCCTTATCAAGCTTGTTTAAATCCATGATTATTGAAGAGATCGGTTTAGAACCGACCGGTTAAGAAGCGGTTTGGAAGCGACCGGTTTAGAAGCGGTTAGCTGTTAACTGTTAGAGTTGCAATCTGATAGAACTGCTCAGTTAGAACGGATAGGAACTTGACTGGTTTACTGAGACGCAACAGGTCTGTACTCTATGACGTCATAGATCATACTGAGTTTTGATGTGTGCATTAGGATAATATAAAGGTGTCGAATTTATTCTGATATCTTCCTTTATTTATTTCACTATCCTTAACAATAACCAAGGATCCAAAACGATCTTTCCAACAGTCTGAACAAATAAGTTTAAACTTATCGAAATCCATGCCTGTGTTTACATGATCGTCATAAATATGTTTTAGGTTTGTGTCTTGCTTGAACAAAATAAGCATATGTGCATTGTCGCGTACTAACTGTTTGGGAATTTTTGAATATGTCTGACATAAATAGAAGGAGTCAACTGCATTATGTCTACCCATACAGAAATAGTTTCGTATTTTATCCTGCTTCTCACACGCAACATCATCAAATATAAAGCAGAGAAATAGAGAAGAGGAGAAAGCGCTTCAATCTGCGCGAAAAGTCTAATATAGAGCGCCGCCATGGTTGCTTTCGCTTGTCATGTATCATCATTTGTGCTGGTCATTTCAAAATCTTGTTTGTAAACAAAAATTTAATAAAAATGGTTTTGGATAAATAATATTACGTTTTATGAATAAAATTAAAATTTTAAGATGAAAACATGTACCATTATTAAACAGTATACTATGCAGGTAAATTATTTGTATGAATTCCAAAATATTTATGGGTTAAAAGATTTTTTCTTGGTAAAAAGCTCAGAATATTGAAATCCTACATATAAACGTTTTTGAATTTTTTAATAAGTATAAAGAAAACAAAATACCTTATAAATATGCATATAATATATATTACAGTTTTTTAATGAAAAGGGCAAGAAGATCCAGGTGACTTGGCAGTATTTTTTTTTAAAGAAACCATAATTGGAAATGCTAAAATCGAAATACCAACTTGTATACCCAAAGAATCTTTAATAATTTTATCCAATATCTGCAGTGCTGTCTTTAGAACTCTAAAGTAAACATATTTTTTAATGGATTCTTTAAAAGTCAAAAAAAGGTCTCTTTTTTATTCAAAGCAGTGGCGGTTCCTCCATAGGAGCACAGGAGCACGTGCACCCCCAAAAAAATTTAAAATAAAAATTATTTTTCTTCGTGCATTATCCGGACCTCCCTAATTTATCGTACGCTAATACAAAACATAGTGTATTAGCTCCCTAACGACGAGCTGACGGAGCCGAAAGGATCCGATTACGGCCGTTCGATGTTCGACGCCAATCGGCAAGTCGCACGTGCGTTTATATAGGCGTGGTTTATGCAATTTCTATGGAAGATTATGCCAGCGGGCGGAGGGGGGCAATGCGATTATTAATAGGAAGAGGCGCACACTTTTTATGTGCTCCATATAACTATTTGGCGCTGTTACTGCGACAATGTAGGGTGCGTTTTAGTTCTTTCCTTAAAAAGGTCCATTTTACGGTGGAATATTTGTAAAACAATTTTAATTCTTTGAGTTTAGAGCAAAAAATTGAATTTAAGCGTGCTGAAAGACCTAGACCTGAAATTTCCCTCACACAGACCACCAAATATAAGTCTAGGGAGTTTAATAAAAAATTCAAAATGGAAATTTATGAAAAGAATGATTGGATTTGTGGATGTGATACAACTAACCGATTGTTTTGTTTTTCGTGCTTGTTGTTCAGTCGCGGAAACGCAGAACCTGTCTGGACAAAAACTGGGATAACCGACTTGGGGCATTTGGCGCCAAAACGAACAAGTTAGAAAGAACAGATATGTACTCTCAAAAATAATTGACTGTAGGTATAAAATTTTGCGGAGCCTTCGAGTTAGCGCTTCGTGGTCATGACAAAAAAGGCGATTCATCAAATCCCGGTATTTTTTAGAGGATTAATAAATTTCACTGCCGAGTTGGATATAGATAGCCCTTAAAGACCGCTTCGAAAAATCCCAAGAAATAACTTTTGGGCCTGACATCCTATAAAAATCTTGCCTCTGGTATGTTGGCCTCCTGTGGTTTTGTATTTTTGTGTTTTACGTCTAGTGCACCCCCTTAAATACTTACCACGAGCCGCCACTAATTCAAAGGTATATAAGTTTGTCCAAGCTAACATTTTTAGGTTGGCAATGCGAATATCTCTACATATTAGTAAATTTTGTTTTTCAGATTTATGTTGGCTGATATAAGAATTTTACTCAGGTCCGTACTGAGGAAGGGGAGTTTCAAAATTTTAATATCTTAAAAAATTTGTTGTTAGATTACAGTAACTAAATTTATCAGTATTTTTTTCTGTTCATATATTTGCATGAATTGTGAAAGCTTGAAGTTTGGCCATAATATTTTATTAAAAAATATCATTTTCGCCTATATAGTGCAGATTAACAGTTATTTATTAAGTGTTTGTTATGTAGAAATAGTTTACACTATTTTACACTTTTTGTACACACTTAGTCCTAAAATACACCTTCAATTAGAGCGCTTAGGTACGTAAAAAAATATTAAAATAGTGTACACTATTTCTTAATAACAAACAGACCTGTTATGTTTTGTTATATTTGCAGCAAAACTCTTTACAGTTGAATTGAAATATCCTGATAAAATATCTCACTATAAGGGATGGTTCAATATCCCTTATTATGCAATTTTACTATTTTTTAAAGATGCCTAAAGATAAATCGATTTATTTCATCTGATATAACTTCTTTACCTGCTTCCTATATTAAATAATAAAATAAATAAAACAATACAGTAATAATCATTTATTTATTCAGAGTATCATTAACACAATAAGATGCTTATAAATTTATAAAATAAATTTATCAAAAACGTTGGAAAGTCGTGTTTAAGGCTTTAGAAGTGGCAGTGTCTATCACATGAAAAAAGCAAATGTATGTAATGACGAAAGAAAAATGTATGCAATCTGCATGCAGCAGATATTAGTCTAGACACTTTTAAGATAAAAGAGCAGACAAAGTGGGAGGTTTGGCGTTTTAGCAGCTGGGCTGTAATTGGATACTTGTGAGTTCAAGCATTTTGGCAACTACTGTGGCCATTGATGTAATGTGTTTAAATGAAATAGTCATTTTATTTAGTTTTTTATTAAAAGCAGTAAGGTAGTTTAATAAAGAAAAGCTAAAAAGCAAAAAGAAGATAACTTGTAAATGATTTTTATTACCATTAACCTTATTAATATAATATATATAACGTGGGTCCCATAAAATAGGAAATAAATTGCAGTCGAAGCTGTCTTATTATTTTTATATGTATACCATTTTGATAGTATTGAATTCTCAATGATATGGAGGCAAGCGCAGCACTTGATGACCAGCCTCCTGAATAAGAGCATCGACGACATAAGATTTGGGAGGCTTTGTTAGGCGCTGAATCAAGCACCACAAAATCTATTTTGTCGTCGAAATATTACGGTCTTCTAACCATTTAACCATATTTTCTTTCTTCCAGCCACTATTTGGCCAGTTTTCTAACAACCTACTATGGTAGCTGACATTATCTAAAATGACTAATGAAGGCCTTTTCAAATTAGGTAGTAGATCATCTCTAACCCACTTCTCAAAATTTTCAACTTTCATCTCGCCATAGTAATCTCCTGTTTTTGTTTTTGATTTAAAAATTCTACTGGCACCATCAACAAATTCTTTTTGGGAACCAGCATGTAGAATAATGTATCTGAGAAAAATTTCCTTCTCATGCGTTGCACATTTGGTTATTTCATTAAGCTTAAGTAACTTATAAATTTCATATTTTGCTTCTTATATTGTCAGCAACTGCCACTATCGGATCCTAAAAAATACTTTCATAAATATATTTAAATCTTAAAATATTTGGTTCATCTAAGGATGTATTTTTAGATTATGATACTATTAAAACGAGTTATTTTACCTTATGCAAGATCACTATTCTAATAGCATCATTTTTAAAAAAATATTTATTAGGTTATATTTTCTTACCTCCGACTAATCACAGCTCTGAAGCGGGTTTCGAAGCTTTTCCGAACTGGAAATACAGTAATCACTGTGATTCATACTCTAAAAAATATCTATTCTGGTGGTTTTTTCCTTATAAATTCCCAATAAAAATAAAAACTTAGTCCAGAATAAAATAAATTATGTAATATAAAAAATGTCAATTAGTCCACACCAAAAAAAAAATAAAAACTCTGCAGGGTAATCTCTAATCTCACTAATTACTTTAAAACACGAAATAACACACCCAAACACAATAAAAATGTAATACAAAAATTGAAACGTCTTTAATACATTACTGGGTGATTTAAGCCAATACATTACTGGGTGATTTAAGCCAATCAGCTGATTTTGACGTTGAGTCTAGTGATTTTTGTTTCAGAAATAGTCTGCCAACGCAAAAATGTTAGCTTGGACAAACTATAGAGTACAGTATTCACATTTTTTTATGTAAGTGCTCTTATCGAAGGTGTATTTCAGAATTTGGTGTGTACAAAAAGTGTAAACTAATTCTGAATAACAACTAGACCTAAAGTAACAGTAAGAGAATATAGCAAAAAAATGCAAATAATATATCTTATAGAACTTCACAGCGAGAACATGTAATATGGACAAATGGCATTTTATTAAATAAAATAAATAATCAGTAAAAAAGTGTTTTATTACTGCACTGTATTTTATGTCAAATGTTTTTTTAATTAAGAAATAAATTTACTTTAAGAAATGACACTGGCTAATAGATGTAGTTTGTAGTCGGCCCAATGCAAACCTTCATAAAATGGTCGTTTAAAAATATTTATAATCTTACATCATCTTAAGCAGTTGATCATAAGTCTGAGTTGTTTCCTTACTATGAAAATTATAAAAGGAAATTCCTATATATCTAAATTAAAAAAAAAAAAAAATCCATGCTATATATTAATTTTTATATGTACTATGATGATACTAACCTCTTAACTTATGCCACTTGTTTTGTTTGGGGTTGTACCTTTTTAAACAATGCTCAGGTCGGTTGCCATTCACATGTCTTTTTCTTATGAGACTCTTTCAATACCTATATCCCTTTTTTTAGTTTTCAGAATACAACCAGACATAGTCCTTACCTTTTTAGCTTATTTCCCCAAATTTTTTAAAATCATTTTAAGTGGAGAATAGGTTTTTTTTTGACAATAATTGTAAAATTGCGAACATAAATTTCTGTTTCCTGTTAAACTAATGTTATTTTATTGTATAATTTAAGGGAATTTTTTATAGATGTTTAAATACCTTAGGTCAAAAACACAATTCTAATTAAATTATTTCATAATTATTTTAAATTTAGGCTGTTGCAGAGACAATTTGAATGATTAATATGTGGCAATTGCCAATACTAGGATACCGTAATAATAGAGTTACATAGACACAATCATTGGGCAAGTTCACACTTTCCCTTTGAGGAATAGAAAAGTGGTATTCTTACACTTAATCCAGTAGGTTAGTTTGACAACAAAAAGGCCTAAACTGTTGGGCTAACAATAAAACAATATATTTTTATTAATAGGTTTTATTAAGCATTAAATGGAATCAACTCGGTTAACTTATTCTTTCTCCTTAAATAGTTTTGGTATGGTGTTTCACCATGGAATTGTTGATAATTGGTGGGTACTTGGGTGAAAATGCCATCCAAAAAAGTAAAGGTATAACATTTTGTCTTAAAATCTTTCCTTGTCCTATATGATCACTATCCAGGAACTATTTTGAACAAATGTATCTGCTAGCTGACCAATTGTTCATTTGCAGTACACTCAACCATTTTTTAACCAAAACTTCCTCTTTTGGAAATCTAAAATTAAAATATTACATGTAAATTTTGTTGCGCCTGCAAGTATGCAAAAATCAAGAGACCTAAACTATTATAGTGTATGTTATCTTAAAAAATTACAATTAAACTATTTTAGCTTTAATTTTTCTGAGTTTTTATAGGTATATACACAAAATATTTTCACTATATAAAATGGGGTACTTACAAACGAATATATATCTTCTTCTGAACTATATCTTCTAGAATTGGAACACCCTCTCACGCAACAAGACATAGTTTATTAAACTAAATATAAATATAAATGGAACACTAAACTAAAATAAAACGAAAGAAAAGATACTAAACCAAATCTAATCAAAAAAGTAAACAAAACATTTACGAAAAAATCTTGTTTATATGACAACCCTTTTTTATTCCATTAGAACAACAAAGAAAACAAAACTTTGATATGTCAAATGTCAATTTTGATTTGACAAGTAGAAGCAACCATGGCGGCTTACATGCCGTCCTCGTGAAATTGGATGCGCAGTGGTCAAAGTGCTTTCTCCCTCCTTCTATTTCTCTGATATAAAGACATAATTAGGTTTTGCTTGCACTGGATCGATGACGTCATCATTATCACTGTATCCGAAATACTTTATTTCAGAAATCGGTTTTAGGGCTGTTTTTATAAATTTATATTTTTCCTGCTGCAGAGATTTCGAGTATACGTAAACATTTTTAAATTTTACCCCGTTTGGATCCACCAAGAGGCTTAGCAAAACATTACTTTTACCACAATTACTAGGGCCACATATTAGAGCCCGTATTGTAATAGGAAGAAATCCCCCATGCCGGTTATTAGACCTTTTCCTCAGCATGTCAAAATTCTCTATATTTATACCTAATCACTACGACTGGATCATTTGTAATGAGAGCGTTGAGTGGTGTAGGTGTCTTAAATAGTACTATTAACAACTTACCATTCGAACTTCACATCCCTGGCTAGTCATATTGCGGTCTAGGTACTCGATTAAGAGAGAGGTTAGCGCGAGGTGACCCAAGAATAAATTGGATAGTTTTTGTAAAAATCACGATATAGCATACGCTAATAGTAAGGACTTAAATCAACGACATAAGGCAGATCCAATATTGGAAGATAGGGCTTGGGAGCGAGCTAAAGCAAAAGATTCTACGTTTGGTGAAAAGACTGCTGCTTGGTTAGTTACTAACGCGATAAAAGTAAAACCTAAAGACGTCGAAGTACATGTGGTAAATCCATGTGTTCTGTGGTTTGAAAAATTAAAAAAACATTTAGGTAGCGGAGATGTGAGTAAGAAGAAAACGTTGAGTAATTTGTTGAAAGCTGCAAAAATGACAATTAAGAACATTGGTGGACGGAAAAAAGTTAAAGTTCCTAGAGTTATACCTCTTCCTAAAACAGAAGGGATTCTTCCTTTAATACCGATATTTGCCCTTGGCGCATTGAGCGGTGGGGCCGCGAGCATTGCAAAAGCTGTTAATGATGTTCAAGCTGCAAAGAAAAAGCTAGAAGAGTCTCAGCGTCAAAACGAAGCAATGGAAGCGATAGCACTGGGCAAAAAAGGCAGTGGTCTCTATTTAAAGAAATATAAGAAAGGTTATGGGCTCTACTTGAAAAAGATGCCAAAAAACTACCAATAAAGCTACCCGATAGACCATTAACCGATCATGATATTAAACATTATGTTTCAGTATTAAAAATACCTAATTTTAGAGGTGTTTTCATACGAGATACTCTCCATAAGAATGCGGTGTGCTTAATTTAGATAGAAATTCGGAATCGGAACACATTGGGTAGCCTATAAGAAACATGGAAATAAAGTTGTTTACTTTGATAGTTTCAGTAATTTATCGCCATGTAAAGAATTTGTCAAGTATGCTGAAAAGACTAAAATATTATTCAATTACGATCAGTACCAGAAGTCTAGCTCGAGTAACTGTGGTCACTTGGCTTTAACATTCCTATACAACAAAAATCTATAAATAAAGTGGTAAACTATACATTACATCAGTCATGTCGCATACATTTACGTTGAAAGGTCAAACTCATTCTCTTGGAGCAGTGTTTGTTCCTCCAATAGAACTTGATTCAAAATACGATTATTCTTTAGCGCTTATATCGCTCAATACTTGGAATTCCATACCAAACATCGAGCCTGGTAGAAACAAGTTTTATTACATTGTTAAATCCGAAACAAAGTCGTTTGAAATACCGACTGGATCATACGAGATTGAAGATATTGAGGCTTATATCCAGAAGAAATTGGCTCTAACACCCCACAATAATACCCTAAAGTGTGAACTTAGAAGTAAATACGGTATAGATTTTCAACCAACAGATAGTATCGGAAAGCTTTTGGGATTTTCCAATCGTGAACTTTCTGCAAATACCTGGCACGAGTCAGACCTACCTATAAATATTATACAAGTCGTTACAATAAGAGTTGAGTGTAACATAATTTCTGGTTCCTATTATCTCAACAACCTATCTCATACTTTATACGCGTTTGCGCCAACTGTTGATCCCGGTTATAGTATAAATATTGAACCTGCTAATTCTATATTTCTGCCAGTCAATTGAAAAGTTATCGATAACATCACACTTACAATCTTAGATCAGAATTCTAAACCAGTTAATTTTCGAGGAGAAGAGGTAGTTATTCGTGTAGAACTTAGACGTGATGCTAGTGTTTGAGCATATAAGCAGTAACACAACTACTTCAACGTCATTCGTGCAGAATACGTCATCGAGTGCACTCTCGTTTGGAAATATATCGATTTTGTTCTCGTGCAGTAAACAATACGGATATCATTTCAGGAAAACTTCAAATATTTAACCAAATCAAGAGCGATGAGTCAGTCGTTCGAGAAGAATGACATACGTATCACCCGTTCACTAAAGCCTTTACCTACAGCGATGAATTTGAGATTGTTATCAATCAGCAAGATGCCTATTTAGACATGTCTGAAGCCGAACTTTACATCGAAGGCAAATTTTAAGTCGTAGTTACAGAAAATAAGATTGGTGGTGCTGAATAAACAAATAATGCTGGTGTTTTTCTCTTTGAATCTATGACTTATGAGTTACATGGTAGAGAAGTTGAAAAAGTACGAGATCCCGGTATTGTAAGCAGTGTTAGAAGCTATCTTTGTCTAAACCCAAATGAAAGCCACGCTTTGGATATAGCCGGAAGGAATACAGGCAAGACCTACGATGATACCCTAAAAGGATTTACTTACCGCATACCGCTAAGTTTTATTTTTGGAATTTTTGCCGACTATAAAAATGTCCTTATGGGAAAGCAGAAAATTAAATTAGTTCGTGCAAGGCATGATAATAATTGTTATAAAGTGTCTGGTGATGCTACTGCAACGATAACAATTAATTCAATCGAGTTGAAGGTTAAACACGTTTACCCGAGCGACGCTGCCAAACTTGCTCTTTTGGATGATATTGCAAAGAATAAACCTATATTTATCTCGTTTAGACATTTGGACTGTCAAGACAATGACGGAGAGAGCTCGCTATGTTGTAGTTTTTTCCATGACAAACCGAAAGAATAATATAAAAACTTATTGTGACATGTTTGATAACTTGAAAATAACCGATCTAAGACTATATCTAAATTCCCGTACGAGTCGATGAATTTAAATTTCGATAGCAAACAATATACAGGAGCTTACCGAATGTATACAGATTTTCAAAAAAGCTATCTTGGAAAGGCATTCAGCGAACCGCTAATAAAATTTGAAGAATTTGATGAACGTGCTTTATTCGTAATTGATTGCTCCAAGCAAAACGAGGCTATAAAATCCAACAATATCGATGTTAAATTAGAGTTTTAAAGTTCCGAAAACTTCTCCGACAACACTCGCGTATTCTGCATTATTATTCGCGATTGTGTGTTAGAATATCAGGCATTAACTGGTATGATGAGTGAGCTTTAATAAATTAACACCTAAAACATCTCTCCTAGTCAGTACTTTAACAACCGGCAAAAGATGAAGTTCGCTGTAGTTGATGTTTAAGGATATTGCATTCCTGAATTTACTTTAAAGAACTCGCTATCTACGATGGACGTAAAATGTGGGGTTATGTTTTTAAGCCAACCAAAACATTTCATGAGTTGAGTTTTAACCATCAACGTGAAATTAAGTATTTTTCTGAAAATCATCATAGAATCCATTATGGTTGTGGAGGAGCCCGTTATGAGGAAATTTATTCGATACTCTATGAAGCCCTCCGAGACGTTGACACCATATATGTTAGAGGTCGTGTAAAAGAAGATTTCCTAGTTAAAATATTTAGTGAGATTAAAAATAAAAATAGTTTAGAATGTAAAATACCAAATATTGTTAATTTAGAATTTGTTTCCGGCATTGTTCCGAAATTAGATATAGATCAAAGTAATTGTCGATTTCATAGTTTCTCCAGGTGTGTATGTAGTGTTAGAAATGCCACTATATTGTATAATTATATTGTAAGTCTTTTACCACAAATAAATTATAATTAATAATTTGAGTTTTATTATTATTTATACTTACCGTCTAGCTCCGCTACGTTCATTAATCACCCATCCTTCAAAGTGTTCATGTCTAAGACAACTAAGTTAAAAGTTAGGTTAGAAAATTATCTACATAACCTCAACAAACTCAAGAAAAATATTGAATTTTATCAAGATAAAAAGTTGTTGTTAAAGGCTTTTAAAAACTTAAAGGAAAAGCGCCAGCACCAAACAGACTTGTTCCAGCTCGAACTTATGAAATTAATGACGTCATTAAGATACAATTTCATCAGTATGAAGTACGTCTGCTATATAATAACGATTATTCTTTTGTCTTTACTCGAGAAGAATTTGATGAGTTTTTAAGCATATTTCTAATCCATGTACACAGCGGTTGGTGTGATCTACATACATATTGGAGAGAACGATATCAATTATTGGTTTGAAGAGGAAAGCCGTGAGATGACTATTGACAATCATGGAGAATCCATTCTGTGCTTAGATACTTTATAAATATTATTGATTAAATCGCATGTACATGAATTGTATGATTTAAATAAAGATTTTTAATACTATTTTCTGTTTTTAACTCCCTAACCTAAATTTAATTAAACTATAATCCTAATATTTATTCCTAAGTATTGAAATAAAACAAACCATTTTGGTAATGGTTTTTTATTATGTATAAAAACATATATAAAATACTCTTACATAAGTCTAAACCTTAAAATAAATTATCTAAAATAATAACTCGCCTAAAAATATAATAAATTATCTAAATATAATAAACTGACTAAAAATAAATATAATAAATTACCTTATATTACAATAACCCAACTAATAACCCTATCAAGGCATAGCTGCCAAAGGAGGTTGAAGTAAAAAATAGCTACCTGTGATCAGCCTTGTCTATGGAATCTCCAATGATTCCTTATATAATGCTAGATCTCTATGATCCCAAGCAAGCGTGTACTCTTGGTCAGGTATAACGAAGCGCTTATCGTCCGCGTAAGATAAAGCTACCTTATTTTTAAGTTCGACATACATATCGTGTAAATGCGAACGGAAAGATAACATTTTCCGGTATATTTGCGAGCCTTCCACGTCAACCGCCGTCTTATAATCTTCAAGACTTAACTGTTTTTTTGGTGACGTGGTCGGGAACGCCTTTAGCCTTCTTCGTTAAGTCTCCCTCTACATTTACACAATATGCCTTCGCCCCGGTTCCATAGAATTCCCAAACAACTTTTCCTGCATATTCTTCATATATCTTTTATGCGCCCTAAGACTGATGAATTTACAGGAACACCGTATGGATTATTCTGCAAGTAATTAGATGTATTAAACTTGTCTAAATTCTCGCTTATATCATCATAGAAATTTTCCGTTGTTACATGTAAAATTAAGGAGTCGGTGTCAGTATATAGTAAGACCATATTGTTCCCGTATTTAGGCTTAATATAGTTATACAAAAAGTCATACATAATAGTTTTTGAAATTTCCAAAATGCAAAAATCTGCATAAATTGGTTTATTATGTACTTTTTGTTTGTGCATCTGGATTGCAAGCAGATTTTCGTTAAAAATAGAGATGTCCTTAAAATGCGGTTTCGACATCAACGCTTCTGCTTCTAGCTTCCTACCAATTTTTTCCCAGTTTAAGGTCTACTCTTTTCTCCACATTTTCCATGGTCTTGCCAAACACGGCATTGATCATCAATGTGATCATCATTGTGAATCGGACAGCCACTTAAAATAACCAGTTGGTAAATATTGAGACATGGCTGCACCGTACAAGTTGGTAGCATCCAAGTACATAATGTAGGAGGAAGGTTTAGAAGCGTCGTAATTAGGGATAAATTTATTATTCGCGACTGCTTTTCTTACGCTACACTGACTGATCTCTAGATCAGTCAGTAGCTCTAGCTCAATTTGAGTCGCCTTTAGGGCACTCGTCATAGATAGTCCGAGCGCTGTATAGAAACTGGCTTGTACTAGTTTATTTGTAGCTAGACACACTTCTCCAAAGTTCTCAAAAACATCTGCTAACAATAAAACGTCGGATTTTAAATAAATATCTGAATATTGACCTAAAGTTTCGCATTTAAACAAGTTCCATACAGTCACAGCACGCTTATAGTCCTCGTCAGTAATGTCCTCGTCTTTAAGTTCGTTGTAAAAGTCATGTTGTGATGGAAGCTTACCATCATCTAATTTTGAAAAACTATTTACGTAAGAATATGGGAAAACACCCTTCTGTCGAATAAGCTGAAATTTATCTTCATCGGGGAAATATTTCCTAATTTCGCGACATTGTTCGGGTTTTAAATTTTGACTTAACTTATCCAAACTACTCGCCATAAAGCGAAAACCATCTAAAAATCTCAACTTTAAAAATACATTTTGCTGTTTACCTTTCTTGTTTTCGAGCCAACTCTTTGACGAATAAGTGGGAGTCAAAACCGGACATGTTGTGGAAGAAAATCGGGATAAAGGTTTGGACTTTGTAGTAAGGTTACATACAGAGTGAGCTGCAGCTCGAAATTGCCCTGTTAGATGACAATGATTCCTAACTCTTTCGTCTTCCACTCTAAATGGTTTTTCGCAAATGTGACAGTTGGGCGTCTTTCGAAACTCATTTTCCTGTTCGAGAGTTAAAGGAGTCATTGGCACAATATTCTTTAAAAATTGGTTATAAATCGACTCACAATCGGTTTCTAACCAACTTACGAATATTTTATGCGCGTCTTGCCCCTAAAGCTTTTGAAAATAGAATGAGCGTCGTCAAAATCACATTTAATGTAGTAGGCGAATAAGGGATATGTTTGTGAGTTTTCAAAGTATAGGACGTTTCAGGATCCAACTCATTTTCCTCTGCAGTATTTAAGGGTTCAAGGATGGTCTCAAAGTCGGCGTAGACAACAAAAGGTACTTTTAATTTCTTTTCAAATTCCGTAAATTTAAGCAAATTCTCGGGGGCCTCTTCACCATATTTATTTTTATTTAAATTAGTCGTCGAAACTTTGGCTAAAACGTAGAATAAAAGTATGATAAACAACCATCGCATAAATACTTCGTACCACAATGTTTTGATAATTGGCTTGAGATCAGGCGAGACATGCTAGTTATTAAACAATAGTGCTGATTGTTAAAATCATCGCTAATGAGTAATAAGTTAACATGTTTCTCCTTTCGAGATCTAGTAAAATATAAAGTACCAACAACTTCAATAATATTTCTAACATCTTCATACGTCCTATCAAGCCCGTAAACATTGATAGATATATTATTGAGTTACTCAAATTTAGAAATTTAAATAAGTTTGATTGGAAATTCCATACCTGTAAAGTCCAACTCATCGGCATACTTCTGATAATGTGAAATACGTTCGCGGCTCCATTTCACCTCATCTTTATGCAAGTCTGCCAAGACTGACCACATAAAACATCTATTGTCGTCGTTATGGATGTTGACTATTGCTTTTTTAGCCTCAATCTCCTTCGGTAGTGGTAAATAAGACGGTGCCTTAATAGGGTTGATCTTGTTAACACTTATTTCTAAATGAAGGAGCTGCTCCAAGGCCCAACCTCTAAAAAAATTGTTGAAATACTTGCTTAAACGAGTTAAAACCTGCAAATAAATGATGAGTCATAGCGAGCGCGTTAAAATCGAAAAATAAATGAGTCATGATATTGTATAGGTGTTAAAGCCTGTTAATGACTTGTAAATAATAAGATTACTCACCACTTTCTTTTTCTGCAAACGCCATGGCCTTTTTATCAAGGATTGCAGAAAACTGATCGAACAGCTCCTCCAAGTCTGTCCCCTTACTCACCAACAGGAATTTAGAATTAAACGACTTGACCTCCATCGTTTCCTTCGTCTGCAGGAGGAAGCGGCCGAAAAGCTCCATACCCACTTTGAGGTGATGAAATCTGTGCAGATTATCCCCTACCAACCTGACGAATTTCTCCTTTAGGTGACCCAAATAACTTCACGTTGGTAGGGTCCTCCTTCGATGGCAATCAGTATGTAGCAATCCGGCATCTAAAAGCGGTTTTTACCAGTAGTACTCCTTCCTCCTGCTCCACACAACAGTTGGATCGATGGCGTAGGGTGCGCAAATGCCCTGTCCAATGATTGATGGGAACCTCTAGGCTGCACACCCCACAATGCTGCGTGGCAGACGTCGATGGTTCTGCAAATAAAATTAAAAATTAGTTCTCCTGAATAATTTTAACACATTTTATTAAATAAAATTAACTACAATTTGAACACTTTTTAGTTTTGTACTCACCATTATTGAGATCAAGTCTTGCTCTCTTTGTCATGGATCCCATTGGCTCTTCAACAGCAGCCCTTTTAGGAGCGGGATGCTTCTCCCTCTGGTGGCGTTGAAGAGCTCCGTCCGACTTAAAAACACGATACAGAGTTCACATATCTTGATTACCGGCCGGCAGTCTCCATGACGGGTTAAATTGGATTTGATGGTGAATGAAGCAGCGCAATATTGACAGACGAACATGTTCTGTAAAAAACAAATGACTTTAGTGTTGAATATAAAGAGTTAGCTGTCAGAAAGGCCTTATGCTAATGTTAATTTTATTTACTAATATATGTATTTTAACATCTAAAATCGCATAGAAAAAGAATTATTTCAATCGATTGATAAATAAACAAATTATGAGCCGTAATGTCAAAAGGGCTTTATGCAAATAATAATAATTTTAGCTTGCTAATAAATGTATTTTAAAGCCTAAAATCATATAGAAAAAGAATTATTTCGATTGGTTGGTAAATAAGAACGTTGTAAGTAGTCTTAACAAAAGAGCTTTATGCAAGTAATAATTTTAACTAACTAATATATGTATATTAGCATCTAAAATCACATAGAAAAAGAATTCTTTCGATTGGTTGATAAAAAAAGAAGCTGTAAGTAGTATTACCAAAAGGGCGTTATGTAAATAATAAATTTTCTCAAGTAAAATGTGCATTTTAATATCCTAAATCATTTAGCGAAAGAACGATGTTGATCCGACAATTAGGAGCTGAGTTATAAGTAAAAAACATTAAGGTCCTATTAACAACCTGCGCAGATGCTTAAAACCCGTATTCTGGCTAAACCATTAATAAAAAACTTGCGCAAATAGCGGGAAAAGTGGCTTTGCCAACTCGGCTGATAACGATCTTTCATAAAATGACATTTATTTATTAAAGTTTTTTTGACTTCTATATATTAAAAACATATATTATTATGTTGGTAATATGCAAAATGGCTATTATTAATAAGTTTTTGATAATTTTTAATATTAATAGGAAATTTATGTATAGCTAATATAAAAACATTCAAAAATTTATAGTTTTAAAGATTTGATGGGTGTTTGTTATATTTGTTTGTAATATAAGAATTACTAACACTAATAATAAAAATAAAAACTTGTATTTAACTACGTGTAATTATATAAAAAAATGGCTTTTAAGCAATAAATAAAGCTAAGTACTTACGATTGGTAAATAGTTTTTTGATTCTTGTATATAGTAAAAACATATAATATGTTGGTAATATGCAAAATGGCTATTATTAATAAGTTTTTGATCATTTTTAATATTAATAGGAAATTTATGTATAGCCAATATGAAGACATTCAAAAATAATAGTTTTTAAAAATTTAATGAGTGTTTAAAAATTACTAACACTAATAAAAAATAAGAACTTGTATTTAACTATGTGTAATTATAAGGAAAAATGTTTTTTAAGCAATAAATAAAACTAAGTACTTACGGTTGGGAAATAAAAACTCACTACAAAAAACACACAAAGTCTAAAAACGTTCAAAATTGGACAAAATAATTAACTTCGAGAGCACCGTCGAGGATGAGTGCAACTGGTGATGTGATGTGTTTAATCGTATTTTCAGCTTATTTATGCTCGGTTGTGGGCGTGGGAAGCCAACGTTCTGGAATTTTCGTTATGAATAATATATTTCCGCCGATGAACACCTGCTAATCGCTCGTCATTTCCGCTGTTATTTCCGTTTCGACGTGATAAGAATTATTTTTTTGAACACCTGCTTCTCGCTGTTATTTCCGCTTCGAATACTGCATGTGTGAACTTGTTGAAACCTCAACTTTGAAAATAATATATATTTACTTTTATTATTTTTATGGGAATACAGAACGTGGGAAGCCATTTTGTTTTTAAATATTATTTTCTAGCGAACGGCTAACTATGCAGCCTTATTTATTTAATAATATTCTTTTTAATAGTGGGTAGTTATAGCTTCCAGCGCTGTCAACATAAAAAGCCAATGTTGATAAGGTTCTGCGTCTGCGCTCTGTTCTTAAGCCCCAGGCCTTAAGCGCAATTACTGTAATGATCAATCTGGACTACTGTCTTTAGATGCTGTCATGCGGTTTTCGCTATTCGATAGGTATAACGTTACGATAATTTAAAAAAATTTGCACCGACGAATCATCATCAGGGTTAAATAACGATTTTAGTCGATAGCGCCCGAACGGTATGTCTTACAATTATCGCGTTTGCGCAAATCAATTCAAGGTCTTAGCACAAGTATCCTACGCATAACGACTATTTTCTAAGTCACGTGGTTTTTGACATATGACAGGTGACAGATGACATTTGATAGTTGACAGCCGCCATTTTTTTAACGCATGCGTAAGACCTCGGAATAGATCTTGTCCACGTAAGCTAAATTTCCTAAGTCACGTGTTTCGCGAAATATGGCAGGCGACAGATAACATTTGACAGGTGACAGACGTCATATTTTCAGCGCATGCGTAAGACCTTAAGATAGATCTCATCCACGTAAGCTAAATTTCCTAAGCCACGTGGTTCGCGAAATATGACAGGTGACAGGCGAAATTTTACAGGTGACAGGTGACATTTGACAGAAAGTAATGGCCACCCCCTAAATAACGCGTTGCGCAAGATTCCTAAATTTTTAATTACGTCAGAGATTTTAAGATAAACGTCTGATCCGGATCAGGATGCTCATGAACATACCATCTAGGACTACTACCTATTATTAAAACAATAAAGTATCTTTAACCATTCTAAAATACTAATATTTTTTTACAAATTTCTTTTTTTTGCTAAGCGCATACCTTTTTTTAAATGAAAAGTTTTATAAAAATGTGTGATTTTTAAAACATTTCTAAAATTGCTAATAACTATTTTACGAAATGACAACACTGTCGACGATATCCTAACGAATCGACCGTCGTTGCATTGGAAGTGGGATAGGGAAAATTGTTGTCGTTCTCTTTTTAATCTTTGGTGGTACCATATGTATCCTAGTCTATTACATTAAAATTGGCTCCCAAGCCCTTGCCTTGCCAATCCTGTATACTAGCTGACTTCTGTATAGCTGATTACTGTGTGGGAATATTTGGTTGGGAGACTGGGTAGTTCTTATAAACAAAACACTTTGTATATAACCAAAGTAGTTCGTTATCCCAAATAATGTGTAATAGTCATATAACAATCATATAGTAAATAATAATAAGAATAATACTATAGCTATGTTTTATTGCGAAATGTCGGTAAAACATAGTTATATTAAAACATTCAATTACATTCTTTTGATTCCTAGATATGTACAGACTAAAAACATATTTATGGCTAAGTATTATTACAACTACAACTATTTTTTTTACTATATTGTCGATTTTCGTAATATTTTTAGAAAATCGTATTATATCTTATTGTTAATAGCTTTTGGTGAGAACTTAACTAAAGCATCCGACTGACCTAGTAACTTAAGATGCATTAAATTGCATTTGTATTGTGATTTACTAACAATTAGCACCATCCACCTAATGATACTTTAAAGTGATAATTAAATCTGAAAAGATAGATTTTCATTTAAGTAAAAAAAAATTATCCTTTGTTGATAAGACGTTCGCGCTTCGTTTTGGAAGAATACCTAGAAAGTGGTATCTATACTGGCTGGAAGGTGGCTGCATGTAGGCTCATACACTAAAAAATAAAAAAAAAAGAAATTAATTTAAAGTGATTACAGCTATAAACATAGAACTTGAAAACAAATTTACAGTGAGTCTTGAATTCTCCTCTTTTCACAAAAACGTAAAAAGTTTGAAACTAATTAAATTGAAGAAAAGTAATTATTCTAAAAATACTCTAAAATTAAAATATATTGTCAAGTTATTTCTTTTTTCCAATATATCAAGAAAACTGAAAACATTTTTTAAAACTTATGTTGAAGCTTTTTCCATGTCTTATTCTACTGCGGGTCCCCCAGTATTCCTCGTCTTTGTTTTGGATCCATTCCCTGGTTTGCCCTCGTGCTGTGATTTTGGTCACCCAAAGGGCAGGTTCTGGTCAAAAGTATGGTGCGGATGATCCCTGGTTTGCCAGCTCATCCGCCTTTCCGATTTACCCTGTTGCGTTCTTCCAGGACTTCCAGTTCTTTTTGGCATTTCCATGTCAGCTTGGACGTTACCTTGGGGTTTACAAGTGCCCCTAGCCCGCCGGGCTGTCTGTTATTATGCAGCTATTATTTTCTTTTGCACAGTAAATTGCTGAATCTTATTATTTACTTTGCTGCAGTAAAGCATATATTTCTGTTTTGAAATACAGAACTGTGTGTTTCTAGTGGAATGGAGAATTGTGAATTCCTCATTTCGCTGTACACGCCCGCTCCAGTTCCCTGCTCAGTTTTGGAACCATCCGTATACCAGATGATGTCTCCAACCGTGCTAGAGAGATCGGTTTGCTGCCTTTTACTTTGATCTGGAATTTTTACCTCGAAGTTTTTGTTGAATGAGTAATGGGGAATCATCTGGTCTATTCTCTGGTCCAAGGTGTTCCCGCCAACCTAACTCTTTATGTTGTTATGTCCCAACCTAGCGTAGACCCCAGTTGGTTTTTGTTGCAGTCGAAAGTATCCAACCCTGGCCTTTCCCGTCACTATGAGGTTAAGTGGAGGGAGGTCTAAGAGACACTCCATGGCTGCTGTTGGGTTGCTTTAATTGCTCCCGTTATAGCTAAGCAAGCAAGTCTTTGTATCCTGGCCAGTTCTGTAACAGCCTTACCACCTTATGGTAAATAGTTGATTATTACAATGCAGTTTAGGCTTGACATTATCATAAGGCATATTTTGACAATACCACTACAACTTTTTTAATTTCAATTTTGTTGGTAATATGCTGTTTTTTTTTAAATCTATAATGGGAATGTAGAGGGTTTATAAAGGGCTAATACATTTTCCAAAAACTATAGGTTATACGAAAAAAAGTTTCTTCGCTGTTATTTTTAAATTTCATAATATTTTCAGGTTTGTTGCTTTTTTATATACAGGGTGCCTACATAAAGTTTTTTTTTTAATAAAACACCCTATATTTTAGTATATTTTTAGATTGCTCGTTCAAAGACAAATTTCACGATATATAAGACCATGGGTCTGTGAAGCACCGTTTCGAATTTATTAGCGATTATCTTTAGAATGGATGCAATTATGTAGCCGAGCAATTTGACGTTTTAAGAATTTTTGTTTGTTTTATATTGTATACAATGGTAAATTAATTCAGTCAATATTTCAATTTTAAATTCAGCAAAAACTGTGCGTTGCCAAGGTTTAAAGTTTATAGTGAGTGGACTTTTTACGCCCTCCACTGCGACCGCTCGGTCTATTGTGGCTCACACCTTTTTATATTTCCCCAATAGGATCGGACTTCTAATGAGTCCAATACCAGATTGGGAGAGAGTTCTTACATCTCCTCTTCGGCGCACCTTTGTTTGCTTGTGACCTTGAGTGGCACTTCTCGAAACGAATTTATCCGTTTCGGTCAGCGCACCTTTGTCACTTTTTTCCTATAAAAGCGGTTCTGTCCGCTTTCTGTTTGGAGCTAGGGAAGTTATAGTCCACCACGGCAGAGCCCCGCATTACCGCAGTAAGGCTAGATACTCTGAGAGGTCGCCCTGTATCTCAGAGGCATCGTTGGAGACACCTGTTTGAGGCACAGGATGTCATTCACTCATCAGCACGGTATGCTAACACCTTGAGTTAAGCCTTGTGTTCAACTTAGCTTCGGATCCCGTTCCATACGGTGGCAACAAGAGTTATTGCCGATAACCAGCAACTCTAGCGCATGTTCCAAAAGATCCTACTGGGCCCAACCACGACAATGACGTGTGAACACGGCGGTTGGGAGTGGTTGCCAATGTTTGCAAACTTACTTTTCGCATTTATTTTAAATGGAATACCTATTTTTAATAGCCACTTTAATTGCACTTTAAATGATAAAACATAGAATGGGTCTCTGGCCTATCGTATTAGCTTAATTTTTAGAGTCAAAAATTGGGTTTAGGATTTAAATGATTAAGATATAAAAAAAACTATTAGTTGTTTATCGACGTATTCACAACCGCTTTAGGATGTTGTTAAGAAGTCATATTAAACATGGAATATTAGGCATTGCACAATGTTGCCAAATTTCGCAAATAACTTATTTCTACACTAATGTTAAAAAATTAAGAGAGTAAGAAAAAATTGTGAATTTTTTAGTGATCTGTGGAGGGCCATATTTCTGTGAAAAATGGTCTTGAAGCTTGAAGATTCTAGTGTTCAGATCTTTTGACCAAACATTTTTAAGAACGGCAGTTATCGCGAATTTCGAAATTAAAAAAAAAAAAAATAATTGTAAATTTTTTGTGTTTTTCTTTTGGGTCCACGGGCTTGGAATTTTTTTTTTACAATAAAACCATGTTATAGAGTTGATAGCCTTTTTATTCAGCTTCATTTTTTTTTCTCTACGATGATTGATTCAGGAAATATCCGACTTACAATGCAAAAGGATCCTTTTGGCTTTAAGCATCGATATCTCAGCAACCAATCATCGGACACAAAATTGAAGGGCAGTTTCAAAATCGGCAATAAATTTCATATAAAGTTAGCTTGCGGCCGTTGAATTTTTATTTTTTTTTTATCCTTATAATTTTAACCTGAAGAAAGTGAAAAAAAAACTTTTTTCCTTGTTTCAAAAAATCCTCCGCATCTTTGCAAATATTGTAAGGAGTCTAACGTTTGCACGAATTTTTGTACCCCAATGCACCCCCAACAACCCTGCGAATAGGCAGATCGAAAGATCGAGTGGTTTTTCTAAATTGTTTGATTAAAATTTCAGAAAAAATTAAAGGAGCAAAATTTACATTTCTGGGTACTCTGTAACTTTCGTAAAATGAATTGAGTTTTTTTTTAGTCTTTTTACAATTGGGCTACATTTTATCCATTAAATTCGGAAATTCAAAAAAATTATTTTTGAAAAAAAAATAGAACCCCGCAATTTTCCTATGGAAAATGGGGTTTCGGTCAATTCTTTTCAAACTTTACACAGTAATAATTCTCAAGACGCTGATTAAAAGTCTTCCCAGCACAAAACCCAAAAACTCCCCTAAATCCTCCAAAATCACCTTCAAAAGTCACTGGGGATTTTTCTTATGAAAAATGGGTTTCGGCCAATTGTTTATAAACTTTGCATAGTGAGAGTCAGAGGGGTGCCACTGAAATAGCAAAATTGGCAACAGACAACATTTGGCAACATAATATTTCGGTTGGGCGGGAAAATTGAATTATGGAATTTTATATCTTAAATCTAAAATGTAAATGGCTTATTTTAAAATTAGTCTTTTTTAAATATATTAATGTAGGTCCATAACAGTATATATTTTCAGGTTTTGTATATACAAACAACCACACTAGTATTATTTCATTATAGGTCGTTCGGACATGTTGGTTGATTAAAACTTGATTTAAACTAAAAATTTTCATATATTATGTCTAAATTTTAGTAAGTATTATAATTTGTAATTAGCTTTATAAATCAAAACACTTTTTACACGGTATAATAAATAAATGTTGATGGATCAACTTTTTCCAAACACACTTAATTTTACAGGACAGAAAATTCTAGGAAAAAATCCATCTGTTGAAGCAGGTTTGTTTTAAAATGCGTAAACCAATATATTTTTTTACCTTTATCTACCAAACAAAGCCTTTATCTTTTTTGTATTTGCTATTAATATGGTAATTTTTTTATCCATGCTCGAAACAATTTTGGAGATACTTCGCAGACTGCAAATTATAATATAATATGGTTTTTAAAAGTGCTTGGGAATTGTTTAGCAGTTATAAATGTACCACCTGTCTTTGATATGACCCCAATTTGTGACATAAGCCCTATTGTATGTGACTCATCACCTAATTTTGACAAACTACCCCAATGTGACACAACTGCTGAATGGGCAGTATTTCCCAAACTTGACACAAGTAGTTAAGCCATGAAAACAAAGAACACTTCAGTCTATTCTCCTCTTTCATCATCTTCGTTCTTTAATTTGGATATAAAATTAGATGTATCAGGGCGAGGGACCTTTCAAGTAAGTGTATCAATTTAAAACATTATTTTAATAAGTGGCATATGCTTTTTGGATTACATTAAATAATCTTGAACAATTAATAAATGTTTTACCTACATCATTTCATTAAATTTTTAAATTAAAACAGTTGCCCCCCCTTTTTGAAGTATATAATTTAGAACAAAAGTTTAGTTTGTTTTAAAAAGATCCTGCTTTAATGAAATTTTAGAGCAGAATGTGAGTTTGATTAGTTATTAAGTAAGTTAATAAATATTTTTTTATATATTTAAGAGCAGAATGTAAATTTGGTAAGTTATTAAGTAAATTAATAAACGTTTTTTTTTAGATTCCTCACGAATACATAATAGGTCGTGATTTTTGGCATCTTGACTAAAAATAACTTCTTTAATCTATATTATAAATGTTGTTAATTAAAGATTATAAATAATATTAAATTTTTATTTTGCAGTGTAAATTTGTATGTAGTGTAGTTTATTCTAGTAATATCTTTTTTATTTGCAGGTAATCTGAAATTTAACTGCACCTTTCCTTTAAAAGACAAACACTAATAACCTATTTTCACCCTTACTAAAAAACAACATATTTTTCTCTTTTATAATATTATTAAACAAAAATTTAAAATAACTTTCTTTCAGCAGTTCAGATTACTTGTTTAGTAAAATAATATTAAAAAATGTAAATAAAATGACAATTTTTAAAAATAAACAAAGGTCAGCCATATTGAAAAACCCTGTCGATAAAATAGGATGCGATTATCGGCCCAACCGAGATCTTAAGTTGCCACATTTCCACACTGTGGCAACGTGACATTTCTTTTTCCTTTAGTATTTTATGGTAATAGTTCTCAACACGCTAATCAAAAATCTCCACGGGCAGAACCCTCCCAAAATAACCCTTAAAGGTCACTGGGGATGATTCGTAAATATCTCTTTTACAAGACCTTTAATTGATTCTAAATTGGGGACAAAAAATCTTGTCTGCTGCCGCAAAAAAAAACATGAATGATCATCTGTTCCAAGATTTAAAAAAAAAATTGAATGTTAACTTACATGCGACGGCATATGCAAAAAGTCCATTTCGGATAACATAAGACGCCTGGTTGACATGGCAACTCCACTGTCACTGGACGCAGATTGAACAGAAGAGTGGTCATCGGTGTCACTTTGGGTACTTGTGTATCCAGTGACATCGACCTCATCTAAAAAAATAATATAATTAGATGTAGCAAAATTATAAGCAGAGATAGTAAATGGTTTATACTTGTACAGATATTTCTAACTAGAATTTGTTTTTTTTACATGCTTGGTACATTTAATTTGTGTCCTCTTGCATGAGCATTTTCAATATTAATCTACTTAAATTTTAGATTTCTGCTAAAAAGGGCCTAATATTAGATTAGTATTTTAGGTGTGTACAAATAGTTGTCGAATCGAATCGAATAGTTATGTTCGATTCAAATTTCTAATCGAATATTTGAGCTATTCGAATAATTCGAACTATTCGATTGATTCTAACTATTCGAATAGTTCGAACACTTTGAATATAGTATTTTTTAAATAATTAATAATGCGAATGGAACGCTTAAAGTTTCGATTTAAAATTACGTCTTAAATTAATAAAATAAAGTATTTTCCATAAAAACCTCTATTTATAAGACTAATCTTAAAGGTTAGTAACCAGGAAAAAAATTCGGCAAAACTAATTTAATATATTTCAGTATGTTAAGTAACCAACACAACAACTTACCAGTATTGTGGGTTCAATAGTAATGAGTTAAATTCAAATAAACTGGGGATTTTAAATTATCACGAACTTTTTAAAATTGCCGCCAAATCAATTCCTATTTCTGAATTATCAGAAAAAAAGTTTTCAATTGGGGTATTTCAATTATTCAAAAGATTTGAATCATTAAAATAGTTCGAATTATTTGAATAGTTCGGACTATTTGACTGATTCGAACCATTCGAATAATTCTAACTATTTGAATGATTCGAACATTCGATTTGAAATTTGAATCAAATAATCGTATTCGATTCGAATTGGAATGTTTCTATAATACTTCTGTATTAATTTTAGTCTTAAAATGGGCCTATTTTCCTTATTGCCCATCTTTATACCAGTAAATGTGCTTGTTTACTTGTATACTTATATATATATTTTTTTAAATTTATTTGCGTATTATCAATGGCAAACAAATTATAAAGGTAATATTAAAGTAGACCGAATTAAAATAGGCAGTAGGGACACTCTCGTCGGTGCCTTTCCCCTCTGCGCATCAAAGACGTGCCTTGATTTATGAGCTGAAACTAACTAAAACATACCGAATGCCGTTCACCGTCAAATTGCGACAAATAAAACATGAGGTAGTTTAAAGAAAAATATTACACACATTAACTACAGTGATTTAGAGATGAAAGTGAGTATCTCGCCTAATTTTAGAGAGGCGACAGCTAGTACAAGTAGCGTTTTGTTGCCAAAAAAATCGAAGAGACATGTACAGTTATATTCATAGAAATTGGGCACAAGTCTTATGAGTAGTTTTTACCATATTTGCGTAAATTAGGTTTTCTAATTGATTTGCTGTTTTGGTTAGTGGTGGCAGTGACACGATAAGCAAACAGTTAATCAAATGATTTTAATGTAAAAAATATTTCTGTAATATCGCAGATCCAACTAATAACAATAAACACAACATCGAGTGGAGGGTTCGACCACTATAGCTTTGGGACACCTCGTGATTTACCCCTTTAATGCGACGCCAACTATTTAAAATCCCTGATTGGCTGCGGCCGTGACGACGTGTTCTCCCAAAGTAATAGTGGTCGGACCCTAAAACCAACAATAATTGACAAAATTAATTATTTACCATTTTAAAAATTTGACACTGACAGGTTTATCAACCATACACTTTTTAACAAGTCAAAATCAATCAGGACCGATTTACATACAAAATGGTATGGTATACATGAGGGCAGATATTTGGTAATTGTTTCGTATAGCTGTTTCTGCTATTTTAAAAGATTTTTGAAAATTTCTTTTACAAGCTACTTATATGGGTACAATATAATAATATTCCCGTGGGGGAGCTGCAAAAACATGTTTTAATATTTTTTTATTTACAAATATATAAATATAATTGGGAAAAATAAAAAGCCGCTTTGCTAACCAGAACTAACCATGACCGACTAGAACTTAGGGCTTTTGAATTTGTCTAAATTATCCCTACATAGAAGTTATTAACAATTTTTTTTTAATTTTTGATATGGTAGAAGTTATAAATTTTTTTAAAAGTGTAATTATATATTCCCCGGGATTTTTTCTAATATGTTGTTAAAATTTTGTTTATAACTTCTACAAATAATTTAGACAAATTCAAAAGCCCTAAGTTCTAGTCGGTCATGGTTAGTTCTGGTTAGCAAAGCATCTTTTTATTTTCCCCAATTATATTTCAGCCGTAAAAATGCGAAGACGTATTAGAAAGGACCCATGATTTGCTTTTTTTTACATTAAATGCATTATAAAGCATGTTTCATGTGTCAACACTGTCAAGAAGCTCGCCAGCGGGGTTTCTTTAGACGCGAGTCTATGTAAATTTAAATAATAACAGAATAAAATTAGTTTATTTTTTTATACTGAATAACTTGTTTTCGGTTATTTTTTTTAGTTAACAAATAACTGTAAGGAAATAATATTTCTTAGGCAACCACTGCAAGTGCAAGGAAATATTTACCTTTTCCCTCAAAAAGGTCAATACTTCTAATCGATTTTCTGAAAAAAATTATTCTATTTATTACACCTATAGATATACACAAAAAATCTAATAAGTACTTCTACTCTACTCATATTTAAGAATTTTTGAATAGTACCAAGCTAAAATAATTTTACATACCCTTCTGTATCTTTTGGACAACGAAAAAATGATACCCTTGGAGTACACATCCTCTGAACAATGGACCACCATTATTAAGTTAATAGGAAAAATAGCCTAGTCACAAAGGAAAATCGCAAATACAGGTATAAATATCGCTTACAACACAAAACTCCACGATTAACGACAGGCTGTGTATTGCGAAAATGCCCAAGGCACTGAACTCCCAACCGCTCGCTAGCGGCTCGATCTCTTTTATCTTGGGGGAGTGTTCCTACTGCGTATTTATTCGGACTACTTTGGTAATATTATGCACGCGCTGGACGAAAGGTTGCGCTGTCTGCCGAGTTTTTGGAACCGAAAAAATGTCTGCCAAAATTAATATATTTTCAAAATAGTTTAATAAATAACATATATAAATGTCAGATTTGTTAAAATACTTTCAAAATTGAAATTTTTTTGGAATCTTCAACAGTGTCTGCCGTGACGTCAGAACCGCTAAAATTGTCTGTCATCATTATTTTTCGATTACAGTAGAGTTACATAATGAAATATTAAAACAGCAGCCTTGTTAAAATACCTTTGAAATTAACCCGATTTTTAAACCTGTCACACCTGAGGGACCCTGTAGGCTCCACGGCCGGGCTTAGCTGTGTAGTAGTGGGTATAACAGACTTACTGGACAAAACTTAAGGTTTGTTGAAATGTCTGTTATCTGCTTTATGCTGGCTCTCAGATTAGTAAAAATTTAATTTTCGGACATACCTGATTCAGATAATGGGGATGGCGCAGACGAAAACGACGTCGTCGAAAAGTTGCTAGAGATTGTAGATGTAGAGCACTCGGATATGGAGCGTCTCTTTGAAGACATCTGGGAAAGCTGCTGGTGTAGACTTTCTACACGGCGTCGAAGAAACCTCTGCTCTCGGCACATTTGATCTCTATATAACGCATGTTTTCGTTCTTTGTCTTCCAGATTCTAAATTAAACAGAAAAAGAAATTGAATTGATTTGATTGTTACTTGATAAAACTCGATAATCACCGAATGTTATTAAATTAAAAAATTTTAAAATTCCACTTAGTTTAAATTATTAGTTAAAAAAAGCCAAAGTGTTAGCAAAACAATGTGTAAAATAAAAAGTGTTTTTCTACAAACGTGTTAAAAATTGAATTTCTAACACTATCTACATGCCTTTAAAAATGTTACTTTAAAGCTCTAGTGCCTTAAAGTAACATTTTAAAGCACTAGTGTTAAAAGTGAAACGTCAAATTTTGACAGGTAACGTCAACGTTTTAATTGTACAATTTAAACAACTTAAAAAACAATTAATTGTACAATTTAAACAACTTAAAAAACAAATTCCTTCCACAGTTCTAGCATTCTCCGTAGTTGAGGTGTGTTAAACAGAAAAAACCGCTCTAGCAATAGAATTCTTATTTTCCAAGGAATTTTCGATGTATCCCTCAGCAACGGTAGAAGATTTCCACCCCCATGTCTCTTAATTGTCGTCAAATTTGCTCCAGCATCAGCGAGTAAACTCGCTAAAGAACGGCGCAAATAATGCCCGTATAAAGGATTGAATTTGGAAGCTGCAAAAATCTTGCTATAGCAGCAGGGATTTTTCCAAAAGATTTAATTCCGACGGGCTTTCTGATTCATTTACCCTTTGTGTATTTGAGGAAAAGTCTCCGATGTCCTACATTTGCTGGACGAAGAGCCATATACATTCGACATAAATCCAAATAAAATTTTTCAACGATAGTGAAATTTCGTGGTACCTTGGTTTTAGTATCTCATATGTGAATCATCAATGAAGTGCCCATATCTTCCAAGTCATCAAGAGTCAACTGACAAAGCTCCGCCCTGCAACAGGCACCAAAATTTCCAAAATGGTAACTACTTTCATCAGAAGGTATTCATCATCAGGTGCACAGTTCAGAAACTCGTCAATTTGCGCTTTGCTCAGAATCTTTGATTTTTTGGGCTGGTAGCCTTCTCCTTGACGCTTTAAATATTCGATAAGCTTAAAAAATTTACTGATATCCACGTCATTGTTTATGTGTAGCATAGCTTTGATCATTGAATAAGTGGACCATAACAATGATGCTTTCCAAATCTTCGCTTGTTCCTTAAAATACGCAAGGAATATATTTTCGGTATATTTTCCAGCAACACCTTTCTCCTTTACACCAATTTATTAGTTTATTGTAGGCAATATTATATTGTATACGACATTTCCTAGGCAGTAAATCCAGCGATGCTCTACTGGCCGCTTTATCTATTTCTTTAAATGGATCGATGCAACCAATATTTTCTCCTACATTTTCTTCCATTTCAAGTTTATTTTAAGTAAAAAACTAAAACGAGCTAAAACTGACACCATGTATCAAATTTGAAGTAAACATGCGATTTCACCCATTTTCACCGGGGTCACTTCCCATAAGAAAAATCGATCTGTGGAGCTTTGGAGCTCCGTAGGAGCCAAAATACGCATAATGGAGCTTCGTGCCGGTTGATACGTTTTCTCAGGACGAAAAAAGCAACAACATATATCGATTTCAGCCATTTGCACCGAGGTCACTACCCATAAGAAATAATTGATCTGTGGAGCTTTGGAGCTCCATAGGCGCCAAAATACCCATAATGGGGCTTCGTGGCCATTGAGACTTTTTCTTATGACGAAAAATGCTACAACATATAATATCGATTTCAGCCATTTTCACCGGGGTCACTTCCCATAGGAAATGATCGATCTGTGGAGCTTTGGAGCTCCGTAGGAGCCAAAATACGCATAATGGAGCTTCGTGCCCATTGAGACTTTTTCTCAGGATGACAAAAGCTACAACATATATCTATTTCAGCCATTTTCACCGGGGGCCACTTCCCATAAGAAATGTGCGGGGTCCTATCCTATTTACTAAATTAGTCCAGTTTTAAATATTAATCTAATAGACTGGACAACGTTAAGCTAAACAGGTTTAGTTTAGTTAAAAATGCTTAAGTCGTATGCTTTGTATACTGGCCTTTTTTTGCAGAAAAACCTCGCTTTTTATAATAAAATACTCTAATGTTTTTTACCTTTATAAGTCTTTTAGCTTTTGTTAATAATCCTAAAGTTGTATGCCTAGATGCCTCCGGACCCAGTGGTACTATTTCTTTGAGATTTTCTAAACACTTTCGAAGGTGTGCCCTCCTGAAAGAAAACACTAAATTATTTTAATAAAAAAGGTGTTTATAATAAAAAAAAAATAGTATTTTATCTTTTATTGTATTCATTTAAAAATTAGTTGCAATTATTGTAAATATGCATAATTGTGAATACCTATACCTTCTTTATAAGTATACATTTTAATTAAGTGCAGTAAAATGGTGTTCTGCATGTTATGTTATGAAGTATTCTTTTCCTGCTTTTATAAATGGTGTTTTGTAACTCAAACCCACTTTGATAATTCATTTTTGAATATAATATTTAACTGTTAGTTGTACTAACACCATCTTTTCCATTATTTGTAATAAGTTCTGAGGAAAATAAGTTCAAATTGGTCAAGAAAGCTTGACGAAACATTAAAGGGTTTTACCTAACCTTTGTTGAAATCTATTCTTCTCTGTAATTCTTATTTCACTGTACAGGGTTATTCATTTTAAAGTAAACAGGGCTTTATTTTTGAACTTCCAAGTACTTTTTTAAAAAACGAATATAGCCATTTCGTGTAATTTTTTCCGTAGAATCCAATAATCTAATCAGAAAAACATTTCAAACAAAAACAAAAGAATCACAGCACAAGTGGCGTTTTTTTTAAATGAAATGCCTAGTATATCAATAGATAGATATTTTCACGAGGAATTCGGTGATATAGGGGTTGCTGGGTTTATTTCCTGCGGTTCTGCTACAATTGTCCAAAAACTGAATTATACTATAAGGATAGTTTCACCTGAAGAAACCTGGCTGCCACATGTCACAGGTGACTAAAATGAGAAGAAGAAACCGGGATCGAGCTATTCTAAATTATTTATTTTACTTTGTATCTCATAAAGTCAATTACTGACGCAGTTAGAGACTTGAGGTATGACCCTGCAAGAAGAAGAGTAACCTATGCGACGGTTCAGAGAAATATTTTAAGTATCTTCCATATCACGTTCTTCCAGTGCAGCATTTAACACGTGAACAAAAGGAACTTCGCTTTCAATTTGTTTCCCAAATTTTAATCCATGAACAAGATAACGATCCTATCCTGTTTCAAACGATTCTTTGGACGGATGAAGCTACGTTCACTACATCGGAAATGTTTAACCGACGCGACGCAATACGCACAGCTGGGCAAGACAAAATCCCAGGAAATTTCAAGAGATTAAATACCAAGGGAGGTCTTCTCTTCATGTCTGCTGTGCTGTGCTTAACAATAAAATTGTCGGGTCAATATTCTATGAGGGATCCTTAACTGGAAAAAGATATCTCAATATTCTTAAAAACGATATTAAAGACATTTTAGAAGAATTGCCACTCGAAACGTATCGCAAGATAATTTGGCAACAAGACTTAGCGCCGCCCCATGCTGTTTGTCAAGTTGTGCAGTATCTCAATCGCCGATACCTAATAGTCTAGATTCTAGATATTACAATTTTGGACACTTTTCTATGGAGTCACTTGAAGAATGTCGTTTACCAAAATGGGAACACAAACACGAAAGAAATGAGAGAAAGAATTGTAAATGAAATTAATCGTCTTAACCAAGAACCTCAAATAATATCGGCGAGCTTAGAAAAACTAAGGAGGCGTTATATATCATGTTTCGAAAATAACGGGGGTCATATAGAACATTTAAATAATTAGTAATATTAAAAAAAATTTATAAGTGTTCTTATTACCACCATATTTTACCTCGTATTGTATTTTAATTTTTTTCGTTTATTGTAATTTTGCTGCTTGGTTGAGAAATATATATATCATATCATTTTTAGCATATAATATAATTTGAAGCCGTTCTTCTGATCAAAACGTCATTACAAAACTACTCCAAAAAGTAATAAACGTATTTTTAAAATTCTTAACTTTGACAAATAAGCGCCTGTGACCTGTGGCAGCCAGGTTTTTTCAGGTGAAACTATCCTTATAGTATCATGCAGTTTTTAGACAATTGCAGCAGAACCACAGAAAATAAACCCAGCAACCCCTATATCACCGAATTCCTCCTGAAAATCTCTATCTATTGATATAAAAATATACGGGGTATTCCATTTAAAAAATACGTCACTCGTGCTGTAACTCTTTTGTTTTTGTTTTAAATGTTTTTCTGATAAGATTGTTAAATTCTACGGAAAAAAAAACACACGAAATGGTTATATTCGTTTTTTAAAAAAAATATAGGGAAGTTCAAAAATAAAGCCCAGTTTACTTTAAAATGAATAACCCCGTACAGTTCTTATAAAACTTTTTTTGGATACAATTTTAGAAACTATTCGCATAACTATAACACTAGATATGTATAAAGAAATTGATTTAAATTCCTGTTAATATATTAGTTATTACAAACTCCCAGAAGCTTTAAAATAAGTGCCTTGACGGTTTAGTAAAACTTGAAAAAAAATTGTACTTAGGTATTATTTTTACTAAAATTGCTTACCTATTTTTTTCCAGTTCATTGTGGGATGTTCTAAAACATAAAGATGTTTATTAGAAATAAAATATTATAATAGTATACATTTTACTTTTAATTAGCAAGATTAATAAAAATTCTAATTCATTTTGTTAACTTTGTTTTTAGTTTATTTAGGATAAATTGAGCTTTACTGTAAAAAACAAGTAATACGATCAGCACCGCGCTTACTAGACCAGGAGGGAAAGCCTTTAAAATTGGTAAAAAGTAAAACAAAAATAATAGTAGGATAAAACCCATTGGAAAAGGAAGAGAATATAACAAGAATGAAAGAAAAAATAATTTACGGACAATCTGAGGTCGGAAAGTGCAAGGGGTGAGTTTTTAAGGATAAAAAACGGCTTTTCTCGATTTCCGGCAAAATAATGGAAAAAAGTTAAACGGCAAAGTTATAGGTAATAAAAAGATGGCAAGACTGTCAAAAATAGCTGGACGCTTGTACTGCATCCCCCTGCATGCCTTGCCATCGACCGGTGTCGTATTGGAAGTGGAATAGAGGAAATTGTTGTCGTTCTCTTTTTAATCTGGGGTAATACCATATGTATTCTTCTCTATTGCATTAAAATTGGCATGCAAGCTTTCGCCTTGCCAATTGAGTATAGTTTAATTTAGCTAAAAAATGTTAAAGTCTTCCAAGCAGAGCTGACGCAATTACTTTTAAAAAGTAAGTAATTCAAATACAATAACCAATTACTCCTCTAAGTAGTGGTAAATTACGATTACCAATTACTAGCATGTTTGTTAAAAGTAATTTAATTATTAATTAAAACTAAAAGTAATTGAATATTTTAGCAATTACTCTATTTAAATTACCACATATATTACACACGATACACTAAACAAATAAAATATTTATACTAATATGCATCATACGCGCACGTCACCCTATTCAAACTGCTTTTTCGGCAAGTTCAACATTAAATGACTCTAAAATAAAAATTTGTTTTTATCCTTCCTCAAAAATCAACAGATTTTATTAACAAAAAAAAGTATAAAAACGACGGCGTTCGCCGGATTCAAAGCGGCCCGCCGTGTTTCAAGATGCTTTTTCTGGCTAAAAGAAAGGTAAGTAATTTTTTGTAGTAATTTAATTATTTATTAGGCAATTGAATTAATTTCTAAGTAATTGAATTACTTGGGATTTGTAAGAATCAGTTACCAATTACGATTGCTTTATCCTAATAATTGATAATCCAAATACAATTACCTTTTCCGGAAAGTAATTAAATTTAACTAATCCAATTACTAAAAAGTAATTGAATACGATAATTTAATTACCGACAGCTCTGCTTCCAAATAAACCTTTATAAGTTTTATCAATAAAAATATTGCACCCATAATCGGTACCATAATTAGTATTTTACTTTTGTTTAAAAAATGTACTTATGACTATGATTTCTTACAATACTTTTATTAATTGCAGCTTAACAAACAAAATATGGTTAAAGAGAATATAGTCCAGTAAATAAAGAGATAAAGCTGTAAATAAATCTGTACAGTTTTCCCTTGTGGCGCAATTCTTAGGTCTTCGGGGATGCTTTCGCGCGAAAAAAAGTTTATCAACATTAACAGGTGGGAAAGGGCTGAAAATGGCCCCCCAAGGCCCGAAAAATGAGTTTCCCGAGAATATCTTTCCCCTAGCAAAATATGCGAATTGGGGAATTTTTGTTAAGACAAAAAATTAAGATCGCCTTGTAATCTACAAAAATGGTCCTTAATTTTTTTTTCGAAAAATCGATAGTTTTTAAGATAACGGAACCCAAAGTCCCTTCATTTCAGCTGCCGCTCTACCGCTAGAATGCCGCTATCTTCATGGATTCACTTATAAACGGGCGGACGAATTGTTCCATTACTCGGGCAATAATGTACATTTTTTAATTATTCAAAGTTCATCGGAATTGGAAAACCCGTGCCTATCATTGCATATGAGTTTGTGTCCATTCTGATTTTTCTAGAATATTAAAAAAGCGGTCAAAGTTTTTTTTACAATATTTTGAGAGTATCCCATTGATTTATTGATATTTTTTTGAAAAAAAAAATGTTTTTTTATTAACATTTCCTTTTTATAATGATACCTTAGCAAGTGTTTAATGATCCCAAAAAATTTCCTTCACCATCTTGTTTGCGTTTTGATAAAAAAGTGTTTTGCCCATCTGCATTTTTTAGCCGTTAACTACCACATCTATCCAGTGTGGAATGTTATGGATTTTTCGACGGCCGTTTTTGCGAAAAATAATGGTTTTGCGAAAAAATTGGTGGGAACAATTTTTGTAGATTTCGAGGTGATATTTCTTTTTTGTCTCAACAAAAATTCTCTAATTCGCATATTTTGGCAGATATTCGCGGGAAACTCATTTTTGAGACTTTGTTTGGTCATTTTCAGCGGGTTCCCACGTCGGAATCGTGATAAACTTGTTTTCGCTCGAAAGCATCCGCGACGACCTAAGATTTGCGTCACAAATAAAAACTGTACAGATTTATTTACAGCTTTGGGTACTTTCAGGTCTTCAGTTACTAGACTAAATAGTGAATCTAATAGTTTTAAATGTGTTCCACAGTTTTGGGGCGGATTCATGTTTTAATAAGTTTTTGTTGGGTTTACTCGCCTGAAAAGTTTCTTAAGAATGGAACCACCGGGGTATAGCGACGGAGTATGCTCAACCCTATTGACCCCTATGAACTGGCAGATCGCCTGAAACAGAAAAAAAAAGAAAACCTCAAACAAAAAAAAACAAAAAATTTAAAAGACGTTCTGATTTTAAAGTAATTTCAGAAAAACTTAAAATCAATTAAGACACCACCACCTTTTGTCTTTTTGAAAATTATAAATATACCAGTCAAAACTAACTAATAACCTAAGTTTTTAACCAAAATTTAATTTTTATTTCTAGTTTATTTTTCAATAAAGTTAATCTTGATGACGGTGGCAGATTTGCCCCCGAAACGTAGATAAGTGTTTTGAATTTATTGTTTTTTTCTATTTTTCAGTTTCAAGCGATCGGCTAGTTTAAAGGGTTCATAAGGGCTGAGCACACTTAGTCGCTATACCACTTCGGTCCTGGTCCTATTCTCTAGAATTTAAAGGGTGTATCAAAAAGTTTATAGAATTTTCTGACTCCGTTTTTTTTGGACAAAAATCTGTTTGACATTTCAAACTTTCGGGTGCGCTCCATTTCAATGGATTAAGTGAATCTAATTTAAAAGCAATTAAGACATATCTTTACGGCGTCGTAGGTGACTAGATGTGACCCTTAAGAAGTTCTATAATTTACTGATTCAAATTAAATATCTGCTAAGTTTACGCACTCTTTCAGCCACAGAAGAAACCGGCGTGCCTGTCCCATTTTTTACGATTTAATATTCTTAATCGAATGACACCTAAGCGATCCTTTACCTAGCGGAAATTGGAACACAGGCAGAATTATTTTATTGAAGAGCAGATGGCGTGTCATCGCCAACAATACATCTGACATATTTGTGTGTAAAAGTGTATTACCCAAATAATAAAATATATATATATATATATATATATATATATATATATATATATATATATATATATATATATATATATATATATATATATATATATATATATATATATATATATATATATATATATATATATATATATATATATATATATATATATATATATATATATATATATATATTTTTTGTTTTATTGCAGCGATTTGTTTTGTGTCTTCAAAGTTAATGGCGTGTCCAGTCTCTTGGTGGTGTTGGAACAATGTTGATGTTGTTTGTTTGTTTTTTACGCTATTCTTGTGTTCTTGACTCTGGTGGATATTCTTCTGTTTGTCTGCCCGATATATTTCTTGTCACAGTCTCCCCACTAAGCAAAGAACATCTTGAGCACGTTTTGAACGTTATTTGTAACTGTGATAACGTTTAGTTTTAAACGTTATTTTACCATGTCTGTTTCGTTTTCGAATTGTTACTGATAATTTTCGTTTCTGTAACATACCCTCGTGAATATTTTTAATACGGTGTAGAACAAACATCTTAGTGACGTAATTTTTATGTACACTTATGTTAACGTTAAAATGTTGCCATGTATAGAACGGTCTTTTAAATACAAGTTCGATACATCTGTTAATATACGTATCAGATACGATTATAATTTGTTAAAACATAAAATGTTATTGGTGTAACGTTATAATAATGATATTATTTAATGCAGAATCTTTACGTTTACTGCGTCTATTACATTTCCTCGTGGAAATGTAAACACAGTTAACATATCGGCCTGCTCTGCTTTAAATGTACCCCTGCACAGAATTGGTACATTTTTTGACAACGACGCCAGGTTTAGAGAAAGAAGCTTCGCTTTAGTACTTAACCTTTTACTTTTTTTTGAACAATTGTGTTTTTGGTTTTTCGCGTGATAAATGGAAATATTACCGGAAAGTAAGTATATTACAGTATTTTCTATTACACTTCAGTTTTTATGTATGTATGTAGGTCTGTAGGTAAAAGATAAACTGACCAAAAATCCAGATTTTAAAGTTAAGGTTTTTAAGCCATAAGTTTAGAAAATCCATTTTAAAATTTTCCTTAAGATAAATATTGGAGTAATAAGTCCGGATTTAGTTTGGTGAGGTACCTCCCATTCCCTAGATACATATAAATTAAAGAAAGTATAGATTAAAATTTGGTTGCTTTATCCCTTTACATATTAGTCATTTAAAAGACGGGAAAGTAGTGTTTTGGAAGTCGAGTCAAGTGGTTTGTAGGGCGAGCCGTAATTGACCGTAGGCGACTCCTTGATGCTTGGCCAGACCTGCAAAACACTTGTTTTTCGTTCATGTAATGTACAATGTTTTTTTCAACCGAAGATATTAAAAAAAAAAAACAATAATAATATTTTAATGATCTACAACAGGTCTATTTATCCGCTTGACATGGATTTGAGACTTATTATAACAATAAGAATAATTTAAGACACCCACAGTACGGTAGTAGTTAGGCTAAGCCTTCAGACTCTCCAAAGATAAAAACCACTGAAGTTCGTTTCAGTAACAACCATGCATAAAAACGGGGTATGCTCTAAATAGCAACTTATTTTTCATTTCATTTATCTGCAAAGTAGCCCGAAAAACAGTTACTTTCTGGGCCCGAATGTTTTCCAGAAAATGGGTATTTTCCGATCGGTCAAAAAAAAAACTTTTTAGGGGACTTATATAGCAAAAATTGAGTATTTTAAATAAATGAAATACTTCGGTTGAATAAATTTGATCAAAGTTGTAACTTAAAGGATTCACTGTGAAGTATTTTTTTTTTTACTTTTTAGAGCCCCCCATATTAGACATTTGACACATAAATAATAGTTATAATAATAATAATAAAAAATTGAAAATTTAAATTTTTAAAAGTTTTAGATGCAGCACATTATGTTTTTTTATGGCAACTATTCAAAAAATGGATTGGCAGGTAAAAAAAGAGGCATAGGTGTAACATGCTCAAGCTAATCAAGACGGCTCCCAGGGAAGAAGAAGAAGCAAGTAACATAACAAGTATAACTGTAAGTAAAAGTTTTTTTTTGGGGTAAATTGAATTTTAATTGGATTGTTTATCAAATAGAAGCAAAATAATTATATAGTACAAAGTCAAATGTTTTTTTTAAAAATTTGGGGGGTCTATCAGTATTTTATTTAGTGATGGCTAATCGAGTAGCTAATATAAGAGAAAATTTAATTTTATATTTAAAAAAATTTTAGGGTTTAAAAACACAAGGTATTTATCCTTTATAATAGTGAAATAAAGCATCTATGATACTATCTGCAAATACAGTTTTTTTTTTTCCAAACTTGTGATATAAAATTATCTTTTTAATTAAGGAAGCAATTATGTCAGTAACTGGGGCAAATATTTTAAAAGTTTTTTTTTTCCAGGTGCAACTAGGAGGAAAAATAGAACAGAACATGGATATTAGTACATACAGTTGTTTTTTAATAAGCATTTTTTTAAATTATGTAGGCAATTTTTATACCTAACTTAAAACCTTTTTACTTTTTTTTTAATATTACTCATATTTACACATCACGAAATGTAAGACTTTTACAAAGTAAATTAAGAAAGATACACATTATCACATGTACATTTTTATATATATTAACTGTTACACTTTGTGGGGATTTGTGGGAAAATGTTGCTTTCCATATTAAATAGTCTGTACAAAAATTTGGGAAATATGAAGGAGAGTTGTAGACATCAGATATTTTTATGAATAAATTTTTCCTATAGTTTATATTAGTTTTTTTTTTATTAGGGATAAGTTACTTTTCACTGGTTTTATCTATTGTACTATTTCAGGGTGGCAAAATGATTATCAAAAAATAACAGCGATTTATCACAACATTTTTTTACATCCATATTTTTTCAGTGGCATCTTTAATATAGAGTGGACGCAAAATTTACTTTTATACACGAAAATGCTAAAACTTTAGGGTAAACAATTTTTTAATATTGTTAATTAATTAATTTTTTGAGGTTACTATACACCACATAAGGGATCCAAATCGCTGATCTTTTAATGCTTTTCATACAGGGTGTCTCAGAATATGTGGGCATCTTTCGACCTGACAGAAAACCTAAACATATTATGCGATTAAAGTTCCCATTAACTTTTTTCCTAGGACTTTCACGGAGAGGGGTGGCATAACGGACGCCCTTGAAATCGTTTTTGTTTTAAAAATAACTCTTTGAATACTTTGTATGCAAATTATTATTTTTATTTTGCTACTTGGGATAAACTTCTAAATGTAAACCAAAATCAAATTTGTTTATTAGTTAGGGACGGACTATTCTTGACATTAATAATAGCAATTTTTTTAACACTCTGTATAATAAAATTCAACAAATACTATTTTTGGGTAGCTTTAACTAATCTAAACGGTATTTTGGGACAATATCCATAAATAATTATTTATTTAGAAATAAAATATCATGGTAGTTTAAATTTATTTACATTATACGAGGTGTTTTCTAATTGTATGTCAGTATTTAGAGAAGCAGTTTTTAGGTATATTTTAAGAAATTTTAATGAAATTTGGTATGTAATGTACTATGTATCAAGAAGCATTTTTTAGTGTTCACATTTTTTTTATTTCCACCAGTGGCGTTCGCACAGAATTTGACCGCCTATTTGGCAAATAAAAAATATTTGGTACACTAAAAAATGCTTCTTGATACATAGTACATGTAATAAATTTCATTAAAATATCTAAAGTGGTATTACAGATATTAATAATAAATTATATATTTTTAAAAATTTACTCCTGCATCTCAAAAAGTTAAGAGGTTTAGGACATACGTTCATATGAAGCTTTCTTCTTAAAATGGACCCAAAAGTGCCTCTAAATATTGACGGACAATTAAAACACCCTGTATAATGTAAAAAAATGACCAACCATAATATTTTATTTCTCGTAAACAGTTGATTTTATTGATGTTAATCAAGAATACCTTTTTAGTTAAGGTTAAATCTATCCAAAAATAATATTGTTGAGCCTTTATCATACAGGGTGTTAAAAAAATTGCTATCATTGTGCCAAAGCTATCCATCTCCTGGCAAACTAAATAAGCCAAATATAATTTAATGGGTTTATTTTTTAAAAAACTGACTAGTAACCGTCATATTAAGAAAACATTAAATTACGCTTTGTATTTTAAAAGTTATTTAAAACGATTTTACGGTCGTCCGTTATGTACCTGTATCTCCGTAGGGAAGGCTCGTAGAAAAAAAAAAAAGTTTATGGGAACTTGTCATAATATTTTTAGATTTTCTATTAGATTCTGAGAGATTGCCCACATATTCTGGGACACCCTGTATAATCAACATAACAGAACCACCTATTTAAATCCTTAGAAGAACCTCTTTACAACGTGTGTTATATAACGTGCATGTTTCAGAATATGTGTTAGGCCCAACCCATGCAAAATACGTACCGGGGTCAAAGTTTCAAACAAATCGTTGTATTTTTTAACGTAACAACGATTTTGTTAAGTTGAAGGAAATATAACGAAACTATTAGGTTCAAGGCGCTGTTATTGTTTCAAGATGATAAACGTAACAAAGGAACAAGGAAACATAAATGTAACGTAATTAGCATGATTTTTTGCTTAGTGGGTCTGCAGGGTATGCTGTACACTCCTTGGTTTTCTAAGGGTATCTTGTCTTTCGGGTTGCCTAGTATGTTGTGGATTGTTGTTTGAGGTTTGTAGTTTGTGCATATGTCATGCTTTCAAAATTCTTCCAATTACGTCTGTTACACCTTTTAATGTACGGTAAAGTTGCTTTTGGTTTAGATGTATCTTCCTTGTCTTTTACTGTTGTATATATATATATATATATATATATATATATATATATATATATATATATATATATATATATATATATATATATATATATATATATATATATATATATATATACCTTCACTTTGTCGATTCAGATGAGAACTTGTTATTATTATTCTCATAATTTTAAATAAACAATTTTAATCTCCTTTATTTATCAAAATTATAATTTAAAAATTAATCAACCAAAATTAATCACGTGGTTCCCGAAATATGACAGTTGACAGGTGACATTTGACAGGTTACGATCGCCATTTTTTTTTATCACGCATGCGTGAGACCTTAGGGTAGATCTTATCCACGTAAGTTAAAAGTCAAGTGGTTTTTGACATATGACAGTTTACAGGTGACAGCTGTATTTTTTTCACGTCTGCGCAGTACCCTAAAATACAGCTAGCCCACGTGACAAAATTAAATTCGCAGTTCATCCACTTTGTCCATCCAGTTTTAACAGTCACCGGTCATTACCAATTACTTCTTCGACTGAAAAAGTACCTAAAATTCTTGAAAAATCCTGAAAGTTTCTGAAAACAGATCTGAAGGGGCAATAATGGTCAATTTTTAGGACTTCTTCACTTCGCACTTCGCCATGTTGACGTATTCTTATCTTGAGACCAATTATTACGTAATACAGCCATCAGGGTGTCACAGGAACCCGCCTGTTATAGTACTAACATATTGTTCCGTAGCACCTTGTATAAAACAAAATATTGTTTAAATCAGCAATCAGGCTCACAAACCTTTCTATGTTAACAACAATGCAATGTAACTATGGTAACTATTTAGTCGTTAAAGTAAAAAAAAGATTACTTGCGCCCTTATGACACTTCACAATGGCCGTTAAAATGGGGAGAAACGAATGTAATTTATTTAAATAAATTATTAACCTAAATTAACAATATTGTTCTAAAACACCTCGTATGAAGCGACGGGTTTAACAGCTCATTGGGTTAATAATGGTTAGTGAGTCGACCGTGGAGAGGGCACCGCACCCAGCAGCAAAGGAGAAGCGGGAGAAGGGCTGCGTGCATCAGGCGCTTTTTGTATTGGGTTCCCCCTCCGCGGTCGACTCAATACGTCTCGGTCGCGAATTTTCGCTTGACGCGGGGGTTCCCAAGCATTTTTAACAATGTTCTCCAAACTTCTATGAAAATGTAAGATATACAATTTGTAGCTTTTTTTCCCAACTTTAAAAACCCGTTTTAAAAATTCAAATCGGACCATTTGCCTAATATTCACGGCACTTGCAAGGTATGGGCCTATTTTGTTTATAATGCGATTGAATAAAAACTATTAATGCGACAATTCTCATCTTTCGGCAGCTCAAAGTATATGTTATTGACTATCATTTCCCAAAAAATCAGCTCTAAATATTAAAAATTAATAGAGATGCGAATTTTTGAAAAAACTGCATCTCTATTAATTTTCAAACGAAAAAAAAGGCCCTTTTTTAATAATTATTGTTAAAAAAAATTACCTGAAATAATTTGTTTGAATTTTTAATTTTAGTAATCTACAGGTTATTCCGGAAGTCATGGAAGCTTTTTTTTTTGCTATAATGATTGGACTATTAGATACAACCTGGCAATTAAATTAAGACACATAATATGTTTACTTATAAATGACTTCTCACATACATAGTCATAGTAGCAACCACCTCTCAAAGAGTAGAATAACTAGGATAAAATCAGGCCAAAAAACTTGCAGATTTGCAGCTGTACATGCTTACAATACAATATCATTAATTGTAAATTATATAGTACCTATTTTCCTGTGACTTTTTCGTCCTTGACCTTTTCATTGAATCGTCTGGAACATGCATTATTGAAGCGTATCCATGTTCAGTCTTTGCTTCTGAAAGAAAAACAAAATTAATTTTTAATTTTTGTTGTTTACGCTCCTAAATTAGTTAAAATCTCTTTACTTTATAATCACCGGCCCTTAGAAGATCTAAGGGCAGGTGATTATACATATTTCGTATTATTTTTAATTCCAATTAAAAATACAGTTCTTATACACTGTGTTCAAAAAGTCCCGTACTCCCTCAATATTTAGAAAACGCCGCCTCTGATCAAAAAATATTTAAGATAAAAGTTGTAGATCTTTGTTATACTTGCCTTAAAAAAAATATTGCAAGTATACTTCATAATCACGAAATAAACCGATGTTGTGTTTTACCTGTAAGACACTTTGGTAATAAATAATTGAATTGAAATGTAAAACATCATGGTTTTTAAGTGTTGTGTGCCAAATTGTTCTTTAAAGAACACTGAATGGAAAGCGTTTTTTTTTCCCAGGAATTTACAGGTGAGTTTGCTATTTAGAAATTCCTTAACTCAATTTAATTATACTTGGGACACCGGATTTTTTTTTATTTCTGATAATACACATTAAAAAATGAAGAAAAGTGTTACTGTTATGAAAAGAGGAATTTACGGCAACAAAAAGTTTCATTATGGAATAGACAAAATAGTTATATTTGTGAAAATGCAATTACCTTTACCTATAGGTTTAAATACATTTTTATTTTTAGATTCCCATATTTTAAATGTAAATAAGAAAAACAACAGAAGGGCCAAATACAAAAGCAAGCATCAAAAACCACAAGAGACAGAAAAAAAGACATTTAATGCAATTTGTAAATAACATTATGTAATATAATAATAAATGTGTTGTTTTATTTTTTGTTTATGGCAAAAGCAGTCAATGTGTTTATTTTACCTTAATTTTAGAGTAAAATAAGCACATTACGGATTATCGCAAAAATAAAATTAAAACTTTAAATAAATCTGGGCGCGCGCAATCGATTTTAGCGCCACAGCGGGACTAGTCGAACTAAAATGACCGATAAAATAGAGGTCCCCATCTTTTTTTTTAATTTATATAGATAATCTGTGTCGCCAACGATCCTTTAATGAAACAAAACATCTTTTTAATGATACGTTTTCGGACCGCCCTCCTATTTCCAAATCTATATACAATGTACAGAGACCAATGTATATAAGTATAGTTGTAAAGATCGCCAACGCTCCGGAAGGCCAAGTAATGAAGAAAAAAGTTTGGAAATTGTGCAGCATTTTCTAGAAGAATCTGTCATTACGAAAAGTGGCGTCTTAATCCGATGTTGGTTTTATATCTGTAAGAAATGTCCTTATATCTAACAAATTTTATCCCTATAAAATTACAAGAACTATTTATGAGGATGATTTTGATCGCCGAATTGAATTTGATTAAGTTATGTTGGAAAATGGGAAGAAAATCGGATTTTTTTCAATAATATTATTTTCTTCTGACGAATCATCTTTCATGTTTAACAGACATAATTGTCGATACTGGGCAGATGAGAATCCTCAATGGATGAGAGAATCGCACACCCAAAATCCTGAGAAAGTCAACGTTTGGGCAGGTATAATTCAAAACCAAATAAAAGGCCTATTTTTTGTGGAGGGAAATTTAAATTCAGAGTAATATTTGCACATATTAACAGATCAAATATAACCTGAAATAATAATTAGAAGAGGTCAATGGCGTAGCCAGGATTGTATATAAAGGGGGCAGACAAAAAAATCCTAGGTTATATTGTTTGTTTTGGTCGTTGTTTTTACCATATGAGTTTCACATGAGCAGTGGTTATTACAAAAATATATAAAAATCAGAAATAGCTTGAATGAAAGCGAGCGGCGACCGATAAAGGCGCACAACATTGGCTATTCAGTTGCCTCCCCTCTCACCCCGCATCCCGCCCACCCGCTCCGCTCCCATGTCTATTTTACATAGGGTGCTTTACTACTTTTTTAAAGTTCTTTTGGGTTTTCACAAAAAGTTTTATGATTCATTTTTCTATAACAAAAAACCTACGCTACCCTTGTCGTTATAAGTGACATTTTTTAGAGTAAGAAATGATGTAAACAAAAATTATATTAAAGATCACATCACGCATAGTTGGATTTCACAAGCCAGCCTTTAAGCCTGTTAGTTTTTTAACGAAGCGTTAAAGACCGCTAGGCATTCCAAGATTTTATTGGTTAGAACAAGAATCGTGAATTAAATTTAATACGTCTAGTCGGTCATGGTTAGTTTTGGTTAGCAAAGCGGCTTTTTATTTTCCCCATTATTTTCCCCAATTATATTTCAGATATGAAAATGTGGGGACGTATTAAATTTAATTCACGATTCTTGTTCTAACCAATAAAATCTTGGAATGCCTAGCGGTCTTTAACGCTTCGTGTTTCTTAGGTCTTATAAGAAGCGTGGCAAGTTATGAAGCTCGACAGAATTACAGTTTATCAGCGAACGACCGCTCTTCTAAAGCCGGTCTCAGACACTACGTGCATTTGGCGAATGTTCGGCGAATGTGCAAATATTCGAACTATTCACTACACCTTCGGCCACCCTCCCACACGCTACTTTATTTGAAAAATGCGTCCAGTGACAAATATTTCCCGTAGTAGAGAAGCCGAAGTCTTAATTTTCAGTGGCGTGGCGTTGCAGTTCAGAATGGACAGTGATGAAGAGCAGATGGTTGTCGCTGCAATATGTGTGATTTTCAGCAGTGTTTTATTATTACAAATTGGAAAAAAGAACAAAAAAGAAGAAGATGGTGGATGTTGTGGATTAAAATAGTCTACTAAGACCTTGCTACGGAAAAAAATGTCATAAGATGCACTGCTGTTACTTTAATAGAATAATAAAAGAAACTCTAAATAAACTGAAAAAAATGTCAAAACGCTACGTGGAAAATAAACAGCCGTCTAAGGGCGTTTAAGCTCCTAATTTAAAAGTTTTATCCATTTTGGAATATTAAGAATAAATCAGAAGCTATTTACCTTAATACCCTGTTTATACATAAAATGAGGTTAGATTTTTCCACATAATCTAAATCTATCAATATACGCAGGGTGTTCTATTTAACATAAGGTAGTTGACGTACTATAATACTTCCTCAGCATTCAAAATAGTTAAATTACATTTTTCTCAATAACGTCACGACGTTTTGACTTTATTAAATAACTGGCGAAACATTGCCATCAAAGAGTCTTTCCTTTTTTTTTTCAATTCTACAACCGAGCACCCTACGCTAAACTTTGCTTTAATATTATTCCAGGCATCAGCCACTTTATTTCTATTCTTATGTTCTGGAATCTGTGGGCTCCAAATTGCAGGTTTATTTTCATATAATTGTATAAACTCTAACGTTAACTCGTTGCTCCATTCCATTTCAGCAAATAAAAAACAAATAAACCCTCCACCAATGCAATAGACAGCGAACTGAGGGGAGCGCTAAAGCAAAAAAACAATAAACAAAGCCGTAACGTCTGGGAGCGATGCCGAAGTTAACTACGCGGCACTTCACCGTACTACGAGCTTCTTTCATTCGTGCCAGTTTACCGAGAGCCTCCTGGAAAATGACGAAGTACGAATCTTCGTCGAAGGCAGAGTTTATTAATCTAAAGGGGGTTATGACATCCGTCATATTGAAAAACTCTTGTGTGACGTCAAGAAGGGTCCATTTCGGCCATGTTGGATTTTATGCCGGACAGTGGCGTAGAGTTGAGGTGGAAACGAAAAACTGCTTTTATACCGACGAACAAAATTTATATTTCAAAAATATAAATGTAATTCAATTAAGTATTGAAATTAAAAATTAAAGCGACAACACGACGATGGCGTACCTTTTCAATGGTATCTACTACATTAAATATTTTAAAAAATGAGAAAAAAAATTAAAATGTAGAAAATACTGATGATTGCTAATTTGTTATAATTATGAGTACTTACTCTATTTTTAAACACACGATACTGAATTATTAACACCTTTTTTTCTTTAATAATACCCACCTATATTACGACGTTTATAAAATTTTATGAGCAAGTAAAGAAGTTTGGGGACTTTAATTATTTTTTATCTTGGAACAGTCTGCGAAGGCTGAGGCCTAGTATGAACGCCCCGTGGGGGGCTGAAGTGTGGTAAGAGGGAGTTTATTCACAAGAGACTTAAATTCTGCAGGTAGCAGGTTCCATAGTCTTGACACTCTAGGGATGAAGGAACGAAGAAAGCGGGAAGTTCGGGGCCTCTCTAGCTGAACTGTTAAAAGATGCATAAAAGTTGCACTACGTGTTGCTCTGTTGGGAGCTGCCAGAAAAGGAATTATACTGGCCAACTCGTCTAAGCAGAAGCCGTGAAAATACCTATAGAAAAAAGACAGGAAGGAAGCTTTTCTGTAAGTGCAGGATCAGAAATGGGCTTTTACAAGCTATCTTGAAGATCTTTGTAAGATTACAAAATATCCAACTCCAAATCAGATACTGGAAGCCATAGAAAAATTAACTTTTTTTAGGAATTTATGACGTTGTTTTTGTATTACTTCATAAATATATAAACTTGTCTATTAATCCTTAATTTATTTTATTTTAAAAACTAATTATGTTACTTTTAAAAACTAGTTATTTATTTACTTACGGACCATACAGCATCTTGATATTGCAGAATAATAGCAAAATTTTCCATTTTGGCAATAAAATGAATTATTTTATGTAAAAAAATGTGAATACAGGTTTATTGCTAAAAAACTAAACTTTATTTGTTTCACAACTACAACACTACAATACATTTACAATTGCAACAATTAAATAAAATACAACTGAAATTTTTACATTTTGAAATAGATATGGAAGAAAAGAACACAGTACTTAGTGGTATTATTTAATAATATTTTGTGGTATACTACATTTCATATTTTAAAACATAAAAATAATTTAAGCATTAAAATCCTACTTAATACAAACACAAAAATTTTATTTATAGTTTGTTGGCAGCCCTTGCAAGATAAAACAAAGAATTAGATCTCGTGTTCTTATTTGGTACTCGAAAGTTTAACTTACATACAAGTTCTTTGCAGTCCACTTCATACTACACAATCTAAACAAAAACTTCTTCAGTGCAAGGTAGGTTTACATCAGTTAATTTTAAACTTATAAAAGGCAAATCTTAAAAATATAAATTATATTTTAAAACATGTCTTTTTCAACATAATATACCAAGTAATTAGTAGATAAGTATCAAAAAAAAATTAAATACAATTAAAGAATGTAACTAACCGCAAACTTAATAAATGTACAAAATAATGGGAAAACAATATTAAATACACATTCTGAAGGTACATTAATGCATATACCTAAAGTTGATCAGTTCTAGGTATAAGCAAGTCAATATTGACTATTTACTTTCTTGACAACTAATAACTATAATTAAAATCCCACCAAAATTTCAATTTATTTACTAGTAACTGTGTAACTACATTCAGAGTTGTGAAGAGTCACTGGTGGACTTATAAACCGTGTTTGTGTTATCCGAGGTGTAATAATGCAAACTGAATGGAACTGCTACAATAAAAAAAATATTTGTTAGTAATAGCAGCATTAGGATATATCATATTTTTCACCTTACCTTCTTTTATTAATCGCCTTTTTCCTTTTTGATCAGGATCTCATAATCACCACTTTTGCAATTTTTCTGGAAGACATATAAAATCGTCTTTTTTAACATGCTCCTAGCAAATAACAGAATCCTTATGGGAAACACAACTTTTTGGTCTATTGCACACTAAGGACTAATTAAAACTACACGACTAAACAATACCAAAAACAATATAGTAAAAACAGTCAAAATCAATAAAATATTAACTCTGTACACAAATATTTTTAACTGTAAAAATAACCCCATATAAAAACTTCGACTTGTGGCACGACTCTGTCCACAGCTGAGAATGCTAGTAACTTTTAGAGTTACCCGACAGGGCCGCCAACATAAGCGACCCTTTTCACACCCTCACGTCTTGGACTTTTGCTATCCCCATTCTCGACGATGTCATAACCCCTTTAGATTAATACTCTGGTCGAAGGTAGGGCTCCCACACGCTACGCGAGTAATCTCGAATACCGAGTGTTCGCCGAATACACGTAGTGTCTGGGACCGGCTTAAGGGGGGGCAGCTGCCCCTCCCTGTCCGTACCTCGCTACGCCCATGGAAGAGGTCATAATTTACAATCAACATGGTTTCAGCAAGATGGAGCCCCTGCACATTTCAGTATAAACGTAAGGAGATTTTAAGATGCTACTTTCCCCAAGAGGTGAATAGGCAGAAGAGGTGAAATAGAATGGCCAGCGAGGTCCCCTGACCTTACGCCCTTGTACTTTTTCCTCTGGGGGTCATTTGAAAAATAAAGTGTTTACAACAAAACCAGAAAATATTGATGTACTTAAAGACAGGATTAGGACCGAAAGTGAATTGATAACTCCAGTTATGCTCCAAAATGTTATTAATACACTTTATTACAACTTGGAGCATTGTCAAGTTGTTCAGGGAAGCCATTTTCAGAACTTAATTAAATAAGTTTTTTTGGTAATTACTGTATTTATTATTTTAATAAAAGTTACCTCATATCTTTTTAACTGACGAATTTAGGTTTAGGACATGAAACAGGAACTGGGGCTAAAATATTGCGTAGATTCAGAAAGTAAATTGAAAATAATACTATTTCATTTAAAAAACACAACATCGGTTTATTTCGTGTTTTTGAAGCACCCTGTATACTTGCAATATTTTTTTAAGGGCCAATATAACAAAGACAATTTTATCTGAAATATTTTTTGATCAGAGGGCGTTTTTGAAATATCGAGGGGGTCCGGGACTTATTGAACACAGTGTATAAACTAATAACTTTTTTGCCAATATGCGTTAAAGTTCTAGTGAGAGAACGAGAGAACTCGAAAATAAAAGAGACGTGAGACGACAATCTCTCGTCTTGGTAGCATTACTACTTACACATGCTCTAAAGCAAAACAACTTTTTAGGTAAGGTTTGTATTTACACGAGTTGAAAAAAAAAATTAAAACCATAAACAAAAAAAAAACACATTTTTTTGTCTATTTTATTAATAATTATAATCAGTCTTCATAAGAGTTTAATATAACCATTTCCTCTAATATACAGTGCAGTTTTTAAAAGCCGTCCCCTTTGTAAAAGGGTATTACTAAGTTTACTTTTTGGCAGAGCTGGGTAGGAGTCGAATCCTTTTGGAATCTAATCTAGGAATTGATTCCTTTTTAAGGATCCGAAGGCTGGAATCGATTACTTTTTAAAAATAGGATCCGTGATCCGGTTTCGTTATATAATTTTAAAATGATCCGGAATCGATTCCTTTTTGAAAGAATGCGATTCCAAAAAGGAATCGATTCCTTCTATTTCTAATTTGGGACAAATACCAAAATCCGCCATTTTAAATACGACATTTCAAAATTCCAATTTTTGACCTAGTCCCCCCTAAAATCCTTTTATCTCGAATCTGAGGCAAATTGGTTTATAAACGCCAAAATCTGCCATTTGAAATTTTTCATTTTAAATTTCCAAATTTTTACGTAAGATTCTTAATCAGCATCACATTGATTTTCGGAAATTAAGATAAATAATTTTAAAGCATCTGACTATTAAGACCTTGAAATAAGGAAACACACCTAACATGTGATTTTTAACTAAAATATGTTGTTTTGTAGGTCCGGAGAAATAACATTTAAAATAAACATTTTTTTTCGTAACCATAGAGTGTGGTATCCAAAAACGGGCATACATTTTACTTGCATTTTATGTTAAAAGTTCTGATTGCTCGACCTTCACTTATAAGAACCTTATGAAAATCTAGCATCACAAGTTTGGAAATACAGTTCGAAAAAATGTTTCATTTAAGGGTGGATTCACGTTGATCTCAGAAACAACATATTTAAATTTGAAGAATATTTACCAAAAACTAATTTGGCTAAGAGTTACAGCACACAAAATAAGTCTAAAATTATATATTGCGGCTCGGGCTCCGTGCTAAAATCTTTAACGCTTGATTAATAATCTGGATTATGTAGTATCGTAGTTACTATTTGTAAGTATAAAAACTAACAATTTCTTTTTCCTTTAAAAAAGGAATCGTAATTCGTATTGTTAATTCGATTCCTTTTTTAAAGGATATATCCCAACTCTGGTTTTTACACACCGCCCGTCAATACTGGTAAAATTAATTTAATATATACGAGTACTATGAAATTTACATATATAAATTTTGTTTGTGTATTTTTAATTTTTTTGTTGGAATTCATAAAGGTATAAATTTGTTTTGATTAAAAATGCATTAAACAGGAAGATAGTATGGCTTCCATACCGCCATTATATAATGAAAATTATTTTGAAGGGAGAGTTTGAAATATTTTGGAATACGACATCTAGTCCAAATATACCGATATATGGTCGTTTCACAAATTCTTGGAACAAATTTGATTACTCAAAGTATAAAAGTTGGATGGACGATATAACCGTTACAAATATATTTTTTTTTATCTTGGGACAGTCCACGAAGGCTGGTGCCTAAGTACTAACGTACCGTGAGTGTCTTAAGTGTCTTTAATTTAGGTTTATAATGCATTTTTACATATAATAGAATAATTACTTAAATACATTTTTAAAGTATTTTTATTTTAATTTAGCTTTTATTGTTATACATAAATTTAAAACATATTTTTTAAAATGTCCGGATTTGTACGGATTTTTGGACTCATATGTCCTGAATTTAAAAGAGACGATATGGAAACCCTAGACCGGACTATTCATCCAAAAATGATTTCTTATGAAACTATTGATCCGGCAGTGTCACAAAAAGCTTGTGAGAAATTTGATTGAGCACTTGTGGTATCTAAATGAGCAGTTATTTGATACCAATTTTTCCGTAGACATTAAAATAAAGATGGTAGAAGCAATTAATACTCAAGACGCTTCAAAACAATGTATCAGCGCTATCAAATGCTCGGAAATTATTTTTACAAAAAGATATAAGCTATTTTGTGTCGAAAAAATCATTGAAATTGTTTAAAAAATTTGATTTACCGGGCGATTTCTTAGACAAGAATATTTTAACTTGGTCCAGTAATGATAGTTATAACGAATGTGCAGAATTTTTTAAAACATTTAAAATAATTAATGACGTAGTTAAAAGAGGAGTGGCGTTAGTTAAGGATATTACCTCACGAACGATAAACAACTACAGTATTTATTACAAGTAGTTCGCGAGCATTGACAACGTTTTCCAAACTGTTACAAAAGAAAAATCTTCAATAACTATGATTCAAAGTAAATTTGTAAAATAGTTTTTTTTTTGTATGTTATAAGTACATATAAGTAAAATAAATAAGTTTTTTTAAACAAAACCACTTATGTTTTGATTTATATCTCATTTAATTTTTTTGGACGATTAAAGGAATATTTTTTTGCCTATAAATTGGACAAAAATCAAAAGAACTATAATTTGGAATCAAATTGCTACTAAAAATTTTCTCTAAAAATTTTGATTGCCTTATTGTTGTAAAAAATTGTTGATTAAAATTTTCCGAAAGACCAAATTTAAAGTTAACATAACATTTTAGTCACATTTTTTTCGATAAAACCATTAATTTTGTTGTTATGCACTCAAATTTCCGGTGAATTCAACTTTGGCCTCATGTAACTATTAAACCAGTAAACTCTACGAAAAATCGCAAGAGACCCTTTTTGTAGAGCGTTCAATTCTTGACAAATTTATGTCAAATGCAAAGACGACTTTCTTAATATTTTAATATTAAGAGCTCAAATTTTAACTGGCATATTTTTACCACAAAACGGAACTTTTAAGCCTGTTTGCGAAAAAAAAATATAATTATTTTTTTTTTAATTGAATTTGTGGGCAATCTCTTGGAATCTGATAAAAAAACCTAAAAATATTATGACAAATTTCCATACACTTTTTTTCTACGACCCGCCCCTACAGAGATACAGGTACATAACGGACGCCCCTGAAAATCATTTTATTTTTAATAACTTTTAAAATACTAGGCGTAATTTAATGTTTTTTTATAATACGAATAAAGGTTACTAGATAAGTCTTCTTAAAATGAACACATTAAATCATATATGGCTCATTAAATTTGCCATGGACGGACTAGCTCTGACTTAATAATAGCAATTTTTTAACACCCTGTTTGATAAAGGATCAACAATATTATTTTTGGATTGCTTTAACCTAAAACTAAAAAAAAGGTATTCTTGATTGACATAGATATAATCAACTATTTACGAGAAATAAAATGTTATGATTGGTAAAGTTTTTTACATTATACAGAGTGTTTTCTAATTGAATGTCAATATATAAGGAGGCAAATTTTTGGGTCCATTTTAAGAAGAAAACTTCATGTAAACGTATGTCCTAAAGGTCTTAACTTTTGAGATACAGGGTAGTAAAATTTTCAAAAATAAATCATTTATTATTAATATTTGTAATACCATTTAAGATATATTTAAAGAAAATTTGGTATACATGTACTATGTATCAAGAAGCATTTTGTAGTGTACCACATTTTTTTTATTTCCACCACTGCGTTCGTACGGAATTTGACCTGCCTATTTTGGCAGACATTGATGGTACGACACTGATTTTTCTTAAAATAAAAAAATATTTTTGAAATCACAGATCATTTCTAAGTTGATAACCTGATTTTTTTTTATCTGATGCACGGTTTTTGCTTAAAAACAAACCATTTCTCTGTATGATCATAACAATATCGGTAAAGAATATCACCATGCAGAAAATATCTAGATTTATTTTTTTTATGTGAAAACCGTGCGTTAATTTTTTTTTAGTCCGACGTACGGTTTTTACCTAGAAAAATTAAATCTAGATATTTTTCTGCATGGTGATATTCTTTACCGATATTGTTATGATCATGCAGAGAAACGGTTTTTATTGATCAACTTTACTTAGAAATGATTTGTGATTTCAAAAATAATTTTTATTTTAAGAAAAATCAGTGGTACCATCAATGTCTGCCAAAATAGGCAGGTCAAATTCCGTACGAATGCACTGGTGGAATTAAAAAAAATGTGGTACACTAAAAATTGCTGCTTGATACATAGTACATGTATACCAAATTTATTTAAATAGCTAAAGTGGTATTACAGATATTAATATTAAATAATTTATTTTTGAAAATTGTACCACTCTGTAGCCTGTAGCTCAATAGTTAAGACGTTTAAGACAAACGTTCATAGGAAGCTGGTTTAAAGTCGCGTAGACCAATAAAAACCCCAAAGCTCCAAAGACATCATCGGGTAGCGCGATTAGCTTTTGTTCGAGAATCAAAATTGGAATGACGGTCAGTGGGGTCAAGTTTTATTGACGGATAAGAATCGTTTCTGTGTAAATGCGATTGATGGAAGGAAAAGAATATATCGACGTGCAGGAGAATAAAATGAACAATTTAATTTTACTCCCACTGTGTCTTTTGGCGGAGGCTGAGTTATGGTATGGGGTGGCATATGCTTAGGGGCTCGCACAGAGTTGGTGGTGATTGATGGCGGCTCTTTAACTGCTGATAGGTACATAAGAGATGTTCTCCAAGATCATGTGATACCTTTCGCCCCACATATTGGTGCAAAATTTCTCTTAATGCACGACAATGCTCGCCCGCATGCGGCTAGGTGTGTAAATGACTTTTTAAACCAAGTAGAAATAGCAACAATGAATTGGCCTGCATGTTCCCCAGACTTCAATCCAATAGAACATGTCTGGGACATGCTATGCAGACGAATTAAGTCCAAAATTTCTGCTGTTCAAAGCACAAAAGAGGTGAACATTGCTCTGTTTGAACTGTGGGATGAATTGCCTCAAGAAATGATCGATAACCTTATCAGAAGTATAGAAGGACGAATGACTGCAGTCATAAGAGCTCGTGGAGGGAACACCCGTTAATAAAAACAATAAATATTGTAATATTATTGGTTCAATAAATGGTTAAAATAAGTTAAAATGTCTAAAAAATTTTTTTGCAAAAGAGCAGTTTTTTATTTATTTTTTTATTGGCTTCGAAATTACATTAAAGCTTTGTAAACCAAATTAAAATTAAGATACCTTTTGGCTAACATTTTTTTGCGAGATACTTTTTAAAATAAAAAAAAAGGAAGAAAAAAATTAAAGTTTATCTCCGTTCCTTTAAATTTGCCGGTGTTTCGTGTGTGTATATATAAAGAGTGTTTCAAACAAAACGCTTTTAATTATTTTTAAACATTCTTTGTTTGTCGTGCCGCTTCTTGTAGAGTTGGTGATTCAAATACACGGCGGCAACATCCTAGCGATATGTCGCTCGCATGTCGTGTAGAGGCCAACAGTTGATAAACCGACTAATGAACTATAAATTATAAATACACTGATAAGAAATTGAAATCATTGAAGGGACAGGTATTTTTTTAACAAATATTTTGTCTCATATATGTCAGATATATCCTAATAATGTGTAGCTAAATCGGGAATAAACGGGGCTGGCAGCGAGATTAGGTGTATATTTTTTTAGTCCTTTGTGTCGGAATCTACTGACCTCTCTCTCTCCTGTCAATGTATTTCGCGGCTTCCAATAAAGTTTCGATGGAGTTCATATTATATACTTAATTATATTAAAAATGGGCTCATTTTGGGAACAAAGAGAGCCGCGAACTCGCGATAAAGATCTGCCACGCACACACCGTCTACTCCTAAAACAAATGATGTTGTGAACTGACTGCCTTGTGGTTTGCTTTAGTTCGCGAACAGCCGATTTATCGATATATCGTAGGCTCAAGCGCAGCATTGTTGCCAAGCTGCTTTGTTTATAATTGAAATATATGAGTCTAGTACATAAATAGCTAAAGCTCATGAACGAGATCATTAAAACCAAATTAGAATATATCTTTATATAATTTTTATGGTTTTAGTTAAACGATATTTTAGTTTTTAAATATTTACCGAAAATATAAAAATAAGAGTTTAAATTAGAATTTAAAATAGTTTGCTTTTATAGTCCAGTAAATGAAGGGACAAAGCTGTAAATAAATATGTACAGTTTTCCCTTGTGGCGCAATTCTTAGGTCTTCGGGGATGCTTTCGAGCAAAAAAAAAATATCAACATTAACAGGTGAGAAAGGGCTGAAAATGGCCCCTCAATTCCCGAAAAAAGGGTTTCCCGCTAATATCTGCCAAAATATGCAAATTCTAGAATTTGTATTTTGACATTTTTTGTCAAAATACAAATTCTAGATCGCCTTGTAATCTACAAAAATGGTTCTTATAATTTTTTCCAAAAATCGCTAGTTTTCGAGATAACGGTACCCAAAAGTCCCCTCATTTTAGCTGCCGCTCTACCGCTAGAATGCCGCTATTTTTATGGATTCACTTATAAGCGGGCGGACGAATTGTTCCATTACTCGGGCAACAATGTATATTTTTTAATCATTCAAAGTTCATCGGAATGGGAAAACCCGTACCTATCATTGCTTATGAGTTTGGGTCCATTCTGATTTTTCTATAATATTAAAAAAGCTGTCAAAGTTTTTTTTTACAATATTTTGAGAGTATTTTATTAATTTATTGATATTTTTTGAAAAATGGTTTGTTATTAACATTTCTTTTTTATAATAAAACCTTAGCAAGTTTTCAATGATCCTAGAAAATTTCCTTCATCATCTTTCTTGCATTATGATAAAAAATTGTTTTGCCCATCTGCATTTTTTAGCTGTTTCCGGAATTCTAGATAATCTGTATGTTATGGATTTTTCGAAGGCCCTTTTTGCGAAAAATATTGGTGTTGCGAAAAAAATGGTAAGGACCATTTTTGTAGATTTCGAGGTGATCTTTATTTTTTGTCCAAACAAAAATTTTCTAATTCGCATATTTTGGCAGATATTCGCGAGAAACTCATTTTTGGGACTTAGGGGGGCCATTTTCAGCGGATTCCCACGTCGGAATCGTCATAAACTTTTTTTCGCTCGAAAGCATCCACGAAGACCTAAGAATTGCGCCACAAATGAAAACTGTACAGATTTATATACAGCTTTGGGTACATTCAGATCTTAAGTTACTGGACTATTAAATATTGAGGATCAGATTAAAGACTAGGTATGTCAAACAAGAAATAAATGCATATTTACTGCGACGGGCGCATTAATATTGTATATTTTGGAGGCATCAAAAAATAATTAGATTATTATTTTAAAAAATTAAACGATTAATAACAAAACTTTTAAATAAAATTTTAATAAAAACTGTAACCTAATTATAATTTCAGTTTATTTTTGGTTATCACCAATTTTTCCTTTATTTTTACACTTGCTGTTGGCAGAAAAATCTTTTTTTAATCATTATTTTAGAAAAAGATTTACTCTAAAAAAAGCGGAGCCTGTCTAATTTGCTGATCAGCAAAATATTTTGCTGGTCGACTGTTTCTAATTATGCTAATTCTCTGAAATTTTGCGAAACCCTAAAGAGAGTAAACACCAATTATATGTATTAATGACGATCCAAAATATCTATCCTAAGGGTTGTTTTATCCAACCTCTTTGTAAAAAAGCTTGCTGGTCGACCATTTCTAATAATCTCAAGGCGATAAAATTTTGCAAAATAATTAAGATAGTGTCGATCAAGAAGCTGTATTGGCAACACAAAATAACCACCCCAATGGTCGTTGTATCATCCTTCTAACAAAAAAGCTTGCTGGTCGACCACTATCTTAATTATTTTGCAAAGTTTCATCATCTTGACATTGTTATAAGTGGTCTACCAGCAAACTTTTTTACAAATGGGATGATACCAACAACCCTCGGGGTGGTTATTTCAAGTTGTCATTAATACGGTTTTTTATGGGTACTCTCTTAATTATTTTGTAAAGTTTCATCGTCTTGACAACGTTAGAAGTGGTCGACCAGCAAGCTTTTTTGCAAAGGGGATGATACCAGCACCCCTCGGGGTGGTTATTTTAAGTCGCCATTAATACAGTTTCCTTATCGGTACTCTCTTGATTATTTTACAAAGTTTCATCGCCTTAGGATTATTAGAAATGGTCGACCAGCAAGCTTTTTTACAAAGGGGTTGGTTAAAACAACCCTTAGGATGGATATTTTGGATCCCAGTAATACATATAATTGGTGTTTACTACCTTTAGGGTTTCGCAATATTTCAGAGAGTTAGTATAATTAGAAATAGTCGACCAGCAAAACATTTTGCTGATGAGCAAATTACACATTTTAACGACTGAACGCAGGTAACGACTTTTAGCCCAATCAATATACACGTTAGGGTAGGAATTAACCCGTCGGGCTATAAAATTCTGCAATTATGTTGTTAAAAACATTAATCTTTCATATTAAAAAAAAATCTCCAAAAGATGTGACCTAGGGTTTTTAAAAATAGCAAATGTTTATGATTTTTACCTGTTTAAATTAAAACTTCTTTAATTCTAAAAATATGAAAAAAAAGTTTCAAATAAAAGTTGTAGATTGGGATCTTAGCTACAACTTTTGCTTGATTTTTTTTTAAATCTCAACTTTAAACAAAATTACAGCCGATTTTCAAAAAATAGTATATTATATTATAAGGATTAAAAGTGCAGCGTAGCCGAGCGAACATCAATCATACACTTTTTAACCAGTCAAAATCAATCAGGACCGATTTACACACAAAATGGTGTCCCCAATTTCTATAACTGTAGATAAGGACAGACATTTTTTCATTATTTACCTAGATGTTTTTTTATTATTATTATTGACCTAGGGAGAGAAATGTTACTTCTGATTAGAGGAATGCAGTAAATAATGGTGATTTCTCAGGTTATTAGTAAAAAAATATTTTTAATATTATCCTAATTAAATAAGAACAGAATAAAATTAGTTTTTTATACTAAATTACTTGTTTTCAATATTTTTTTTTAGTTTACAAATAACTGTAAGTAGATAATATTTCCCCACAGTACGAAAATAAATATTTCCTAGGCAACCACTAAGTGCAAGGAAATATTTACTTTTTCTTTTAAAAAGGTCAATACTTCTAATCGATTTTCTTTTCAAAAATAACTTTACATACCCTTCTGTATTTTGGACAACGAAAAAATGATACCCCTGGGGTACCCATTTTTGTAAAACATCCATCCACTGAACAATAGACCACCATTATTTGGTTAATAGAAATAATGACCTAGTCACAAACGAAAATCACAAATACAGGTATAAATACTATCGCTTACAACCCAAAATTCCACGATTGACGACAGTCTGTGTATTGCGAAAATGCCCTAAGCACTGAACTCGCCACCGCTCGCTCGATCTCTTTTATCTTAGGGAGGGGGGAGGAGTGACCCTACTGCGTATTTTAATTCTGTCTACTTTGGCTTTAGGTTAATGTAAGCTGCAAATACAAAAACAAATTTATGTTTTTAATCTTTTTTTTTGTTATTCTGTTGATTATTTGGTGGAAGTGGAAGAGGTGCTGATAAGAATGGCTATAAGAAATGTTACAAAACAGAAATATGCGTTTTTTCTCTACAAAATAAAATTTAACTTTTTTTTAATGTATTTGATTTTCGATGCCTATGTCGATTTTTATTTAGTTTTCCAACTGCCAATGAGGGAGAACATCATTTAGATCGCGAAACGCAGTGGCGTTCCGTTGGGATGCTTCAAGCTGGCAGAAATCAAAGAGACGTTTGATTGATTGATTGATTGATAAAGTAAATACACAAGTTGAGGTTTTGTCCGCCTCGACACTGCAGCCTACATGGCTTGTTGTATCTCTTGTATATTTGTTTCAGTTAAAAAGGTTTGACACCTTAGACATGTGTAGTAGCCCTTTTACTGTTCTTTTCTGGTCTCCAGCCTCCTGGTGGTTAGTGTCCACCATGAGGTTTTGATTTGTTCTCCAGTATGTAAGTGCAGGGCACTCATATATGATGTGAGAGGCTGTCTCTTCCTCTTCGTCACATAGTCTGCAAATGGGTTCTTCAAAGAGACGTTACTGACGCCCTCCACACGAACAGATATGTCATTAATCGTTTGTGGCTACCGTTTCAAGAACTGCTGAACGTTATGCAGGCCGTACGAGAATAACCAACCAGATTCAAGACCGTTCTATTACATTACAGGCTTTGCGAGACCGTAATATCACTGCATCACAATTACAAATCCGGCTGTAGGAGACCCACCAAGTGTTTGTAAGTGGCCAAACCATTCGAAATCGACTGCACGAAGTGGGGTTAAATGCTCGAAGACATGTTAGAGTGCCTGTGTTATCCAGAGGAAATCGCGCCCATCGAATTCAGTGGGCACAAGAACACGCAAATTGGACTAGACGTCACTGGGCCCCTATTTTGTTTATAGATGAGTCCCGATTTGGATGTGCACCAGATACTAGAAGAACAACACTTTGAAGACGATCTGGCAATGCTGAACGATTGGACACAGTGCAGGAGGTTCATAGACAGCAAGGAGGCAGTATAATGGTATGGGGAGGCATTACTTTTGGTGGAAGAACCAATCTCGTTTTTTTTTGAACGGTTTTTAAATGCAACAGACTACCGCGATATTATTCTTGAACCTATTGTTGTACTCCTTGCACAGCAAGTTGGTCTCCAATTTCAATTGATGCACGACAATGCGAGTCCGCATACTGCCAGGGTCGTGCGAACATTCCTCGAAAATCATAAAATTGATGTTTTACCATGACATGCACATCGTCAGATTTAAACCAAATCGAACGTGTATGGGACACATTGGGCAGGCGCATTTTACGTCAAAATATTGCAGTCAATACAAGAGAGCAACTATTCGATGGCCTTTCCATGTTGAGGAACATAATACCTCAGCAAGAAATTGACGATCTGATCCTGAGTATGCCTAACAGGCTGTAGGGCAGTAATAAACAATCGTTGGGTCATACGCTATATTAGCATAACCTAAAAGACTACTTGGTAGGGAATTAAGGGGCAACAAATTATTTTTTTTTGTATACATTCTTTGAGTTACGAAGTTCTTTTTTATTTTGTGAAGCACTATTGCAATAATTCTAGCCAAAATGTTAATATAAACAACGAAACCGTTGTTTATATCTTTTTTAAATAAAATTTGAAATAAATTATTTGAAATCGTGCTATAACCTCGAATATTGTTTTTGTCTCCTACAATATTTTGATGTATGTATAAACGATACTATAACATATAAATATTAAAAGCTATACAGTAGTGCTATTGTGTCATAGTAGACTAAAAAAACATATTAAAAATATGTTCCTTATTAGTCAGAGTCTGAGCAAGTTTTATCTGAATTATGTGATTTTGCTGGTTCCTTCGGAGATTTTAAGTAAGTTTTGAAGTGGCCCTGTCTGTATTGCTAATAATAAGAAACATGGGCGTAGCGAGGATCGGGCAGAAAGGGGCAGCTGTCCCCCCTTAAAAGAGCGGTCGTTCGCTAGTAAACTGTAATTCTGAACTGCTTCGTAACTTGCGACGCTTCTTATAAGACCTAAGAAACTAACTGGCTTGAAGGCTGGCTTGTGAAATCCAACTATACGTGATGTGATCTCTAATATAATTTTTTTACATCATTTCTTACACTAAAAAATGGCACTTATAACGACAATGGTGGCATAGTTTTTTTTTTGTTATAGAAGCATGGATCATAAAATGTGTTGTGGAAACCCAAGAGAACTTAAAAAAAAAAGTAGGAAAGAACCCTAACTAAAATAGGCATAGAAGAGGAGCGGGTTGGCACGATGCGGGGTGAGAGGGGGGGCAACTGATCAGCCAATGTTGTGCGCTTTCATCGGTCGCCGCTCGCATTCATTCACGCTATTTCTTATTTTTATATATTTTTTTAATTACTACCTCAACTGCTCATGTGAAACTCATATGGTAAAAACAGCAATCAAAACAAACAATATAATCTAGGATTTTCTTTGTTTGCCCGCCCTTATATACAATCCTGTCTACGCCCTTGATTAGGAAGTCCAACTTTTTTTTTTAATTTTTCAGAGATATTTCAAAAAATAATAACGTTTATTAAAAAAATAATTTTATTTCTTTTAAAAACAGGTATATTAACAAAAAGAAATTAATAAAAATTACATCTCCTGAATGGGTTCTATGTCTAATATTCGCAAAGCATTGTGGAATACGTACTGAACAGCTTTTAAAAGATATATTCTTGCATGTATTACCCCAAAAAGATGGACGCGGGGTTCCTGAAAATAAATAAATTTTAATTTAACAGTTTGACATTAAATAAGGATATACAGTGCTAGAAACAAAATCGAGAAACATCTTTTGAAGTTTGTTAGGATAGTAGTTAAATTAAAAAAAGGTTACATATGTATATTTATGATTGATTTCATATTGCTCAGAATTAAGTAAAGCAAATAATGTAAAAAATAATAAAAATACCATAAATTGCGATTTTAAGTAACTTCGGTAATTATTAAATCTACTAGTCCAAATTTAAAAAATTAAGAATCGTTGAAAAGAGTATTAAACGACCTTTAAAATGAGGTATCACTTATCCCCTTATTCCATTTTACATTTTAGGGGTAATTGTATGCCGATGATACAACCATCGTATATTTTGCTAATGGTAACAGTGAAATTCAAGACAATATTAAATTTGATTTGAAAATTATGTCTCATTGGTTACAATTTAATAAACTCACATTAAATTTAAATATATCGTCGTACATGATTTTGAGCAAACAACAAATAAAAGATAAAATGCCTTATATACCATTTAAAAATTAAAAAAAAAAAATTCTAATACTATAAAATTTTTCGGATTATATATTGATGCAATTTTAAGTTATAGAAAACATATAGAATATCTTCGAACTTATATATCACCTTTTATAGGCATTTTGTTCAAGATTCGGAATTATATACCCCTAAAATTGTTAAAAAGTATTGATTATAGTTTAGTACACTCAAAATTGAAATATTTAATTTCAATATGGAGTTCAGCAAAATCAAAAATAATAACACCTTTAAAAATATTTCAATATAAAATTATTAAATGTATTCATAAATTACCATACCTTGGACCAACAATTAATTTGTACAAACCAAATAATTATTTTGATATTAACCACATATACAAATAAAAAACATGTATATTTATTCATTCCCTTAAATTAAAAGAAAAAATTCAAATATCATACCTAAAAATATTAGTGGCATGGGCATAATACTAGACAAACAGATTTATTAGAAACAATTCAAATCAAAAGGAATTTTGGAATGAGATCAATACTTCATAACGGAATAAAAATGTATAATAATCCACCAATAAGAATTTAAAAAAAAATTAAAAAAATATCACTTTTTAAAAAGCATATAAAAAGTATTTAAAATTTCCTTTAAAAAAATATTTTGACATTATGACGATAAAAACAAACTAAATTAGTTAATACCTTTCATACCTAAATTAAGTAAACATACTTACAGTGAGAATTCGTATCCTTCTATAATATGTGCTGAATACAGAAGACAAATTAGACAAAAACGTTATTAGGTATTGAGGGTTTAATATGCCCTTTTCAATACTTCTTATACAGTTTTTAATTACAAGAGGAAACTGTAAAATGTAAACATAAAGAAGTTCCCATTCTTCCTAAAATACCAAAAAAGTAATTTAAAAAAAGTTAAATTGATTTCTTTTTAATTACTCAGTTATATGAAATATTATGTTTTTTTATATATACACTAAATAAACCAACAAAAACAGAAGTAGTCCAGTAAATGAAGGGACAAAGCTGTAAATAAATCTATACAGTTTTCCCTTGTGGAGCAATTCTTAGGTATTTTGGGATGCTTTGGAGCAAAAAAAAGTTTATCAACATCAACAGGTGGGAAAGGGCCGAAAATGGCTCCTCGAGGCCCGAAAAATGGGTTTCCCGCTAATATCTGCCAAAATATGCGAATTGGAGAATTTTTTGTTTAGACAAAAATGAAGATCGCCTTGTAGTCTACAAAAATGGTCCTTAGAATTTTTTTAAAAAAATGTATAGTTTTCGAGATAACGGGACCCAAAAGTCCCCTCATTTCAGCTGCCGCTCTACCGCTAGAATTCCGCTATTTTCATGGATTCACTTATAAGCGGGCGGACGAATTGTTCAACTACTCGTTTGGGAGGTCATGTTTAGCGGGTTCCCACATCAGAATCGTGATAAACTTCTTCTCGCTCAAAAGCACCCGCGAAGACCTAAGAATTGCACCACAAATGAAAACTGTACAGATTTATTTACAGCTTTGGGTATTTTCAGGTCTTCAGTTGCTGGACTAAATTAAAAGTAGGTACAAAACAAATAAGACTCCTACAATTTTTTTTGAGGTTGATGCCACAAAGCCATCGAATATAACACTTAATAAATATATAAACAAAATATTTGATACAAAATGGAGTAGAAATTTTATTTAACAATCTTTGATTTTCTTTTTTTTATATTTGGTAGGTATTTTTTTTAAGTGCTGGCTACGAAAACAAAAAAATGTGTAGACTAAAATTCATTCTGTGTCGAACTTATTTAATTAAAACACTTCAGTAAGAAACTACATGTTTCTAGAGCCATTATTAGCGTGTCCACGCTCCCTCTTTAACATATTGATTACAAAATTCGAAAAAAATACTACGGATTATACAGAGTGTCCTGATAAGGTCGTCCACCGGCGATATCTCGAGAACCCTTCACTGCATAGCTTTCGGAAAAAAAAGTTCTATAATAAAACCGGCCCCAAAAAATGGTGGAAATTATTTTCAAGTTCCTAATTACACCGTTAGAGGGCGTAAAACTAAAAAACAAATTGAAAACACGGATTATTTAAAAATATGCCACATTAACTTATGTCGTTGATAGTTTTCTCACAAACTATATAAAATTAGGAAAATTTTTTTAAGCGTTTTTTCCTAACCTGTCAAATATAGGAAGGGGAAAGGAGCAAATGTACATTTGAAAAAAATAATTAAATAACTTTTTTTCGACATAACCGATTTTAATAAACTAGGTCTCGTTTGAAAGAGCTTTTACAATGGTTTAAGGTAAAATTAATTTATTTTTTTGTTTTATCCCTAGAGACTGATTTGTGTCAAAGTTATAAATTTTGACAAATTTTTCGTAAAATTTAAACACAATGGTATTATGATTATAAACCCATTAAAAAAAGCATAAAAAAGTAAAGAAACTGGTTCGAACCGCATTTCGATATCTTAATTAATTCTCGACTTATTGCCGAAAAACTGCATTACTCGTATCATTTCCTATTTTAAGCGGTCAGATAAACAACGCGGCGTTTTTATCGAAAGTACTACAGGGACGTCAAAAATCACAGAAAACGGGGACGCCAAAAATGACAAATTCATTGTTTGTCAAACCTGATAATTTAATTAGTTCTTATTTATCGTAGGTAGTTTATCGTTATTATTATTAGTAGTAGTGTTGTTAATAGCTTTAAATTATGTATTATTCTACCACCGAGGTATACGACATATTTTTAAAATTTTCAAAATGCCTCTATTGCCAAAGAATATTATAGTTCCACTAAGTATCAATCTTTGCTATTGCTGCAAGACAATATGCCATAAGCATAAGATATCCCGAAAAACGGCAGTTTAATAAAAAAAAGTGATTAGACGTTTGGCAACCCGTTTAAGAAAAACTGATGTGTTATGTGCATGTGCATTATATTCCAGCACAATGAAGATATAATTTGCCAGAGCCCGTAAATAATAATAAATCAGCTATTATTATCCACGAGCCAAAAAATAATAAGGATATTATTTAATATTCGTGAAAAAACAAAAGGTTTCTATTATTATACAGGGTTTCCTGATAAGGTCGTCCTGTGGCAATATCTCAGAAACCGTTCATCGCATAGCTTTCGGAATAATATAGGAATTTTTTTGTGTTTTATCCTTAGAGACTGATTTGTGTCAAAATTATAAATTTTGTCATTTTTTTCGAAAAACGTTAATGCAATGGTATTATTTTTATCGGCTCATTAAAACGGGCATAAAAAGTCAAAAAACTGGTAAAAACCGCATTTAGATATCTTAATTAATTTTCGACTTATTGCTGAAAAACTGCATTACCCGTATTCTTTCCTATTTTAAATTGTCAAACAACGAGGCGTTTTTTTTTAATGCCATGACAAGTAGGGTAAGATGATACGTTCTGCATCACCCAGACCCGGGTCAGGCTTATATCTCGAAATCTTGACGTCATACATTAATTAGGAATCTTGGGCGAGGCTTATTTTAGAGTACTGCGCATGCGCTAAAAAAATGGCGCCTGTCACCTGTCAAATGTCACCTGTCAACTGTCATATTTCGCGAACCACGTGACTTAGAACCTGCTTACGTGGATGAGATGTATCTTAGGGTCTTACGCATGCATTAAAATAATGGCGGTGATCAAATGTCACTTGTCAAATGTCTAACCTAACATGTGGGGAGGGGCCCCCCTGCGCTTAAACACCGGGTTCAGGGTGTAGGCCTGGGGCTTAGGCGTGGGGTGAAGAACCTTATTATTATTATATTAATCTTACAATTTTTGAATATTAAATAATAAAACACATTGTATATATTAAATTAATTTATTTAAACCACATATACAGGGTGAATCAAAAATAGGCTACATTTAATTTGCTACTAACATTACATAAAATTACAATACTACGTTCTACTAACTATACTTAACCTAAAATTACAATTATCTCTATGTAAGGAAAAATATATTTATTAAATCTTTCTTACAGATCCTATTAATGGTGAATATCTAACAAGTTTATCATGAATAATTAAACAGTAGGCACTGGTGTTAGCGGGAAAGTTTTCTTTTGTTTCAATCTCTAGTCTTACATCAATAATACCAGAATTTAATATTTCATTCTGTCTTGAACAATCAATTACAATTAGAGGCGCATACTTTCTAAAGTTTTTGGGAGTAAAAAGTGGTTCGTTTTCTTTCTCGTAGTAGCTCTCTTGAAATTCGGAATACATTTCATAAAGAGTAGCTATTAGTCCTCTTGAAATCTCCAAATTTAAATTATCATACGGATAAAATTCCGAATTTAAATAAAGCTTTACATTTGATACATTACAATGATCAAATAAGCTACTGTTTTTGTTGAATTTATCCTTTCGGGCTGTTTGAAAACCTAAAATTATCCATCTGGGTCTTTCCACCTGCACCGAAGTCTTTATATTCCAGGTAAGTTGTTTTCCAGTTGGAACTGATGGATGTTCTGTGAGTTCCCAGCTTCTAAAACCGATATCCAATTCGGTTCCATTTTCAATAAGTTTTAAAAGCTCTATCCGTTCGACATCAGATACTGTAATATGTGGTAGCCTCCAAACAATCTTATCAATAGTAACTACTACATTTTCTGCTTCAGCCGTATTAATAATAGCATTAATGTCAGAAGGGCTTCTTACTAACACCAATTCGTGCTTAACATTTATGAGTATTTTTTGAAAGTCTTCAGCAAATCCTAGTAGGGTTCTTAGCGGCACACAAACATTAAAACTTCCAGTGGTCGGGCCAACGATATCGCAAGTAAATTCATCATCAATACTCCAACCAGCATTTTTATATTTATTTAATTCGTTAACATTGTAAGAAATATATCCTTTCATGGTTGCTGCTATTCCAGGATATCTAATCGAGTCAATAACCTTTCCACCAATTTCAAGACGAATTTCTTCAAAGAGGTGACCGAAAAAGTTGTTTACAAGTTTCGCTGTGTTTGAAACTGATCCATCAACTCCTTTTAAAAGTCTTCCTTCTAGATAAATATGGCTCGCCCAAGGCAGAGTGTATATATCGGTTTGCTGTACAGGTATTCGAATTTCGTCATTATTTTTAAAAGAGTTAGTGTACGGCAAATGACTATGTCTCTCAATTTTTGTAATAGAGTTATCAAAGTTTAGAGGGTCCGTCACATTTAAAATACTCATTTTGAGAATTCTTTACAATTAGGCCTAGAGATTCAAGAAACTTTTTATTTTCTGCTGTTAGGCTCTTTTTAGTTTTTAACAATTGTTCAAAATCAGCACTTTTCTTGGAGTTATATTTAATAACCATACTACGTCTGCTCTGTACAGCAGTTTGTAATATACTGATAAACCCGACACAAAACGTTTGCCTATATAGATTTTCTTAAATGCATTCTTACAGTAATAATTTCTCCTCTAAAGTCAACCAATTCCCCGTCTTGATCGATCAGTTTCAATACAATGTTGTCTATAACTCTTGTAGATACCGGCATATAAATCACATTTCGAGGAATTTCTATTATTTTAAAACCAGCCGGTACTGATGGTGAAAATTCATGTATTGTATGAACAAGCTTATTATTGTGATAAGCCCCTGTAACAATATTACACTCGATTTTAATCACATTAATTTTTAAAATATTTACAGGGGTTTGAGATACATGTTTAATATTGGGCTGTAGCAAAATATTATGAAATCCTAACAACTTTCCAATAGAATTTTTCTTAGTAAAGTCAACTGTATGAGAACATTCAAGCTCACACTTGAGCGTATTTACATTGCCCTTTAGACTTAGGGTACAATTAAATTTCTTGTTGCTTTCATTTTTATCACGAATTGCTTGCTGTAGATAATCATTTATTGCAGTTATTTCGTACGATCCAGTGGGGATTTCCAAAGTAATATCACCAACATAAAATTTATTATTGGTTTTATCAATATTGGGAATAGCATTAAAAGTTTCTAAACTAATCAGACCAAGTTCATACTGGCTAGTTTCATCTCTCAGATCAAGAGGGGGAGTATAATTAGCTTTTAAAATTGAACTGGTACCACTCAAACTAAAGGTATGCATGATGGCTCAGTTAAGACTGAAGATATATTCTGTATTTATATGTATTTATAAGGCTTCAAATATAGACCTAGACCACCCTTGTAAGGTCCTAAATATAAACCGTTTCCAGTTTTCCCAAGAGCTATGGATTCCATTGTTTCGTTATGTCGCTGAGACTCCTTCAACTTGGCTGCAGCATTCCTAGCATTGTTCACTGCATTTATTATCCCCGCAGTTCCTCCGCTAAGGGCGCCAATTGCGCTTAAACCGGCAAAAAGTGGTATTAAAAATGGTAGGAAACCTCCGATTTTGGGGAGGGGCACAATGCCTGTAGGATAAACTTTTTCCACACCAGTAAATGCTTTTAAAGCTACTTCAGCAGCTGATGTGAGGTCCTCTGGTTTTTCAGCATACAGTGCATCCCTCGCTTTATGAAAAGCAGTCATAAAAGGAATACCTTTGCCTCTTCGAGCAGTAATCTTCTTGTTTGATTTCTTTTTAAACTTCTGCATGTCTGCACAGTACAAACTCTTTAGTAATACTAACTGTTATATAAGAATATTAACTTATAAATACATACCTCTCCATACTCTGCAGTTATTGTTCATCAACCAGTCATTACAATAACACGCATCTAAAGTTAAGAATATTAACTAATAAATATCAGCTTCTGTTAACTCTGTAGTCATTGTACATCAACCAGTCATTACGATAACACGCATCTAGGAGGCTACTTGAGGAAAAAGGGATAAAAATACAGTTATTTGAAAAACGGTTTCATTATTAGAAAAACAGCGCCGTTATTTGGAAATACAGTGCCGTTATTAAAAAACAGGGCTGTTATTTGAAAATACAGTGCCGTTATTTGGAAATACAGTGCCGTTATTAAAAAACGGTGCCGTTATTTGAAAATACAGTGCCGTTATCAGAAAATACAGTGCCGTTATTGTAAAAACGGTGCCGTTATTTGAAAATACAGTGCCGTTATTTAAAAAACGGTGCCGTTATTTGGAAATACAGTGCCGTTATTTGGAAATACAGTGCCGTTATTTGAAAAACAGTGCCGTTATTTGAAAATACAGTGCCGTTATTAGAAAATACAGTGCCGTTATTGTAAAAACGGTGCCGTTATTTGAAAATACAGTGCCGTTATTTCAAAAACGGTGCCGTTATTTGGAAATACAGTGCCGTTATTAAAAAACGGTGCCGTTATTTAAAAAACGGTGCCGTTATTTGGAAATACAGTGCCGTTTTTGTAAATACAGTCCCGTTATTTGGGGGATAAGGGGAAGAGGGACTGTTGCTGGGAAGAAATTATTAACACTTGTACCTTAATAATTTAAAAGAAGGGTTCTGTAGCCATGGATTTAAACAAGCTTGATAAGGATGTTAAACGTAGAATAATTGAAGCTTCCAATAGTATTCGTAAAAAATATTTGGATTTAAAGAGGGAATTGGGTGAGCAAGCCGAGGTGCAATTTGAAGAATATCAGAACTCCAGTGATCAGCGACCAGAAAAGAAGCGGAGTTTGCAAGCAGATCCAAACATTCTTCAACTTCTTGATGAACATTCGCGCAATGTAAAAAGACTATATGATTCTCTTAAAGCTGGCCGTTATGAAAATGCTGTTACTTTGGAGAATACGTATAGACCTTTGGCAAAACTAATATCCGAGTCGATGCAGTATGGTAAACAATCTACACCATTTACACCCAAGTCTGTAAAAAGACGACAAAGTGAACAATATTCTTCGACAGTAATAAAAAAACCACGATTTCCACTTAATTTTCCTGACCCTGTTCAAAAACATGACGAGCTAGCTGCTCAAGAAGAGGAAGAATATAACGATAATTCAATTAATGTCGAGACACGAGAAGATAGTTCGCCAATGGCTCAGGATATGAACGATGGTGAGGAAGCTGATTTAAACAGAACTATGTATGAACATAACCCTGTAGAAAGTTACTTTGACGACGAGTTCAGAGTCGATCCTCAATATAACCCTGTTCAAATGGATAGTATTACGGAAGAATCCTTTAGGGAATATCTAGATCAGTATGATCCGCTACCGAGAAAATATGTGAAAGGATTTATAACTGATACGGAAAACGAGTACGATCGCACATATTTAAAACATGATTTAGCCACCGATCATCTAACTTTTGGTGATTCTCGGCTTGAATTTAACGGACCGGATATTTATATTAAAGGAGACAAATTTACTGGAACTCCTGGACTATATGAACTTTTATTTAAGACCAATCCATTAAAAAACAAATTGACCGCACTGGATGAGCGAACCTTTGCAAAAATTATTTTGCTAACAAATGCTAGCAAGAGAAATTTTAATGAAAAGGAACAACATGTAGGAAATAGAGGTGTCAAATATATGCTAACAATTAAACCATTACTTGAACGTATAAGAGAGGAAAATGCAAGAAAGCAGAGAACGTGACAAGCAATTACGAATTACACGTGCACAACAGCCTCAGGGTTATGGCTTACCAATCGATAGTCAGTCTGGTTTCTTACCTGATTACAAAACATTTTCCAATAATAAAATTGACTACGTTTACTGGGATGATCCAAATGAGCTTGTGGATAGATTAAAATTGTTAATGGCAAGTAAGGTAGCTGGTAATAACTCTAATGAAAACGAGATTATAAGTATTCTTGAAGAGTTGAGAGAAGCTGATATCATTGAATAAACTGATTAGACATAGTGATGCAGTATCATTAGCACGATGACTCTCGACAAATTCGGACGTAATTTAACACATCCCTATCATCTAGCAAAAAGCTTAAAAGAGAAAATGATTTGAAAGATATTCCTGAAAGGACTTTGTATGGTTACATGAATATAATGTTGACTTGCGAAAAGGGTTCATCAAGGTATCTTTTTATAAATGGTTTAAAATTTGACTATTATATGTTTCCTATTAAGATTGGAATAATTGAATATGTTAACATTGACTCACCTGTAAAAACTTTTATTAACAAAAAAGAATATAAAATACCAAGCGATTTACTACAGCAAGAGTTAAAATTTGATGATAAAATTACGTTTCTAGGAGATAAACTTAAATCACATACTAAAATATCTGTTGAGTTTGTAATTAAATATCCTATTTCATAGGTTTGGTATATAGATACATCTTTGTAATTTTAGGTTAAGTATAGTTAGTAGAACGTAGTATTGTAATTTTATGTAATGTTAGTAGCAAATTAAATGTAGCCTATTTTTGATTCACCCTGTATATGTGGTTTAAATAAATTAATTTAATATATACAATGTGTTTTATTATTTAATATTCAAAAATTGTAAGATTAATATAATAATAATAAGGTTCTTCACCCCACGCCTAAGCCCCAGGCCTACACCCTGAACCCGGTGTTTAAGCGCAGGGGGGCCCCTCCCCACATGTTAGGTTAGACATTTGACAAGTGACATTTGATCACCGCCATTATTTTAATGCATGCGTAAGACCCTAAGATACATCTCATCCACGTAAGCAGGTTCTAAGTCACGTGGTTCGCGAAATATGACAGGTGACAGGTGACATTTGACAGGTGACAGGCGCCATTTTTTTAGCGCTTGCATAAGACCCTAAGATACAACTCATCCACGTAAGCTAAATTTCCTAAGTCACGTGGTTCGCGAAATATGACAGGTGACAGGTGACATTTGACAGGTGACAGGCGCCATTTTTTAGCGCATGCGAGATATAAGCCTCGCAAGACCTCAAGAGGTTCTGAGGTCGATGCAGAACGTATCATCTTACCCTACTTGTCATGGCATTAAAAAAACGCCTCGTTGTTTGACAATTTAAAATAGGAAAGAATACGGGTAATGCAGTTTTTCAGCAATAAGTCGAAAATTAATTAAGATATCTAAATGCGGTTTTTACCAGTTTTTGACTTTTATGCCCGTTTTAATGAGCCGATAAAAATAATACCATTGCATTAACGTTTTTCGAAAAAAATGACAAAATTTATAATTTTGACACAAATCAGTCTCTAAGGATAAAACACAAAAAAATTCCTATATTATTCCGAAAGCTATGCGATGAACGGTTTCTGAGATATTGCCACAGGACGACCTTATCAGGAAACCCTGTATAATAATACAGTATATAATAAAGTACAGGATCAATCAATATTTAATAGGTTTGACAATTTAACAAGGGTAGACGTTTAAAAACCAGTTAAACAAGGTATTTAGTTAGTGCAGGGGTCTCCAAACTACTGCCCGAGGGCCACATCCGGCCCGCGGACATGTTTTGTCCGGCCCGCGGAGAGCTAGCATACTTGAAAACTCCTTTTAGAGAACAAATAATTTTTATAGCAAATTAAATTTAGTTTACTGAAGTATTCTAATTTTATGTTGAATAATTATTAATATGACATCTACATTGATATGGTCATGGGCTAACTCCGCTAACTCATAACATTCTTGTAGGCTTATTGTTATTGTTTTTGTGATAAGTTGGATAAAGAAACACAGAATTGTAATAAATAAAGACATGTATAATATGCAGAAAATTTAACTTCAGTATATAATAACTAACAAATTATTGAAATGAATCCAACTAACATTTTATACATTTTAAATAATCACATAACTTATAACAAACATAATGACATAGGAAATACTAATGAGATTTATGTAATTGAGATTTTCCACTGACAATAGTTTGTAGTTGTGGACTAATTTTACTTGTACCAATTATTAAAAGAGATTTAAGATGCTCATCAGTTAATTTCGATCTGTAAACATTTTTGGTGTACTTCATTTTGGAGAAGGTTTTCTCACACAAATAAGTAGTACCAAAAACAGAAAACAGACCACGAGTAAATTTATGCAAATTATCAAATTGTGTCAGTGGAAAACTCTTATAAAATTCCAACAAAGATGAGTTTTGATAGTTGTTCTTAATTATATCACTGCATTGTAGATCAATCATTTCCATTTGAAGTTCCGGGACTAGGGTTTCAATGTCAGTATCAAAAGGATTCTGAAAAATCTTAATTTGATTCGCAATGGCATCAAAGTCCGAGAAACGAGTATCAAAATTTATCTTCAAAGCACTCAAAATTTCGATTGCAAAATCGATAGGAAACTCAGTCTCAGTAGTGTGGCTGAATATTTCACATGTTTTAAAATGTGAAAAACATTTACTTCGTAGTTGTGATTGAAACAGTCTCAATTTCTTCCGGAATGATTTGATATTAGTGTATAAATCAGGAAGATGCTGGTTTTCTCCTTGCAATCCCAAATTCAGTTCGTTCACATGTTTTGTCAAATCAACATAGAATGCTAACTTCCACAGCCATGCGTTGTTTTGTTATTCAGTAAGAGGGCGATGCTTTTCATTCAAAAAATTTCGATCACTGCTCGAAGTTCAAAAAAGCGCTGAAGGACTTTCCACAACCAAGCCAGCGTACGGCAGTATGATAAGGTAAGTCAGTTTCTCCAATCTCTTCAATAAATTGTCGGAATTGTCGGTGATTCAGCCCAAAAGATCTGATAAAATTAACAGTTGATATGACTGGTTTCAGAACGTCAGACATATCCAAAGATTTTCCGCACAAAGACTGTTGATGAATGATACAATGTAAGACTAATGGTTTTGAACCACCGTCATTTTCTACAGCCTTTGACACAAGAGCGACCACTCCTTTATCTTTCCCACTCACGTTTTTGCCTCCATCAGTTGTAATACATTTCAAGTTTTTCCATTGAAGGTTCTTTTGATTAATGGCCATTTCAACTCCTTTAAAAATATCTGTACCAGTAGTTGTGCCATGAATACTATACATATCAAGAAGTTCTTCGTGCACTTCATAGCTTTTATCTACTCCTCGAATATAAATCAACACCTGAGCAGTATCTGACACATCCGTTGACTCATCCAAGGCCAAAGAAAACCACTCGAAATGTCCATTTTTGTCGAACAGTTGAGAGGATATATTTTCAGCGATGGTTTCTACCCTTCGAGCCACAGTGTTTGCTGACATACTGACAGTTTTTAATAAATTTACCTTTTCAGGGCACATTTCTTCGGCTACTGCAATTATGCATTCTTTGATCATTTCTCCATCGGTGAATGGTTTTCCACGTTTTGCAATTTCAAGAGCCACACGAAAGCTGGCACGAGTTGCAGCCTCTTGTTCAGTTTTGAGTTTTGTAAATGAAGATTGCTGCGATTTCAATCCGCGCTGCATAGCTTCGAATTTTTCTGTCCGCAAACTTCCTGTATATTTTGAGTAATTTTGAAAATGTTTTGTTTCATAATGACGTTTAATGTTATATTCTATGAGAAGGGCTATGCTTTCATTGCAAATCAAACATAGCGCCTTGTTACTGGACTCAATTACGAAATACTGAATGCTCCACTGATCTTTGAATTTTCTGCATTCACTATCAATTTTTCGCTTCTTTTCCATACTACTAATTCACACACAAAAGCAACAATTCAAATCAAAATACTGTTATAAAGATGTCTTAAACTTAAACACGCACAAACACGTTTTAAGGAGGTATGCAATATTTTATTCAACAACAGTGTCATAGGAACTGACTTGTGGTTGCGCCACTAGCCTTCTTATATATTCCAATTACTGCCATCTAGAAGTGAGTGGAAGACTCCAGAACTTTCTCGAACCAACGAGATTATTCTGTACGTGCTATTAGCGCCATCTGTTAGCGATAGAAGGTACTACCTATTTCCGCTTGTGTCCACCAGATGTCGTGTCACGTTACTCCTCATGGCTCGTACTCTACGACTAATCTAGAAATTACAGATAATGACAGGAAAATTAATAATATGCAGTGTTGCCGTTTTGCGGACTTTAGTCCTATTTGCAGCCTTTTTTAAACGTTGTGTACTTTTTCGGACTTTTTTTTTCATCAGTGGACTATTTCACTTCTTACCACCGGCAACAATGATAATATGGTTTTGGCCCTCGGAACTTATTGGAGTAATCAGTATGGCCCTAAGGCTGGAAAGTTTGGAGACCCCTGAGTTAGTGCATCGTTAGTGGAGTAAAATTTGGAAGAAAAGTCGCTTAGTTATCGAGAAAAAAAAACCAGCGTAGAACCAAACCAGACTTAGTGGGATTCTTTAATAAGGTAATCGTGTACACGAAATCACTTTTTACGACATTTTTTAGTGGTCGAGAGCTTTTTTATTTCGAAAAAACCCAAAAAAATCGGTTTTCAATAAAACACGTATTTTAACTTCTCCACTGCTCTATCTTTAATAATATTCATGCTATCAAGTTAAAAAAATTTTTAGATTAAAGTAGACACAATAGCGCTTCAAACAACGTCCCACTTAAAGCTGATTTTTTTTGTTAAATTTTTAAAATGGTACGAAACTCAAAATTGTTATTTTTAGTAGCGTAATTTTAGGCAATCGAGAAAAAAGTTTATTATTGAAAATTTATACATACATGCTGCGTACAAATTGTTGCTAATGTTTAAAAAAAGTTTTTAAAACAAAAATTTTTTAGATTCCTTTTATAGTATTGAGTCAGTGATATTTTTTTAACGGCCAAAGTCATATTTTTGCGCGCTTGGCTTAGCGAGCCGGCCGGTTCCGGTTAGGTTTTCCTCGTTAAATTGTATTTTTTTTTTATTATAAATGCGCCGTTCTGGTCGGTCATGATTAGTGCTGGTTAGTTAAAGCGGCTTTTTATTTTCCCTAATTATATTTGTAACTGGCTTGAAATTCAAATATTTTTGATTTAATGAAAATTATCCTTATGGTAACGGCAAAGTTTTTTATTATAAATTAATAATATTTCCGTTTAGCAACACTGTAAACGTCTTGAAGCGATGCATGAATTTATTACATGTAAATCGTAAATAGTTAAAATAAAATGTCAAGTAATGACCAATTTTTAGAATTTTTATTGCGCTTTTCTTGGTAAAAACTACATCATCCGCATTTTTGCCTTAAATAATAATACTTAAAGAATATTTTACATTGCAAATTTAAAAATCGTCCAATTCCGTGGGTGATTTTTTTACAGACCCAAAAATGTAATATGTAAGTAGTTATTTAGGCGCTTCATTAGTAGCATTTTACGTAAATTGAATCCATTTCTGCCTTAAAATCTTTAATAATGATATTGCAGGAACGAAATTTACACTCCTTACAACATTTTAGTTCTTCTTTCACACAAGTACATGTTGGAAATTCAATTTTGGGTTGACATAAACACTACGTATTATGGCAGCAGCTCTTAATAAAGTTTAAATTTTGGACATTTCTTCAGGAAGTAAAAGATCTATCTGAACATCACTACCAATACTCGCAGAAAAGGTAGATATTGTCGAACTATTTTCGGGTAGGTTCGGAAACCGTTTCCCTATTTTTGTGCGATTTTATGTTTCTTTTAGAGATGTAGTGGCTGTAACATAATTTATGATATTTCTCATCAAACGCAAATAAATCTTTATAGCCACGTAATTTAGATATCATATTAATGTCGTTTCTATTCCTGGCAGCTTTATTACTTTTTTGATAGGTAGCTTTTCTACTACCTAAAAAGATTTAGTACTATGTAAAAAAATAAATACCCTAAACAGGATTTATAAGGATAAAATTGAAATTCGTATTTTGTTTCAGTACAAAATATAAACTAATATAAAGGTACCAACTATACTATGAAGGTACCTAGTAATATTTAAATTACTTGTTTAAACAGATTTTTTATATAACTTTTCTTCTTATTATTTTTACTATTGCTGCAAAAAAACACATTTGTCTAATATTAAAACTATCGCATTTAAGTTATTGAAGGACCGGCGCGGCGCCACTGTCTGATTGCAAATTATGATAATAGTTTTGAGAATCTGTGTAAGTTTTACGACAGTCTTTATGATATTTTATTTTAATTTCGCCATTTAAAATATAATTTTTTTGACAGAATTTTTTTTTGCTAGATTGTCCTGCCTTTTTTCAGCACTTAATAGTAATGATAACAACCCTTGTATTCTAGGTCAGCGTTTCTCAACCAAAATTTAGTTATTATTGTTTTTTTTTTAATAAGTAAATTTTTTTCGCGGATCGAAAATTGTCCGCGGACCAGTAAAATTTCTCCGCGGACCACTTGTGCCATGGTGGTCCGCCGGACCAGCGGTTGAGAATAGCTGTTCTAGGTCTTTGTAAAACAGATTTGTATCCATCATACACAATTTTCTTACAAATAATTCGCTTTATTGTTTTAAAATTTTAAATACATACAGCACACTCTAAATTTCGACAACCACCACTACTAATGTATTACCCGATAATACTTTTTTACGTCTGAAAAAAAAATCGCTGTTGCCAAACGATACGCTCTAGGAAAAAAAAATTTTTTCAAAAACTTTTGTTATTTTTTAGCTATATTTTCTTCGCTGCATGTATGAAAATATTTTCAAAAATAAAAAAGTTTATCGATTGGTGAGAATTTCAATACCAAAAATATTTATTTTTAGTTTATATGATTTTTAGAAGAATGAAAGTGCGAATTGTGCCCAAACTGTTTATAAGGTTAAAAGCGCTACAGTGTGGGCTTTAATGTGACACAAAAAAAATTTCGGTATCTTTGATAGTTTTAAAGTTATGGCGGTGGAAACAAAAAAAATCAATTTTTTTATAAGTTAAAAAAAATCACTTTTTATTAATTTAAAAGTTCGAGACCACAAAAAATGTCGTAAAATACGATTTCATGTGCCCGGTGACATACTCAAAGAAACCTAACAGGTTTGATCCGGTTCTACGCCAAAAAAAAAAAAAACGTCACGATAGACTTACGGAATCGCTCCGCTACGTATTCCGTTGCATAAGAATCAACTACCTAATGACTAATGATTGTTATACATAGTCTCGTCAATGAAGCATTTTAGTTGGAAGTCCTCAAGAACAGCTCCGACTTTGATATATTATTTTTAATAATTTTGTTTTTCCATATTATTTAAAATCAGAAACCTTTTGGAGGGGCAAATAAATATTTATATTGTTTAAACAACATTTATAATATTTAAATGGAACATTTTTTAAAATCGATTTAACTTTTTAAATATTAATTTTTGTCATTTTTATACATAGTCTTTTTGTAGATAGTTACATTTCCTAAAAAAACAGTTATATAATAATCTCGCATTTTTCATAGTTTCAAAGACATTGTAAGCTTCAATTTCTGAAAGCAGAAATTTTACCTAATTTCCTAATAGTATATTAAAAATTATATATTTCTTTAGAATTTAATAACTCTAAAAAACATATTCTATATTATAAATTTTAGAAAATATGATAAAATTTAAACAAATAAAATTTTATGAAGAGTTATTTATCAGTATTTTTCAAATATTTTATTAAATGTTAAAAATTTTCTGCTCTACTCACATATAGAAAAAATATGAAATTTAATTTTCATTTATATTTTGCGTATCGAAGATTTCTTTTTTTTCAAGTGGTGGGTGGTTATCGCAGTTACTTTTACTGCAAACAATACAAGACGATGAGCAATGAAGGCCACTTTTTCTGCAGCCATATGCAGAGCCGCATGCTGTTTTGCAGAAGCAAAATATTATTGTTAAGACGTTTTCAGGTGCTGCTGGTTGCGTCATTTTTACTGGTTTTAAGTAATCGTCTTTTTGCCAACCCCAGAAGGAATTAGAGAATTAATTTTCCATTGCTGGACTCGTAAGTAGACTCTTAACGCCTAATAATAAAGAAGTGTTTTTTTTCTACTTAAAAAATAATGCCTTACAACGAATTTATTTAACAAAAACTATGGTAAGTAAATGCGGAAAAAGGCGCGTGCTGGCCCACCGGAATACCAGGAGTTTCCCGGTGGACCCTTGTAAGGTTGTTTCGAAAGGCCCTAAAACTGCCCTAGCACGCGCCTCTATGGAAGTACTAAAAAAAAGCGCATTTTTATTTATTCATGCATCTACTGGACTTTGATTTTTAACGATAAAAGTGGTGAAGTACTTTTTAATAAAGGTGTAAGTTGTATACTCACAATATATGGTTCTAAAACTGCAAAAAACTTGAATAAACTCCGATTACAAACGTTCCGTAGCATTAGTCTCAAAAGATAAAAGTGTACAACTTTATTCACTACCTCCGACTGAGGATACAGCAAAACAACATATCAAAAAGTCAACTTACAAGCCCAGCAATGGAAAATTAGTTCTCTAATCCCTCCTAAAGACTGGGGTTGGCAAAAAACCAGTAAAAATGACGCAACCAGCAGCACCTGAAAACGTCTTAAAAATAATATTTTGCTCCTGCAAAACAGGATGCAAAAAAATATATAGAATTTTTATCCATTTAAAAATATATACTAAATATATAATTAAACCATAATTCTAGTTTACATAATTTTTTTATATTAAAATCTTTCTCCTGGTACATGCCTAAAAGCTTTTGTAGCAAAATACTTACTGGTTGATTCAGCAAACTAAAGTTGATTTGATTTAGCTCTGGCAATGATGGATATATATTGTTATTAACTTTAATTTCAAATTCCTTAAGCAATACAGATAATCGGGCACAGTTGTAAAAAATAAAGAAGGTCCTAAAATTGTATGTTTTTTAAATCTTTTAAAAATAAAACTTTGACAAAAGATTACATTTTTGAGGGTAACTTTAAGAAGCACTAAGATATATATATATATATATATATATATATATATATATATATATATATATATATATATATATATATATATATATATATAATATATATATATATATATATATATATATATATAAACAAACAAATTAAGTTTTTCGGCCTCTGACTAAAGAATTATCGTCAAACCTAGGAGGTCAGGCAAACGTCAAATCTCAATTTAATGAAATCGGGGTTTGACCAGTCAAACTTCAATTAGGTATTAAAAAGTCTCAGTTTCTTAAATTAGATGAAATAAAACGTTTTTTTTATTTTTATGTTTATTGTTGTTATATTGTCATAGTTAAAATAAAAAAAGTCTTTATTCAGATATAGTGAGTCAATATGACTTTTAAAAATTACTATACGTCAGATCTCTTACATTTACAACAAACCCAAAAACTAACCACAACTAACCGCAAGTTTAAACTTATTTAAACGTAACAAGTACGTCGACGTTTGACCGAGTCTGCCAGTCGCTTCTAGAATCCACTAGGCAAAGCCCGAAACAATTATTTCCTTTCGACGTTTGACTGAAAAGTTAGTAACTTCTTGCTTTGACAAAAAACTTAGTAAAAGGGCCCAAATTGGAATTTATTTCGGGGTTAGCCCAAATTTTGCTCGAACCTAGAATAAACCAGTCATTCCGCGAAGAGACTGCATATCGACCTTTGACTATGACATATATATATCATATATATATATATATATATATATATATATATATATATATATATATATATATATATATATATATATATATATATATATATATAATTATTATATATACAGGGTGTAAAAAGTATGATGCTCATCATTTTAATGGGCGATAGTAGAGCTCACAACAAGTCAAAAAGTTCATATAACATTTGTGTCAAAACTTGACAGATTTTTTGTCTAACGATATCAAAGATACAAGCTTGGTAGCAATTATTCTGAAACAGCAACAATTGGCAACTTTCATCTTAATCGCTCATCGGTGAATTAATTTCCTAATAAAATAAACTAAGTTTTAAAGGTTTCAGTTTACAAATAAAAAAACAATAATAGTATTTCTCCCAGTAAAAAATTAAAAAAACAATTGTCAACAGTGCTACCGCAGCGTGGAGTTCGTAGTCAGTCGTGCATTGCCGCGTCGCGTATTGCTGTACTCGCCACGGATTTAAGTACGTTTGTTTATTTCGGCGTTAAAGTTAAAAATCATGTTTTCAAACCGGGAATATGCCGATATGTTTTTAATTTACGGTGAAGCACCAAAATGCTAATTTAGCTGCTCAAATTTACAGTGAAAGATTTCCACAACGATTACATCCATTTCGAACAACCATAGTACAAGTGTACCAAAGAGTTTTGGAAACGGGATGTGTGCAACCGAGAAATATAAATAGAGGACCTGGGAGGCACACACCTGTGGAACAAGGAAAGAATTTTGGAAATTGCGGAAGAAAATCCTGGTATTAGTACGAGGTCATTAGGTCGCGAAGTAAACATATCACACTCCATAATTCACAGGACCTTACGGGAAAATCTTTTTATCCTTATCACCACCAACGTGTGCAGGCTTTACTACCCGAGGATTTTCCACGCAGATTAGCATCTGCCAATGGTTTTTGCAAGAAAACAATAAAGATCTCCAGCGTCTTGGTAGCATTTTGGTAACTGATGAATGTACTTTTACTAGAGACGAAATATTAAACTTCCATAATACACATACTTGGTCATAAGAAAACCCCCATACTATTCACGAGGCACATTTTCAACAACGATTTAAAATAAACATTTGGGCGGGTATTCTGGGTGATAATGTAATTGGTCCTTTCGAGACCTCCAAATCTTACAGAGCCAGCATTTTAAATTTTTTGTCTAAAAATTTACCTCAGCTTTTGGAAGACACCCTGGAGGACTTGCCCTTGCAACAAAGGCTAAATTTATGGTTTCTTCATGACCTCATATTTTTGGAGGAGTCGTTGAACATTTAAACACCAATTATCCAAATCGTTGGATTGGCAGAAATGCTCCAGAACCAAGAAAATGGCCCGCGAGATCTCCAGACTTAAATCCGTTAGATTTTTGGTATTGGGGTGATCTTAAACAACTTGTTTACGGGGATGGTGAAATTCAAACTGAAGCTCAACTTCGTGATAAAATTTTTAATTCGGCTGAATTAATTAGGCACAGAAGGCGAGTGTTAAGAGTACGCGAAAACTGGGTTCGTCGAAGTGAGGCTTGTGTAGAAAGTGGAGGACGACATTTTGAGCAACTTATTTAAATGTAAATGTAACTGCTTTTTTTTATAATTAGAGACTTTCTATTCTTTTAAACAAAATAAAAAAGTGCTATTTTAAAACATTATAATTTGTGTTCTTAAAATGGATATTTGGCCCCTTCTTTTGGTAAGTACGACTATTTTTAATTACAAATAAAAACCAAACAATAATTATATATTGTTTTACCTAAATTTAATTAAATTAAATATAAAATAAATTGCAAATTTTTTTATTTGTATGTAAATGAACATCTTCTTAAAAAAAGTGTAAACATGCAAATTGTCGCAAAAAAACGTTCCAGCTCGAGTCACTTCGACGAAACGGGTGCGGTGTTGCCAATTTTTTTAAACTTTAAAAGGTCATATTTTGAAAACAATTAACTTTTGACCTATATGTTCTGGGCTTTTTCAACTTGTTTTGAGCTCCACTATTGTCGATTAAAATCGTGAGCATCATACTTTTTACACCCTGTATATATATATATATATATATATATATATATATATATATATATATATATATATATATATATATATATATATATATATATATATATATATATATATATATATATATATATATATATATATATATATATATATATATTTTGTCTGTATATACGAAAGAACGTAACTCCGTTTTAAGACAGTTAAGAGCAGACAACCTGTTTTCTTTGCTCTTCACTATGACCTCTACCCCTAGACGCGTTTCGTCTGCCTTACAGGACTTGTCAATAGGGCGTTAAAACATTAAAACCTACCTTTATTTCCCTGCTTAAATCTTTTAAGCTAACTCGACAGGCTTATGAGGTTTATTAGTCAACAACTCTCAGTAAAAAACAACACCCAAAAAGGAAAAAGTTCGATCCCATTTTGAAGTTGGTTTGACATCAACTCTATACCTATGTTGTGCCATCAGTCTCATGTCACGGGCCCCTCTTACAAAAAATTTTAAAAAAATCCTGAATGACGAGATTTGTTGATCTTTTGTGAAAGCGGGTGCCCAAGTAAGAATAAACAGCATAGCCCCAATCATTAGAGAAAAAAAAGGTCATTTTTGTAATTAATGTTAACTGAAAGTTACTAAAATAAAAACCCAACCATTTTTGGGTAATTTTTTAAACAATAATTAAAAAAAAAAGGGCCTTTTTTCGTTTTTTTTAATGTAACAAAAGTACTGGCTATATCCTCTACTCATAAAATCCCATTCAGAAAATTTAAAAACCTACAAAAGGGTTTCCGAAAACCCGATCCGACCTTTTTTTCACCGAGAAAAGCCGAAAAAACGCAAAATTGACCTTTTTCAAAAATCCGTATCTCCGTTAATTTTCTATATTAAGAGCTGATTTTTGGAAAATAGTCAATAACATATAATTTAAGCTCCCGAAAGATGAAATTTGTCGCAGTAATATTTTTATTTAATCGCACTATAAACAAATTAGGCCCTTATCTTGCAAGTGCCGTGAATTTAGCCAATGGTCCGATTTGAATTTTTAAAACGGCTTTTTAAAGTTGGGATTAAAAGCTACAAATTGTATATCTCACATTTTCATAAAAAGTTGCATTGAACATTGTTAAAAATGCTTGTGAACCTAGGGCGTCGAGCGAAAATTCGCAACCTTCTGAGACGGCCATGGAGGAGGGACCCCAAAAGGGGTCAGTTGTTTCGTCTCGGTCGCGAATTTTCGCTTGACCCTTTGGTTCACAAGCATTTTTAACAATGTTCTTAAAACTATATGAAAATAAATTAATTTATTTTTTAAACTAAAAGCCGTTTTAAAATTTAAATCGGACCATTTTTCCTTATATTCCGGGGCTCAAGATAGGGCCCCAATTTGTTTTCTGCGATTGAATAAAAACATTAATAAAAAATTTTTTTCTTTCGCGGGTAAATATATGTTTTGATCATTTTCCCAAAAAATGGTTAATATTAAAAATTGGAGATACGAATTTAGGTCTTTTTAAACGTTTTTCCGGCTTGTCTCGGTAAAAATGGTCGGATCGAGATTTTCATCATCAAAACCATTTTTAGGTTTTTTGGAAAATTCTACAAAAGGTCTTTTTTTGAGTAACCAATTATAGCCAGTACTTTTTGTTATATTAAAAAAACGAAAAAAAGGCCCCCTTTTTTAAAAATTTGTTTAAAAAAATTACCTGAAAAAAAAAATTGGTTGGATTTTTGATTTTAGTATCTACAGGTTATTCCGGAGGTCATGGTGCAGTCAGATATCTGTTAACATTAGTTACAAAAAAAACTACAATGCTTGGACTAGAATGGGGAATCTCCAAAACGGTAAGTAAGAGGTGTTTGTTTAAATTTGGCAAAGGTTGCGTATTGCAACTCAATAATATACCCTTGCAAAATTGAAGTTCCAAAAAAAATGACGGAAAAACTAAAATTGCCGATATTCTTCTTATATTTTTTTTTCAAGTTTATTTCAAAAAGTAAAAAAAAATAAAATGACATTCTCATTTGAACTTTTTGCCCTTCATCTATTGGTGAAGTCAAAATTTCTTCGACGTTTCATTTCGCTAAAATCATCCTTTATTTTTTAAATACGCCTCAATTGTATTGTATTTTTTTAAAGCAGTTTTTATCGCAATTACAATGATGTATAACACTTAATAGTTTTCTGTTAAATGAACATATCTTCCATGAGAGAGAATGAGTTAGACAAGGAACGCACATGATTTCTTATAGGGGCGTTCCACATTTGTTAAGTAAATATTAAGTGTTATACATTGTTGTCATTGGGATAAAATGAAGTTCAAAAGATTAAAATAAAAAATCCAGAGCCGTATTTAAAAAAATAAAGTTGATGATGGTTTTACGAAAACAAAAAGCGTAAAAAGTTCCAATAAGAATTTTTCTAACTTTTGAAATAAACTAGTAAAAAAATAAAAACGAAAATTGAAAATTTTAGTTTTTTTGCCATACAAATTTTCGAAATATAACTTCAATTTTTTTTAAAAGTATATTTGGGCTCCCCAATTTTTCCCCAAATTTGAAAAATTTTAAACTACCCATCTCTCTCTTACCGTTTTGGAGATCCCCATGCTGTTTGTTCTTATCTTGGACACACTGGTCACTGGGGATTTGCAGACTTTTAAGGGTGATTTTGGGGGGGTAGAGGGTATTTCTCTGGTACTTTTCCAGTTGACGACTTGCAAATTGAGGATGTTTCCCCGGATGGCTTTGCTCAGGCTTTCCCCAGCTCCCCCTCACCCCCCCAAAGCTTAGCAAGGGGGCGGAGAAACCCGTTCCGCGTTGGTTCCCACCCCCGTCAGGTTGAGGGGTTAGACATTTTCCAGAAACTCCGGTGTAGTCCTCCTCAAACCGTACCCAAAGTTCCCGATATTTTTGGGGCTTTCAAATGCCTTTAATTATCAAAAGTAACAACAAGCGAGCCTATGCCCCTATCCGCCATGGTCAACGTCCACCAGTGATTCAAAAAAGGGGTTTTTTGGAATCACTCTAGATTTCAAACTACACTTTCACCACCTCTGAATGGCAGGGTAGTTTTCCTGATTTCCGACGGCAAATACAGCGATCTTTTCACCGCCTTCCCGGAAAAAACTATGTGGTTTTTTTTTAATCGACCGCACCTCAAACAGATACTGATTTACTTTTTCAAGTATTGATAATAAAATAAAATGAGGTTATGTTGCAGCAAATTTGATTCTTAAAGTAGCTTAAAGGCAATGTCCCCAAGTGGAAATTTTTGGCGACCAAGAGAACGGTCGATAAAAGGCCATTTTCTTCCCCAAGGATTTTCTTCTCTTGGTTGAAGAATGAGGGTTGAGCCTTGCGTTCAAACGGATGTATAAATTAACTTAGAAAAAAAAAAAAGGGACGCCCCCTAGGGATTTAGTGATGTCGTACTCGTGTTCATTGGCCCGAGAGTATGTGCGTTATAATTGCCATCGTGATACTTGTAATGGCTTGTGTGTGTTCTGTCAGAGCCCCATCTGTAAAAGCAGGCTGTACGACATGCACATTTAGGTATAATAAGCTGTGTGAGACGCGCCATACTCCTTACATGTCCGCTCGTGCGCACAGCTGCCTCCAGAAGGTATATACCTTAAAATTGAAACAGACTCTCCCTTTAAAAACCCACTTTCCCTACTTTCCCCTTATCGGGGTGAAAACACACTTTTTTTACTTTCAATGATTAACGCGGCAACAATGCAAATTAGAAAAAATGATGTCCTGACACAATATATTTAAACGTGGCTTTTCGTTAATAAATGTTATTTGTAAAATCTCCAACGAAGTGTTGTTATTGTTTTGTGTAATGTTAACGAAACTTTTTGCTATAATTTTATGCATATTAGAATTTGTATTTGTGTCCAGGGCACAGCTCTTAGATGGAATTTATTGTAAAAGAATATAGGGGTTTTTGGGGAAACCCAAAAGTCCGGAAAAAAGTGAAATTGCGAAAAAACACAGGGGGTTTTAGCTAGACAATACCCTCTGACTTGCAAAAAGGGGAAAGGGGCAAAAAGAAAAAGCGGGAAAAAGAACAAATTTGGGGGCTTGCTTCAAATTTTAAAAAGATGAGGATTGGTGATTATGATTATATGCTTGCCCCGGACGAATCAAATTCCATTACAAATACTACAAAAGGCCAGTACCCCAAAGGTGGATGAAAAGGATGGTTCGGTAGTTATATATCTGTTTTTCCATTATTCAATATTATTCTGGAGGGAAAGGGTTTAAATGGGTGCAATAACATCTTTAGCACTGGGGCCCAAAAATTGGAAATAGACCCCAAGATATTCCCACAAGAAGGATTTTTCCTGATTTACAAAACCGAGGTGGAAAAAAAAAAAAAAATGTCAAAGAAGAAACTGAACAAGTAATTAAAAAAGTAATTGAAGACAAAATGGATATCAAAGGTGCATATGCCAAGCCACAAATTTATGACCTTCTTTGGGTTCAGTTAATACTTTTTCCTTACACCTGTATAAAATATATTTATTGGTATTTTTCATGGATTTGGAGACATACTATTAGAAAACAACCATTCAATGAAGAAGAGAAATTGTATATTATACGGAAATATCTAAAAATGGGACAACATCAGTTTGATAGTCAAGATGATGAGAAAATACAAGAATTTCTAGATAGAGAATTATGGGTGAGGGATAATTTTGATACATGGTTTAAAGAACAGGAGGAGGAAATGAAAAACAGTTAACAAAAAATGCAAAAAGTTTCGGGATACTTAAACATCATGGTGTTGGAAGAATGACATTTGATGACTCATAATACTGCTAGTGTAAATTTGAAATTAGGTAAATAATTTTTAACTGTTCCAGTTATAATTTAAATGTGATCCCTTTAATAAATATTTATATACATTTATTTATTTGAAGTGTTCAGAAAAATGGGAATAGTAGGAAGTGTAAATACCTGCTTAGTTATTTTTCTAAAATTTAATTTTGTTAAGACATAATAGACAGTAAGTAAAGTGGTGTCCAACAATTGAAGTAATTGAATAGTTCAAGAAAAAAACTTTTTTCGATTTCATAAATTATCTTAAGTTTTATTATTTTTTTAAATATGAAAAATGAAAACCTACATTTAGGTTGAAAAATAATAATAATATATATTACAATTTTTTAATTAACTCATTTTGGTGCTTGTGAAGAAACCACACACGGAATTTGTTATTTTTTGATTATACATTCGAAAGTTCATCATTTTTGAAACACTGAGCAAAAAAAAATTGCAAATGCTTCACGAAGTTGTCTTTGACGTGTTTCTGCTTGAATAAGCAATTGTGCCAGATGTTTTCTAATAATTTGTTTGTTGCTTTTCTGTTTACCAGAAATGAAGTTTTTTTTATAGAGAAAACTAACCAGGGTGTTTTTTTTTACAAGAGCCAAGCATTTTTGTTTCTATTTTTAAAATAATAAAACCTAAAGTAAGGATTTTTTTTAAATATGTAGTTTAAAGTTAATGTTTCAAAGTAAGGTAAAATTTTACTTTATGGACACCACACTGATTTTTATAAAATTTTGTATACGGGGGTTTTTTGGGGTACTGATTACAAATCTAAAATTCGTTTTTTCCGACAACCTTTGGTTTTTGAGTTATGAGGCCTCCAAGTGAACTAACCTCAAAATTCTCCCTTCTTGAAACTGATTACCAACAAATGGGAACATACACTGATTAGGCACTTATATATTAAACAGATACACTAAAATTTACAATAATTTATTGTCTATTTTAAATAAAAATTATCTCAAATGAATCCACTTTTCTGTACATTGTAAGATGATAAATAAATAATATATAACTGGTTGCCAGATTTATAATTCAGTTGTAAAGATATAAAAAACTGAATTTATTTGAGGTGTTTTTTACTAAAAATAGGCAATAAACTTTTGTACATTTTTCGGCCGAGTGATGATCGCGTTGTTAAATTGAGCAATGGACTTAGAAGCAATTGTTAAAAGTTAACAACGGTTTAGAATGTTTAACAAAATGTCAGATTTTGACAGGTGGCCTACTAAAATTATTGAATAACACTGACAATGACGTTTTGTTAAACATTCTAAACCGTTGATAACTTTTAACAATTGCTAAGTCCATTGCTAAATTTAACAATGCGATCATCACTCGGACGTTAGTGTATTAGTTAAATATATAAGTGCCCAATCAGTGTATGTTCCATTTTGAGGTTATTCCACTTGAAGGCCTAATAACTCAAAAACCACAGGTTGCCGGAAAAAACGGAATTTAGATTCGTGAACAACGTCCCAAAAAAACCCTGTATGCAAAAATTCATGAAAATCGGTGTAGTGTGTCCGTAAAGTAAAATTTTACCCAAAGTAATACTTATATTTTTAAGTTGATAGTGGCAGATATATGTATTTTGCAGGATCCTAATTTAAGCAGAAGGGTATTTAATATTTTATTCTCATCTTTTTAAAATTAAATGTAATTTACTTACCTAAATTGTTAGGTAGTTATAGATATAATAAAAATTATTTATTTGCTTCAGTAATACTCAACTTTAGGACAAAATTGTGAACAAACATTTTTCTACAAGAATTGTGGATAGAAATAAAAAAAAAATAATAACCTCATAAATGAATTACAGAAATCACTTGAAGTCTCTATTTACTCTTTAAATTCACGTTCTTCTGGTTCACTTAGCAGACTGTTTGGAATCGTTAAATGGAAATGAACTTAGTTTTTGATCAGAGCAGGCTGGAGAATCCATTCATAAAAAATTTTAAGACTACTGGAATAAAAAAAAAATCTGTTAAGTGACGAATCTTATTCTAAGAGATTAAAGCAAGCTGTTGTTCATTTTTCTTCTTAACATATTCGAACAGATTTTTCTTTTGTAACATATGTTTGTAATTTATTTATATTTATATGTCCATGCATATATTAATTAAAAAATGTTTTTTTTAACTTATTAAATGTTTATGTATTTACAACATAAACCGACTTTATTTTAATAAGTTATTTTTCATTTCTATATCATGATGACGACTTTAATATAAAAGATTTTTTTTTTGTTAAATTTAACAAATATGAATGATAAATTTATCACTTATCAGTGCTACATTAAAAAAATACATAAAAAATATGATTAATTCTGTATTTATGATTTGATATTTATAACCCTAAATTAAATGTAAACTTTAATTTGTAAGTAAGGGTAAAAAAATTAAATACGAAAATTCGCGAAATTTTCTTATTTCAATTTTTTCTATAAAATTTAAAATAATTTTATTTTTCGTGAATCTCGATGTAAGGATCCTAAAGTTTGTCAGCATTTTTTAACAACTGCCTGCACTGATTATCTTCCAAAACTTCACCTTAATAATTTTTCGGGACGAATTTCAATTTTAAAGGCCAAATTAAAGCTATACAAAAAATAAATCTGTTAAGTGACGAATCTTATCCTAAGAGATTAAAGCCAACTGTTGTACATTTTTCTTCTCAACGTATTTGAACAGATTCTTCTTTTGTAACATATATTTAAGATTTATTGACATTTATATGTAGAGATTTTTTTTTAATTTAATGTATACTAAATATATTTATGTATTTATAAGTAGTTACAACCTCACTTTATTTTAATAAGTTACTCTTCATTTCTATCTCATGATGCAGACTTAATAAAAAAGATAAATTATGTGAGGGTTAGTAAATAAATTATAAACAATATATAGTAGTTTTAAAACATTTCTTTTGCAGTCCAATATTTTTTTTGATAAATTCAGAAAAAATATATTTTTTTTATGAATGATAGATTTCACAGTTTTCAGTGCTAAATTTGAAAAATACATAAAAAATATACTAAATAATACTCTGAATTAAATGTAAACTTTAATTTGTGAGTAACGGGAAAAAATTTAATGCGAAAATTTGTGAAATTTCCTTATTACTTCAATTTTTTCTATAAAATTTGATTTTTTTTTTTTTTGTGAATCTCGAGAAAGGGAGCAAATACGATTTTAATTTAAACCGGATTTTGGAGTACAAACATAGAGTATTTGAATCCCGCGCTCCGTTACTTTTCACATTTTTATTGATCTTAACCATGTTTTAGAGGTACCATGATAAACGTAACATCTTTTTTTCATAATAAACCAAATTTATTTTGAATCAGGTTAAACAAATAATTAGGTATTCCTTTTTGATGGATAATGGTTGAACTTTTATCCTGTGATATTAAGTCATGTTTTATTTTGAATCCATTTTGATTACCTTTTAATTTTTTATCAGTAATTGGCGAAACTCATTAAAAGACAAAAAAAACTATAAAACAACGCCAATGAATACTTTTTAACATTTTAAGTTTTACTGTCATTTTTAATAGGAAGTGTAGGAGTTTAGTATTGTTATTTTGGATTTTCAATTACCTGACTTATTTTTTATTTCAACCGTCATGAAAAATATTATTACCTAATTATTTGCCTCGGTAACTGGCCATTTTAATTTATACACGCGTTGTTGAAAAGGAAATAAACTGAAAGTTATTCGTGGCCAGCAAAATGTCGGGTTTTATAAGAATGTCCTAAATCTGACTTGAATTTGGAAGAATGAAAAATATGAAGTATTAAATTGTTCAGTATGAAATGATTTATGACATCTGTAATTTCTCCCATGACAAATAGGTTCTTAATACAATTATTTGGTATTCAAAAACTATACTTATCCATTGAAGTAAACCAAAATCAAATAATTACCCCAGAATTGGAGTACATGCAGAAAAATTAAAACCGCGGTTAAAAAAAATCATTTTACTTTATTTTGCTTATACAGGCTAAACCGTTGTGATAAGTGATTCACAATCAGACAGTCTGTTAAACGGTTGTATGTTGAGGGTAGAGAACAGAAATGGCCAAAATCTTATGTCTAGATTGAAACTTTGCAGTCAAAAATTAAAACATAGTCGCGAACAGTGGCGGCTCGTGGTCAATCTTTCGGGGAGGTCATTAGTTAAAATTTTAAATGCATATGGCTTAACTGATTTTTAGTTAAAAAAACAATTTTAGGCATTTTATTTCACACAGACTTTTACTCCAAAGAAAAAACAAGAAAGGAAATTTAAAAATAAATGATTCAGCAAGATTATTTTATTTAAAGAAATATATTTCTATTTATTAAGAAACATAATATAACAAATAATATGCATCGACATCTGTTTAAACAGATGAATTGCACAACATATTCTAAAAAAAAATTCTCATACCCGACAGTAAGTAATATCGCTATGCCAGAGGTATGACGGCAACTTATAGGTTAAAAATAAGCATATTTATATGATAAAAAATAAAAAGGGTTACTTAACTTACCTAAATAGTCATAAATTTTATTTCAATCCTTCTGCCTTTGGCACTTGCAAAATGATTGATTACTTCTTCATTGTAATTTACAATATTATTTATAAAGACCTTTTCAATACTTAACATGGCCAACGCAGAGAGTCTACCTTCCCCCATGGTGTTGCGTAAAAATGTCCTTATTCTCTTTAATGTAGAGAAGCATCTCTCGCTCTCTACAGTTGTTATCGGTAACGTACACAAAATTGTCAACAAATGCACTGTTTCCGAATTTACATTACAAAAACATACACCAACAAAAAATAAATTCCTAAAATCGTATATAATCCGTTCTATAATAACCGTATAACAAACAAACACCCTAAAAAATGCGTAATTTTCCTCTTCGCGGCTTTTGACCCAGATCATGCGATTACACTGCTTCGGAAAGCAGCCAAAATCGCCCAATCGTAAATTAGATCGGAAAAACTCGACTCGGCTCCGTTTAAAACAATGCGGTCAATGAAGGCAGGCAGTCCGGTTTTTGGCCAACAAACGAATCCACCGATCTGGAGATCGCTGCGCGGAGCTTGTGGAATCCAGTAATCGATCAACGAGTTTATATGCTTAGAATAATAAAGGAAAATTTAAAAGATTAAACAAAATAGTTTTTTTCATTTATATCGTTATTATGTTTTTGTTCGGAAATATAAGTCAAAAATATTGGGAGGTCATTGACCAAATGACCCAATGGAGGAGCCGCCACTAGTCGCAAAAACAAAAGACGCCATCTATATTTATCGATCGAATCCAACCAACACTGAGTCGATACAAATTCAAATTCAATGTCAAATTGTCTGATACCGGCCGGTACCCTTCTGATTTGGTGTTTTTTTAAATTATTTTTACTGCAAATTAAACTTAAGCTTATTTTAGCGATCTCTAACGAATTACCTGAATCCCACCCTGTAGCATAATTATTATCCAAATCTAGAATTCTTCATATCTCGATTCTGATACAATAATTTCTCAAAATAATATTACTGAAACTAATCTCAAATCGCAGTGGTCTGACGAATTTAAAAATGTTTCGAGCTCTGACTAATCACATAGTATTTATAACCAAACCAAATCGGGCAGAAGTTCTAAACCACCCGATTGATTAAGATTTTAAACTTGTTTTTTAAAGACAGAAGACGTAGTATACGTATTATCCTTGTATGTACACCAGTGCAAAAAATTAAGGGAGTAAGAAAACATTGTGAATTTTTTAGTGATTTTTGGAGGGCTATATTTCTGTGAAAAATGGTCGTATCGAGATTGTAAAAAAACATCTTAAAGCTTGAAAATTCCAGTTTTCAGATCTTTTGAACAAAAATTTTTAATAGCGGCAGTTTTCGAGTATTTCGAAGGAATAACACGAAAAAAAATTGTAACATTTTTGTGTTTTTCTTTTGGATCCACGGGTTAGGAATTTTTGTTTACAATAAAATCATGGTATAGAATTGATAGACTGTTCATTCAGCTTCATTCATCTTTTTTTTTGTAATTTTTTTTCTACGATGATTGGTTCCGGAGATATCCGATTTTGAATGCAAAAGGATCCTTTTGACTTTAACCATCGATTTCTCAGCAACCAATCATCGGACAGAAACTTGAAGGGCATTTCCAAAATCGGCATTAAATATCCCACAAAGTTAGCTTGCGGCCGTTGAATTTTTTATTGTTTTTATCCTCAATTTGAACCTAAAAAAAGTAAAAAAAAAACTTTTTTTCTTGTTCCAAAAAATCCTCCGCTTCTTTGCGAATATTGACGAGGACGACCCCAATGCACCCCCAACCACACTGCAAATCGGCAGATCGAACGATCCAGTGGTTTTTCTAAACCATTTAATTAAAATTTTAGAAAAAAATTAAAGGTGCAAAATTTACATTTCTGGGTACCTTGTAACCCTCGTAAAAATGAAAAATTGTCCTGTCTAACAATTACAGGCAATAATGTATGTTGGTATAATTGCTAAAGCAAATAAATGAATCGCATTTAGCAAAAGCGCCTGAAAACACACCCCCACAAAATAAAAAAATTAAATGTCAGAAAGACTTGACTATGGTATCTTCATGTTTTTGGGGTCGCTTAATCCAAATCCGGGGTCATACAGTGTGTCATTTTCAAAATCTAGCTGGAATTAAATCAAAATTTGACTCTCCCATAATCCATAAAAATTTTATACAGTAAGGTTGCCGTACCCATGTATATTGCGGGGTGATATATATGGAATTCGTCAGGAAAGGAATTTGCTCACTGGGCACCTGTAAATAACATCACTTTTTACGAGGTAGGTTTGAAAAGTCCGTGCAAAAATAAAAACTACTTACTTGTTTGGAGTAAACCTTTTTTATTTTTCTACACAGTCTCCTTTTGGGCTTATACACTTCGTTCAACGATGTTCCAGTTTGTTGATCCCTTCCAAATAATAGGATTTGTCCAAGTCTGCAAAATATCGATCACTGTCTGCAATCACTTCCTCGTTTGAATAGAATCTTTGTCCCGCCAGCCATTTCTTCAAATTGGGGAACAAATAGTAGTCCGAGGGAGCCAAGTCTGGAGAATATGGGGGATGTGAAACGAGTTGGAATCCTATTTCCATTAATTTTACGACCACAACTGCTGAGATGTGAGTGTATTTTTTTATTCATTTGATTTTATTTAGTTTACTTGATAAGTATTGTTTTTTTTTTCAATTAAAAATATTAACGTATTTATTATCTCTTCAAGTTTCGCAAGGCCTGAAAACTCCAGATTCGATTATATTCGATCTGATTTATTTTTTTTTCCATATAACTTAGCATATTTAATTTTAATTTATCGTAAATTTGACTGCCCAAAAGTGCCAGTAATTAATTTACAATATAACTTCAGGTCACATGACCCCATTAAAGAAAGAACGGTTGATAATTTACAACTCAAAAACCGCAAGAGATAAAAAAAACCCAAATTTTACACGTCAATTTTCCCTAATAGGCTTAACTTACCGTCAATGATAATTAAAAAAAATAGCTAGTGGCGGGCGTCGAGGGTAAATTGTAGTAAAACTTTTATACAATGGAAATTTTTTTCTTTTTGACCCCGTATTTTAAAAGTTCGGTAATTTTTCCATAAAATATTATTCTTGTATTTTTTTATTTAACGAACTGTTTTCGAGTTGTTTTAATTTAAAAATAATTTTTTGTGTACCTTACAAGAAAAAAAAAATAAAATTAACCAAAAATTTTACTTTTTTGGTAAATTATTAGTTTCCTATTATTTATTTTATCGGAATGTCTTAAAATAATAATCTAAATAAATAATAAAATCGTTTCGTTTTCATTTTTTTTTTGGAAAAGATTACAAAACTTACCATTACATTGTATTGACCGAATTTGCGTAATAAGATTTTTAAACTGAATTTGTTCAAAAAACGGAAAAACTTAAGAGACATTTTTTATGTAAAATTTTCAAAAATTTCATATGATATCAAAAAACCCAAATACACTGCTACACAAAAGTTTTATCGTGTCATACCCCTTAACCCCTAAAATGCTACGACCTTGGCTAAATTTTTTAAAGATTATAACTGACAGTTAGTTTAGCAAAATTTGTTTTTTTTTATCTGTTTTTTTATTTATTAATTAAACTTTATTTTGGGGTACCAAAATAAAAGGACGTAGCTCCCTTAGGAAGCATTTCTGCCCTGTAGTTTATATAACATTCTTAATTATTTTTAATCGTAGAATGCGCTCCCGAAGTTTACCAACTAGAAAATGGGACACCCTGTATGTATCGATATTTTACACAAAAATAATAAAGTATTTATTGCCTTTTCAAAACAAACCAATACAACATAGTTCTACTAACAAAATAGTTCTAAAAAAAGCACAAAAAATTACTTCACAGTCTCCATTAAAAAAATGAGATTGGAAGGCCCAAAAGATTTAACCATAATGTGTTAATGTTTTGAGGTCGCTGAATCCGAATTCGGGCCCAGTTTGACCCCACTAGTGGGTCAAACTGACCCCGGATTCGGATTTAGCGACCCCAAAAACATAAAGATATTATCGTCGTCTTTCGGACCTTAAATTTTTTTTATTTTGTGGGGCTGTGTAATTGTTTCACACCATGGAAAAACATGCTGTTCCTATTCTATTTTCCAAAATACTAAAAGTTACTTTGGGAGATTTTTTTGAAATATGGTAACTTTAGTTACCTTCGACTGACATCAACTAAGCCAAATCAATGTGAAACACAACCAGGTATAGGGCGGCCCAGTACGAAACAGAATCGATGTATCCTAATATTAACCTATATACTATTTTTAAACCACTTATTAAATCTGTTATTAGCCAAATATAACATAATAAAGGCCAAAATAAAAATAGGTTGTAATTATTTAAACGACAAAGTCAAATATCTGTCATATGAAATTATATTTTAGGTTTAATTTTACAATTTTTATTTTTTATAAAAATAACTTACAAAACTTAAGTATTTTCTTACTTAACTACCTTAAAGTATTAAATTTTGTAACTGTTTTGACTCTTTTTCTGTGTACGCAAAATATATTGATTTATTGTTATAATTGTGTTTTATTTCATGCCACAAAATTAGGTGTGCAAATTGATAAAATTTGAAATTATAGGTGTACCAACTTATTACAAAACAAACACTTTCAAAATGTTATTTAACACAAGTTTTTATTAGTTTAATCATCCGTTAAATTTGGTTTAAAAACCACAAATAAGATTCGCACACTTTCACTTAACACTAAGCTTTATACATTGGTCATAATATAAATACATCAGACTCCTTTACGATGATCTAGGTTTCTTTTTATGCATTTGTAGCATCCCATCCTTCTTAAATTTCTGTAAGGAAAAATTCAATTATACAAATATGCTTATAATTTTTTTAGTCCGACGAACTGTTTTTACCCGGCAAAATTAAATAGATAATTCTCTGCATGGTGATAGGGCCAATCCATTAGAAATCACAAAAAAAAAAAAAGTTTGTTGCTTAAAATTTTTTATTTTTCTAATTTTTTTATACAGGGTGGTCCAACAGTGCGTTCAAGTTCAATAACTCGGTAATTATAGGAATTATAAAAAAATGATTAATACATAAGTTGTAGGAGCTACTGAGAGCTACAAATTAAAATTATTTGTAGATATACAGGATTGCGCATAAGTTTGATATAAACCAAACATACCTTTTTTTAAATGGAACACCCTGTAGATTGTTTTATTTTTGGCTTACATTCCCTGTTGCCATTCACCCAATATAGGGTTGTTGGGGTCTATACGGAGTCATTTTAATTTTAATGCAACTTTTATAAAAAAAACAGAGGTATATTTGACACCCTGTATTTTTTTTAGTAGGTCAGAATATTATCATTTCATTTCGAAAAACACTTGCAAATCTGTTTTTCTTTTGTTTTAGATAATGTTTCTTAGATTTCTTTTATAGCAGTATACACGGTGTGTCAAAACATGATGTTCCAGTTTTCTTGAAAAATTTAAATGGAACACCCTGTTTTTTATATTTAATTTAGACACCTCGACTAATGTTCTTTTAGTTTCATTAAGCACTCCCTATACCTAAATCCAACAGTTACTTAGATATTCTTCGTTTTATAAGCAAAAATGCTAATTTTTTAACTTGAAGCCATAAATTTATTGTTTTTAACGAGACATCCTGTATATTGTCCTATTTTTTGAGTCTCCTCATTTTAATATTGACCAGATGTAAGTGGTTGGAGCCTTGAACAGGTTATTCCAGATTAATGGTTCTTTTTCCAGAAACCCAGAAGTTTTAACCTTGTTTTATTACGCCAAATGCGTTCTTTTTTCTCAACTTAAATTTATTTTAGTTTTTTCATAAAAATTAACAGAAAGAAAGACAATTTTTTATTCAAATATTCTACAAATACAAATGATTATTTGATTTAGTAGTCTTGAATTGAATTAGAATCTATTTGTTAGCTACAAGAGTGAACAAATCTAGTTTCAGTGTTAACAATAAGAATTAATCACAAAATGTACTCCGATATATAAACCACACAAAAGCGTTTTTGAAAGGCTTATGCAATGGTTTTATGAAACAGGATATGTTGAATACAATAAAACTGGCCGAACCATGTCTGTTTTAAATAAAGAGTATCAGTAAATTATAAAAATATTGTTTAAATAATAATTTAGTCCTAAAAAGAGCATACATTTAAAATTAATTATTCACTGGCTATTAACAGGAAGTAATAAGGGTTGGATGTACAAAAACAGTAAAAGCTACTTAATTAAATGTTCGAAATGACTACCATTTTGTTCGACACAAACATTTAGGCGATGTTCAAATGATACAGTCGCGTCTCTTAATGTATTAAAATTCACGCTATTAAATACATTTCGGATCCTTTCCTTCATATCTTCTTTTGTAGTGGGAGGTGTTTGATAAACTAAATTTTTTACAAAACCCCATAGAAAAAAGTCCATTTTTGTTAAGTCAGGCGACCTGGGCGGCCACGCAACCGGCCCTCCTCTCCCAATCCAGCGTTCGTGAAATTGACCATTAAGAAATGTATGAATGTTGGCCGTTTGATGAATCGGGGCACCGTCATGCATAAACCACATTCGGTTACGGACGTTAATAGGTACTTGGTGTAATAGTGGCCCAATATCTTCACTTAAAAAATGAAGATATCGGTCTGCAGTAAGCCTTTCTTCAAAAAAATGCGGACCAATGACAAAATTTCCAACAATTCCACCCCAGACGTTAAGAGACCACCTATTTTGACTGTTCGGGCGAATATAACGGGGATTTTCAGTGGCATAATAATGAAAATTATGTCTATTGACATTTCCATTTTTGTGAAATGTTGCTTCATCCGTAAACAACAGGAAGTCAAAAAATCTCGGTTCTCTTTGAATTTGTTGTTGTGCCCAGTGACAAAAAGTTAGTCGCCTTTCATGATCATCATCGTACAAATTCTTGAAGCAGTTGAAAGTGGTATGGATGGAATTTATTTTTCTCCAAAATCCGTAAAACAGTAGTCTATGACTATGTGGGTCTTCTATGACGTTTAAATTTACCGCTAACTCGTTTTCCTCATTAAAAACAGGCTTCGTTCGATCAGTCTTAGTGTATTCTACATTTTCCGTTTCATCAAACCGTTGCATAAGTCTTTCGAATGCGCTTCTGGTGGTTGTCTTCTATCGGAATACTTCTCGTGATAAATTCTCATTGCTAATAAACAGTTTTTGTCACTCGCTCCCAGAACATAAATCATATCAATCATTTCTTGTCTAGAAAAGTTCATCTTCACGTCTTTTTTGGTATTCAATACTAAATTGAAGCATCAGTTTTTAGAAACACCAACTTAAATTAATTTGTTTGACAGAGAAGCCAAGTAGGTAATTGTTTCTTTTACATGGCTTACTTCAATTTTAATGTCTTGTGTTAATTTGTACACATTTACATTTTTGCTTATAAAACGAAGAATATCTGAGTAACTGTTGGATTTAGGTATAGGGAGTGCTTAATGAAACTAAAAGAACATTAGTCAAGGTGCCTAAATTAAATATAAAAAACAGGGTGTTCCATTTAAATTTTTCAAGAAAACTTGAACATCATGTTTTGACTTACCCTGTATACTGCTATAAAAGAAATCTAAGAAACATTATCTAAAACAAAAGAAGAACAGATTTGCAAGTGTTTTTCGAAATGAAATGATAATATTCTGACCTACTAAAAAAATACAGGGTGTCAAATATACCTCTGTTTTTTTATAAAAGTGCCCATAAAATTAAAATGACTCCGTATAGACCCCAACAACCCTATATTGGGTGAATGGCAACAGGGAATGCAAGCCAAAAATAAAACAATATACAGGGTGTTCCATTTAAAAAAAGGTATGTTTGGTTTATACCAAACTTATGCGCAATCCTGTATATCTACAAATAATTTTAATTTGTAACTCTCAGTAGTCCCTACAACTTACGTATTAATCATTTTTTATAATTCCTATAATTATCGAGCTATTGGACTTTAACGCACTGTTGGACCACCCTGTATGTTTTTGTCTACTATTAGGGGAGTCCAAAACTGTTTTTAAATTTTTTTAGGCTTATAATTTTTTTTTTTAGCGGCCATTTTTAGTTTGCCACGGAACCGCTTTTTGGCTGAAAACAAGTTTTGCGTAAATTGTTGTAACTCAGGTAATTTTTAAGATATTAAGACCAAATAAAAACTAAAATTACCAGAACTAAATACTCTAGATTTTTTGTTAAACACAATACATTCTAAGTTGTAAGGTAAGTAAGAAAAAAATGTTTAAATATAAAGTTTAAATTTTCTAAAAACTTTCAGTGCTGAAAAATTATTATAAGGAATGAAGACTCACACTTGATATTTTTTTCTTGTAAAGACCTACCATAGAACTACTTTCTGTAAAAGTTTCAAGTTTGGTAAAATTGTCCTTCCTGAGATATAATTTTTCAAAACTGCATTAAAACCGTATTTTGGCAACTTTCAAAGTAGAATATCTTAAAAGGGACTGAGTGAAAAATTCTGAAATTGATTTAGAGACCATCCCTCTATTATATAAACATATGATAAAAATTTGGTGACTGAGACTCAATTGGTTCCAGAGTTATAGTACATCAAATACGGTTGAAAAAGCAGTCTCGCGAGTAACCTTTTTCAATGGTAAGTCTGTGTTTTTAACAAATATTTTGTAAAAAATTGTATGTAAAATGTAAAATTTGCATTAAAGTTATTTCATAAATTATTCTTGCTATAAATATGCACAAATCATGTCTTTAAAAATTAAAATATTTGTGATTGGGTTAATAATTTTAATTTTTAAAGACACATTTTTAAATTTGTTATTAAAATGCATAATAAACTTTAATTTCTATTTTAGTGAATATTCAGTATTGTTTTTTACAAAGTTCCATGTTTAGGCACTTTGCCTGTTGAAACAAGAAAGCTGCAGGCACAGACTTGAATAACCCCCTCCACTGATTAAAGTAGAAATTGTGCTCTGTAGCTCTTAGTTCCTTCCTGTGTTGTACTTGTGGTTAGAGCAGTGTATGTTAGTTAGTTTTTTTTGTTAGATTTTTTTTCAATATGAATTGTTTTGTGGGAGAACTTGTTAGTGAACAGTGCCACAAACAAGACTAAAACTTTACCACACGAAATACTTTTGGTGAGTGACCTTCCTTTGGACGAGCAAAATTTATTAAAATTGAGGGTTGGAAAAGACATTAATATTTGTTACTATCACAAAATTAAATATTTAGAAAAGTTTTACCACATTTTTGACAGAAAATGTTGTGATCCTTTAAATATACACAAAAAGCCAATTAAAATGGAATGAGAAAAATTCTTTTTGAACATCTTTCCAAGCAAAAAAACTTTAAAGTGGTTTTAGTACCTGGAAAAGCTCTGTGTCCAACATGATTTTCCTAAATATTTATACCAAAGGTATGTAAAAAGCTTAATTGATCAATAAAAACCATACTTCGAATTACAATTTGTTTCTTTGTTTTTTGTTTTTTTTTACGAAGTAATTCCTGTGTGTAAGGCATAATTTTTTTAATTAGTCCCTGTTACAAAATTCATTTTGCTGTATTTTGTTGCACTGTGAACTTAAAAAAAAAATAAAATCTTACATTTATCAATAAAGTACATTTTTACTTATACTTTCCGTTAAACTTTAGGTGTAACACAATTTTCAGCCGACTTTGATGTACTATAACTCTGGAACAATACTAAATATTTACTAAAATAGAAATTTAAGTTTACTTTGCCTTTTGTCTTTAAAAATTAAAATTATTAACCCAATCATAATATTTTAATTTTTTAAGACATGGTTTGTGCATATTTACAGCAAGAATTATATATTATAATATAATATAATATAATATAATATTAAATAACTTTAATACAAATTTTACATTTTACATATCTGCTAAATACGTTAAACTGCTAACCCCACTTTGAAGTTTCGGGAAAGAAAAAAATTTTTTAAAACAATGGGTACATTGACAAGCAGATATTAAAGACGAATTTTTTTGCAAATTTTTTCAATTATTTAAAGAAAAAATAGTGATGTAAAAAAAATAAGTTATTATTTTTATGGAAAAAGGAGTTGGCAGTTTTCATTTGAAAAAAAAAGAACGAATTTGGGTTAGCAATTTTTTATTTAAACTGATCAAATCCTCAATTAACTAAAACATTTATAAGTTTACACGTGTGGCAATTATAAAAATGTTGATAGTCCGGGAATTACCTTTTCTTGAAGGTCGGAATATTTCGCGTAGATATTGGAATCTTATCTTTATCCCAGATGGTCCAGCTCTGTCCAGGCAATAATGCCACGAGATTTTCTCCGGAAGAAATGCCCATTCATGAAAAAAAAAGTTTATAATAGATGTCCCCTTCAGGTGTGTTTTTAAGGCCCGAATATCAGTTACCTACAAATAAAATTAAACATTTAAATATAACAACACGGTATCTTAATTTTTTTAAATACTTGGTCTCCGGGTTTTTTCCTGGTCGATCCCCCCTCAGCTTCCACCTTTTGAATGATCGAAAAAAAAAAAGAATGATCATGGGTTTAGGTTTTTTCCTGGCTTTTATGATTTTAAATAATCTAGGGACGTTATTCTGACTGTTTTGACGTTCTTTTGGGCCATGAATCCACTTCATTGGTATGCCCAACCTCTAAATTTTATTCCCCGAGTAATATCAAATTTTGCATAAATTTAAAGCTACGTTACCCAAAGGGGCCCATTTCTGTTCTGGAATAACCACCATCACCCCAAATAATTATTTTTCAGCTTTGTCCATTGTTGGAATGACTTTGTTTCCACAGTGAAACATAGGAGAATTCTTCTTTTAGTCCCCCTCGTCTGTAAAAAACAATCCCCCCGTCTTTGTTGGGGCAGATTATAAAAGAAAAGGTTGAACACTTACTGTTTTTGTAATTTTTCTTTAATTGTTAGGAGCTTAAAACAGCTGAAGATCCAGAAACTACATATTCTCTTTTTACATCCTTTTTTTTTTTCTGCTCTGGCCTTATTTTTTAGATAGGCATTATATTTTTCTCACCTATGAAACCATTTTTAAATTTTTCACAGATTTCACAATTCACCCTTTTTAACCCTAAAAAGGTGCCTATTCTTTGATTCGAATGTTTAAAATTTGTATGAAAAAGGTTTTTATATTTTTTGCTTGGCACATGGGTTTATAAAATCTATAAAATTTCCCTCTTTTAAATTCATCTGGTGACGGGTTTAGGGAAGAAAAATTCGTAAGGGGGACCCCTTGAGGATGAACCCAGAAATGATTAGGTTTCTTTTTCCCTTTAAAACGGCTTTTTTTTTCATTTTGTTTTTTTTCCCTTTTGGGGAATATTTTGTTAAATCTTAAAAGAGTTGTAAAACTGCCCAAGTTTTCTTCCCATTTTAAAACCACTCAGCCCCAAAACCCCAAAGTATTGGAATTTTTCAATAAAACTCTGATTTTTTTTCCCTTAATTTTTGATGTAAATAAATGTTTGTTTTCTTCTTGACGTCTGTGCATCTTTATGCCCCTTTTACGGTGTTGTCCCTAAATTTTCCCCCTTTTTTAAAGGTTTAAAAGTAAAAACAATTTTCCCTTTTTTCAAATAATTCATTTTAACACCATTTTTATTTTTGCATGCACCTCTCTTATCTCTTTTGGGGTTCAATGTTAAAAATTATTACCATTAATTTTTCAAAAAAAACCTCCCTTTCACCCAATTTTATTTTCTCCCTAATCAACTTTTTTAACTTGAAACCCTTTTTCCCTTTTTGCTTTTTTAGGCCCTTTCAAATTTTTTCAATTCTTGAATATTCTACAGTTTAAAGGCGGTGTAATTTGCGATCCGTGTTTCGATTTTCGGGACGACGTAGTTTGATTATTTTTTGGTTCTAAATTTATTATTTTCCCGGGTCTTTATTTCCCTTTAAAAAATTTTTATTTGAGCAATCTGGATCTTGTCTTCTGGTGATTTTTTTCTTTCTCAACCCAAAATCTTCCTTTTTTTCCACTGTTTTTTCTGTATTTGGTTACTATTTTGGGCCTCATCTACCTCCGTCTTTAACCCTTCCTTTAAATCCCTATCTTCCAAGGCACTGTTCGTCATCGGATCATAAAAACCCTAATTTTGTAGAGGAAAAAAGAAAGGTCAGCTGTTTGGGCCTTTTGACGGTTTCCCATAACCATTTTTTAACTAGGTTATAATGATGTATTGATACTGTATTCATATTTTCCTTTTTGGATTCTTTCGTCGCGGCAGCCTCTGATCAGCCTAACTGGATAATTTTCTTTGTTCTGGTGACACCCTTTTAAAAATTAAAATAGGTGTAAGGGGTTTTCAACTTTTTGGGGTAAAAAATATTAAAAAAATATTCTACAAACTTTCGGCCTTTTTTTGACATCTTCAGGGGTAACTCAACATTAACTTACTGGCCCTGAAGAAGATGCAAATAGCGCCGAAACGTTACGTTCTTGCATTTTTAATATAACTGTCCAAAAACGTGACCTCTCTTTTAGTATTGATTAGATGAAAACACGTAAAACTTGGTAGGTTGATGGGATTATTTGTTTTTTATCAATTCTATTTTCACGAGAAAAAAATTCCGGGCAGGTTTTTATTACCTAATCTCCCAAAATTTTTTTTAAATTTTTTATTTTGTTTCCATTTTGACGCTAAGAATTTTTATAATTTTTCTGATGGTGTTTAATAAATGAAAGTTTTTAGAATATTAAAAAAAAAGGAATAACTAGAAAAAACAAAGTTTAGTTATAAAATTTTTAAAATTGTTTACTCAAAAATAAAACATTTTTAATAAAAGTCAATTTCAAAAAAAAAAATAATAAACCTGCTATCTCCCAATATACCCCAAACGTAAGTTAAGAAAAGCTGCTAACTCCAGCGTAATGGTAATTTTGTTTTTTACAAACCAAAAAAAAAAATATTTTTATAAAATTAACTTACCTTTTAAAAAGTCCCGGAACACCAGAATAATCACAAAACCCAAAATTTTTAAAAAAAAAACACATTTAATTTTCGAGTTGAAGAGCGGCGAAAAAGGGGTCCGCACCTGTCGCTTTGTTTTGACTAGATAGCAGTGTAAATAAATAAAGTGGGGGCGCGGTTAAGCTTTACTCATTGGCTTTTCAATCAGGTTTTTGTACAACGTATTTAATTTGGATGGTGAAAAGAAGTCATTGTTTTCCAAATGGATAAATATCTCAAAGTGGTAAAAATGGAGTTAAAGTTTAACTTTTTTTAGCCAACGATATAATTTTTTAAATAAATATTTGTTAAAAACACCATTGAAAAAAGGGTTCCGCGAGACTGCTTTTTAAGCCGAATTTGATGTACTATAACTCTGGAACCAATTGAGCCACCAAATTTTTATCATATGTTTATATTATAAAGAGGTAGTCTCTGAAATTTCAGAATTTTTCACTTAGACAGACCCTTTTGAGATATTCTACTTTGAAAGTTGCCAAGATACGGTTTTAATGCAGTTTTGAAAAATTATATCTCAGGAAGGACAAATTTTCCAAACTTGAAACTTTACAGAAAGTAGTTCTATGGTAGGTCTTTACAAGAAAAAAATATCAAGTGTGAGTCTTCATTCCTTATAATAATTTTTTAGTAGTGAACTTTACGTTTTTAGAAAATTTGAACTTTATATTTAAACATTTTTTTCTCTACTTACCTTACAACTTAGAATGTATTGTGTTTAACAAAATATCTAGAGAATTTAATTCTGGTGATTTTAGTTTTTATTTGGTCTTGATATCTTAAAAATTACCTGAGTTATAACCATTTACGCAAAACTTGTTTTCAGCCAAAAAGCGGTTCCGAGGCAAACTAAAAATGGCCGCCAAAAAAAAAGTATAAGTCTACAAAAATTTTAAAAAACAGTTTTGGACTTCCCTAATAGTAGACAAAAACATATAAAAAAAATAGAAAAATAAAAAATGTTGAGCAACATGGTCTGGGTGATTTCTAATGGATTGACCCGATATTGTTATGAATATGTTCTATAGTTTTGTGGCGGATTGTAAGTTTATTCACAAATGTTCCTGTCGATAAAACATTAAATATTGTTAGAAATAGATTAGAAAATGATGTCCAACTTGGCGAAAGAACCAAACTAAACATAAATTCTATTCTTGAATTATTAAGTTTTTGCGTAAAAACAACATATTTCCAATATAACACTGACTTTTACAAACAAACTTCTGGCATGACCATGGGTTCATCTTTATCACCATTATTAAGTAATATTTTTATGGAAAATTTTGAATCCAATTTGGTTTAAAATCATCATTATAAACCTTTAGTTTGGTGGAGATGTATAGATGACATTTTTTCTATTTATCAACATAACGAATATTGTCTAAATAATTTTTAACACACATTAAAACACAAGAATCCACTATTCATTTCACTTTAGAAAAAGGACAAAACTCACAACTTCCTTTTCTTGATATTCTAATAAAAAAAGATGTAAATAATTTCGAAACCAAAATTTACAGAAAACCTACACATACAAACAGATACTTTAATTTTAACTCTAGAATTCTAAAATTTGAACAACCAAATTTAAGACAAAATCAAAATAGACCTATTACAAATCTATTTTTACCATATATTCCTGGCTTATCAAATAGAATTCAACGAATAGGTAATAAATTTAATATTCGCACTATCTTTAAAACACAAAACACCATTAGATCTCAAATAACAAAAAAAAAAACCATACAATATAAATAAAAACACAAAAATGTCATTAATAAGATCCCTTGTGAATGTAATAAATTTTATATAGGTGAAACTTACAGACCATTAGCCAAACGCATAAAAGAACATAGAACATATATTAGAAACGCAGATTTCCACAAATCAAAAATCTGTCAACACGCATTTGATAATAACCACATATTAAACTGGAATGCTTCTGTTAGTTTAAATAATACATGGTTACCTATGCTTGATGCTGAAGTAAATTCAGGTAAACTTAAAAGCAATTAACACACCATACCACCCACAATTCTGGTCTTTTTGAATACTATACATACACCAGTTCTATAACCTAGTGTCATTTATGACAAAACGCCATTAAAAAGTAAAAAAAAGCTATCAGAATTTCCTAAGTTTGTAAACCAAATATTTCTTAAAATTTAGTTTAATTTCTGTCTTGACAACGGTGGCCGACTTGCCACCGAAACGTAGACTAGTATTTGTGATTTTTTGGGTTTTTTGGGGGGTTTTCTTCTTTTTTGTTGCAGGCGATCTGCAAGTTCATAGGGGTCAATAGGGCTGGACCGGGTCAGCCCGGATACCCCGGGACCCGGACCAAGAGGGACCCATTTTCCAAAAAGTAGTAAGGCGAGTATCCGCAATAAAACAAACTGAGATATTGTTATGATTATGCAGAGAAACTGTTTTTATTTTTTAAGCAAAAACCGTGCATCGGATTAAAAAATGTCTGCCAAAATGGGCAGGTCAAATTCGGTACGAATGCCACTGGTGTAAATAAAAAAATGTGGTACACTAAAAAATGCCTCTTGATACACAATATATGTGTGCAAAATTTTATTAAAATATCTAAAGTGTTATTACAGATATTAATAATAAATGATATATTTTTCGAAAATTTTACCACCCTGTATCTTAAAAATTAAGACGTTTAGGACATACGTCCATATAAAGTTTTCTTTTTAAAACGGACCCAAAAATTGACTCCGTAAAAATTGACGTTCAATTAGAAAACACCCTTTATAATGTAAAATACTTTATCAACCATAATATTTTATTTCTTGTAAACGATTGATTTTATCGATGTCAATCAATAATAACTTTTTTTTAGTTTAAGGTTAAAGCTATCCAAAAATAATATTGTTAAGCCTTTATCATACAGGGTGTTAAAAAAATTGCTATTATTGTGTCAGAGATAGTCCGTCCCTGGCAAACTAAATAAGCCAAAAATGATTTAATGAGTTCATTTTAAAAAGACTTATCTAGTAACCTTTATTTAAAAAAAAAAACATTAAATTACGCCTAGTATTTGAAAAGTTATTGAAAAAACGATATCCAGGAGAGTCCGTTATACGTACCTGTATCTCCGTAGGGGATGGTTGTAGGAAAAAAGTTTATGGGAACTTGTCATAATATTTTTAGGTTTTTTATTAGATTACGAGAGATTGCCTACATAATCTGGGATCCCCTGTATATAACTGCTTTTTTGCTACTCAAAGCTGTCTAAAATTTTTATTTTTTTCTTTAGGGCTCTAATTATGAAACTATATTAGTATAATGAGATTAATTATCATTTAATTAAAACTTTCTGCTACTTGCAATTTACTTAAAATCTTTCTTTTGTGAAAAACAGCTGGCGTTGTTGTTTGGTATAATATTATCACATATTTTTTAAATTAAGAGAGATTTTTTCAAGACTTAAATTTTTGATGTATTTTTTAGGTTACAATTCTAGATGGATATTTTGTTAAAAATTTCCTTCCAGCATGATCTATTGAAAAACTAAAGATAAAAAAATCGTATACTGATTTGTTAGCAAAGATACTTACCTCCCAGGTGTCCATATTTATAGACAAAATAATTTGATTGTTTTTAAGACCATCGTCCCTAAACGCTTTTAAATCCCTTTTTCTCATTGGTTTAATAATAGGTGATCCTCTTTTATCTACAAAATCAAAATAATACTTTTACTTTGAATACATAGGGTGATTCAGGAATAATCATTTAAAATTTAAAGGTAGTTAACCAGGAATAACCATATCGACAAAAATAAATTTGAATTTCTTTTTAGGACGACTTCATATATAAAACAATCTACTTAGTGGAGACAATGAAGCACTCAACCTCGGAATTTTTGGCATTAAGACGGATCGGAATGCGGTTTTTTTGCATTCGCTTCCAAAAATTTTTTTGTAAAAAATGTACCTACTTTGTGACTTATACAACACGGCTTTTGGAAGATTTAATAACTTTGTAAATATGAGTCAGAACTGGTCAAATCGGGTTTTCAGGGGTTTTCGAGGTCGCTGATTAGGATTATGATGTTCAAATTGACCCAAAGCCGGCCTGGAGCTCAGGAACTCCGATAAACGTCATCTCCGTGGGACTCTCCCAAAATTCACGGGGGGAAGAAGAGAAACTCGACGCCCGGGGTTTTTTTGGGTCGCTGAATTGAAAAATGGCATCGGCGAACACTCCCCGGGCATCTGTGCACCGGAACCTGGATGCGGACCTCATCGTCGAGGGTTTTCCTCACATAATCGAAAAAGCAAACCAAAAATCGTTATGGGGGTTTTTTTGGGCCGCTAAATCCGAATTTTACGGCGAAAACGACGCTCCGAACACCTAGTGCTGCGGAATCTGGACGTGGATGTCATCCCCGAGAATTTTCCTGACAAGATCGCCAAAAACAGCCCGAAAATCATTGTAGGGGCGTTTTTGGGGCATTTAATCCAAATTTCACCTCGAAAACGATCCCCTGAACACCTGGTGGACCGTCATTTTAAGGTTGTAAATTTTTATTTTCAAATTTATTTATTTGTCAAAATCAAATTTTAGTTTAAAAATTATCCTTATATTTTCCATTTTTTTAAATTCCTTCTTAGTTACGGTGCACCAGGTATTCGGGGCGTCGTTTCCCGTTAAATTCGGATTCAGCGCCCCAAAAAACCCCTCATAACGGTTTTCGGTTCTTCTTTTTCGATTGTGTGAAGAAAACCCTCGACGATAAAGTCCGCGTCCAGGTTCCGGTCTACCAGGTGTTCAGGGAGTCATTTTCGACGTAAAATTCGGATTCAGCGACCCAAAAAACCCCCGGGCGTTGAGTTCCTCTCATTCCACGCGTGAATTTTGGGAGAGTCCCACGGAGATGACGTTTATCGGCGTTCCTGAGCTCCAGGTTCGCCGTGGGTCAATTTAAACATCATAATCGTAATCAGCGACCTCGAAATCCCCCGAGAACCCGATTTGGGCCAGTTCTAACTCATATTTACAAAATTATTAAATCTTCCAAAAGCCGTCTGAAAAATGCATTTTTTAAATGCCTTTTTGGCTGCATTAATTAAATTTGCGGGTTGTATACGTCACAAAGTAGGTAAATTTTTTACAAAAAATTTCTGGCAGCGAATGCAAAAAACCGCATGCCGATCCGTCTTATTGTTAGTGCAAAAAATTCCGAACTTTTGGCCTTTTTAGTGCTTCATTGCCTCGACTAAATTTACAAATTCTGCTCATATGTTTCACGCCTCGTACACGCGAAATTCCGGGAACTTGAAATCGAAACATTTTACGAATACCGCGCCGCGCGGTATCTTTATATACCTCACAGGCATTTAAATTTAAATTAGCAATTTATGTTTTAAAAAAGTAGTTTTAGGTATTGGTCACGACTTTAAATTTTAAAATAAAAAATACTCCTCTGAAGCTTAAAAAAATTGTTATATCTGAAATTAAGACTTTTTTATTTGTTGTTTGGCCCTCATTTTCACTTTAGATTCGTGTTCAGCGGAAAAAAATACGCAAGAAAATGCTAGTCCGACACCCAGCACACAACTTTTTTTTGTGGGCCTGTTTAATCTAATACAAAATCAGCAAAAATTGATAAAAAGTTGTAAAATTATAATTTTTTAAAAAAATTAAAGTTTTTTTTGCATTTAATACGCAATAACATTTTTTTAACATTAGTAGGTATCATGTCCATAAATAATTCCATTTTTTACAAAAAAGCGTTCTCCATATTTTTGCTAAAAATGAATAGATTTCAAGATAATTAAGATTTTTTAAAATTATATTTAAAATGTAGCCCGCTCTCAAAAACGCAACCCTAATTTAATAGCGCGCATTATAATCTTTTGATATGTAGAAACCAAAAACCATACGTAATCATTAAATTACTTTTACTGATTTGTTCCTTATGACCACTTATATTTCTTATAGTCAATATCCTATTGCAGATATAACAAGTCTTGTTAAGAGATATGAAAATGTGTGCAAAGATTTGAATAATTGGGTATATTCACGTTTTTTGGAAAACCTATAAAATGATAGCATATATGCATATAAATCGTATAGTAACCTCAAAAAAATTAAAAAACATATTTCAAGCAAAAACTGCCCTTTAAAATTCAAAAGCCAAGAATTGGCGCCAAAACAAGCTTTCCGAAGGTCACTGCTGTCTGACGTCACAGCGCATATAAACAGTAAACCATTATTCGTGTTTTTAATGCATTGTCACATTTTAAGCAAGGTTTAATTTTATTACGGCATTATTTACGTGGCTACAGTCGAAAAAATTTAAGTTGCTGTTAGTATCATGAAACATTCACAGCTGGTTGAATGAGTAATATGTACGAATCACAAAATAAATGGTGTTTGTGCCCCTTTGCACTAGCATATCTGTGAGTAAACCAAACAAATTTTTTGTATGTGTGCCTCGGGGGGATTATGAACGTAAGAAACGATGGTTTACAGCAGCAGGATGTGATATGCCAAAATCAAAAAGAAAATTTTTTGTTTTGAACACTTAAATGTAAGTTAGAAATAAGGTTTTAATTAACAAATCCATAAATACCTACATAAATATATTTTTTCTAATTTGGTTTAAACATCAAGTATTGTAAAAAGATGTTTTATTTTATTTAACACATAAAATAAATACTTACAATGCAGTTTTTACACCACTGATTTCTGCTGAATTAAAACATTCGTCATTTTCAATGTAATCCATCACCTAAACATATTCATAGAGGGTAAATTATTTGTGGAAGCCTTGACAAATCCGTCGTAGGCCATAATGAATAAAAAACACTTTTTTTAGCCAGGCAAAATAAAACAAAATACTGGTTATGTCGAGATTTACCGCAGCACAACTGAAAATAGACAAAATCGTAAACAATCTGTATTTATATGCGATGTGACGTCACGAGTCGTTTTGCAGTGCCCTTTTTTTACCTATGTTTTCATACCTGAAATATTCGGTACTGGCTCTTTTATATGGACTTGTGAGATTATAAAATTGACCTGGGGACACGTCCCTACGAATTTATGTGTATTTTGCTTTGTTTAAAAAATATGGATAATACCCAATTGTATTAATATATGCACCATTTTTAGACATAAATTATAAATACTAACCTAAATCAATGTCCGCTCTACCATCTCTTATTAAAAAGGAAAAATAAAACATATTTTCAATAGTATTTGGATAACTATCGGTGTCAATAATGTAGTCGTAATAACTTATAGGCTGCTCCCTGTTTTGAGTATAAGCTTCAGCAAGAACGTCAAATAATACTTTAACAATTGCTTCTATTCCTTCCTCTTCCTTATCTAAATTTGTAATTTTTTCAGGTTCTTTTTTCTGCAGTTTCTCTTTAACAACCTTTTGCCGCGGTTTTTTTTCTTTGGGAACTGGTAGTTTGTTTAAGTCATAAGAACCATATGCATAGTTGTAGTCCGGTACTTTTGGTATAACTTTCCTTGTATAGCTTATTAATTTAATTATATCGGTTGGATCAGGCACTTCCACTTCTTCTGATCTAATGTTTAAAACCTTAAACATAACAAAATTAAAATGACAATAATTTTTAAGAATAAATGAAAAAATTTGTCAACTGTATTATTTATTCTAATATTAATAATATCTAATAAATAATGTGTGTTTATTAAATAGTAGATGTGTGACTTTAGAAGAGTTCGAGAAACAAAATACACCAGAAATGTAATTTACAAACTAAAATAGTGAAGACTGAAGTCAAAAACAGTACTTAATTTAAATACAGGCCAATAATGAAGCTAATAAGAAATAAAGTTGGGCAGGGTTTTAAATAGAATTAATGTCCGACTGGTATATTATTTGACAAATAATAATATTATGTCAAAATTAAATTCGAAATATTACCCTAGTGCCTTATTAAAAAAAATAACGCCCTAGGGCCTACAAATTTACCAATAAATAAAAAATAAATTATCTTTATTTAAGCATTTATTACGAAAATACAAAACATACTTACATAATGTACTTATCATAATAAAAAATATTTTTTAAAGTAAAACGTACAATTTTCAAACTGACTGGAAAATTCCACATTTCCATACCCCACCGCTGTTGCTGTGTTACTTGAAGTAATACTTTTCCCAACTAAAGGGTTTTCCAATAAGAGGTGTTATTTTGATATTCAAAAAAAATGCAATTTTTTAAGATAAATGATCGGATATTTATTTCATTATAAAAAGGAAGGTATGCCGTTAATAATGGTAAATAACATCAGCCAAATGACCACCACGAGCACGCCTACAGGACCATATCCTTTTCATGAAATTTTCCATAACCAAATCGCAAAGTGACTGCCCTATGTCCTCGGTAGCCTCACGAATTCCATCTTTGAGGTCTTGAATCAACGCTGGGCTGTTGGCGTAGACCTTCTCTTTCACGTGTCCCCAAAGGAAGAAGTTGCAAGGTGTTTAATCACAAGATCTTGGTGGCCAATTGTAATCACCTCTTCGAGAGATAACAGGGTCAGCCAACTTTTCCTGTAAAAAATCAATGGTTTCGTTGCTTGTGTGGCACGTAGCGCCGTCTTGTTGAAAGTAGACGTTGTCCAGAATTGGATGGTATTGATCTAGACGTTTACTTTCAACAAGACGGCGCTACCTCAAAACCTCAAAAATGGAATTCGTGAGGCTATCGAGGACATTGGTTACGAAAAATTTCATGCAAAGGATATGATCCTGCAGGCGTGCTCATGGTGGTTATTTGGCTGATGTTATTTTCCATTATTAACGGCATACCTTCCTCTTTATAATGTAATAAATATCCAATCATTTATCTTAAAAAATGGCATTTTTCTTTAAATATTAAAATAACACCTCTTATTGAAAAACCCTTTACAAGGGAAGCATTAGCCAATTTGGAGCTTTCACTATCATCCACGTACCCTCGTGCTACCGAAAAAGGTCTTCCAGCCTCCTAACCTCATTAAGCTCTCGGAACTACCTCCCGCATCAGAATTAATTGATAATAATAATAATAATTTATTGGTGCTTATATACAATAGTATTTACACAAGTCATTAAATATGAAACAGAATAGTATTAAAAGAAACATAGTACAAACTAAAAATTAAAATAAATGGGTTTAAAAGACAAAAAAAAAACGTTAAAAAAATTACAAAAGTAAAACAACGTAACTACATTTTAGCGTAGACAAACAACATGTTAAAAACGGTAATCCAAAAATTCTTTGTAATCGTAGAAGGCCTGACTGATAAGGAAATCTTTTATTTTTCCCTTGTACTGCCTGCTTGGCAGATTTTTTATGTAAATGGGAAGTTTATTATAAAATTTAATGGCCAGGTATCCCGGACCATCCTGACACCTCTTTAGACGCCAAAGAGCCGGCACCAAACTCCGCGAATTGCGCGTATTGTAGGAGTGTACTTTTTCATGTCTGGTGTATTCTTCGAGATGATGTTTGACGAACATAAGATTTTCCAGTATGAAAAGTGATGGTAGAGTTAGTACCTTAAGGTTTACAAAAGTACCCCTACAATCAGCCCTATATGGCAAGCCAGCAACAATCCGAACAGCTCTCCTCTGCATCCGGAAAACCCCGCAGCACCGGAGCTATGCCCCATACAATAATGGCGTAACTCATTAAGGAGTGAAAAAGTGAAAAATAGGCCTGTCTCAAAACATCCTGAGTCACACAATCCGCAAGGCCACGCAGCAGAAACGCACCTGAGGCCAACCGTTTGCAGCAATAATCGGTGTGTGCATCCCAGCGCAGCCCTGAATTGAGGTATACACCAAGGAACTTGACGTTTGCCTCAGTTAAATGTTTCGGCATGTCACGCAACGAAAAAACTAAGGATTGTGTCTTTGTGGCATTAAGATAAAGCTTGTTACATGTAAACCAGGATTCGGCCCTCAAAAGAGCCTCACGCGAACACTCCAGGGCCTCAGTACAATCCCCTCTGGCGCAGGAAAGTCAAAGTCAAAAAATAGCTTTATTGTCAAATGACACAAAAATATCGTAGACAAAGCCATATTTATAATACCTATAATAAAATATACAATATACAATTAAACAGATAAGTCATTTTTAAAATTAGATGTACAAAGTTAAAGCAACAACAAAATATTTTTACAGAGCAGTCAAACAAAAATATAACTAAAAAAAATATAACGCTTACACTACTAGACAATAAATCAGTCAATTCTATATATTATCCAGTCAACCAACACATCTATCTGTCATTATAAAACTCGTCAAGAGTGTAGTATGCCTTCTCAGTTAAAAACCTCTTTGTCAGTCTTCTAAACCCTTTATGGCACTGTTGCCTCCTCAATGACAGAGGCATCCGCAAACAGGGTATAGTGAACAGATGGGTCGAACTGTGGTAAATCATTTATATAAATAAGAAACAAAAGAGGCCCCAGAACAGAGCCCTGAGGCACTCCCACACTTATTGCCCTCTTTGCAGACTCTACACCAGCCACCCGCACAGTCTGAGTTCGACCGGACAGATAGCTTCTCAATAGGGATATGGTATTTGCATCAATATTGTAGCGTTTAAGCTTTTGCACGAGTATTTCGTGTGAAACACAATCGAAAGCCTTGCTCAAATCACAGAAGCAACTAGACACATACTCCCGGTCCTCAAATGCCATGCGAACAATAGACACCAGATCCAGAACTGCGGAAGATATGCGGAGTCCCTCACGGAAGCCAAACTGCTGAACCGAGAGCAGCTCGTTACCCTCGAAGAAATCACACATTCGAGAGGCCAAGAATTTCTCAAAAATCTTCGAAAATATTGGCAGCAAGGAGATAGGCCTGTAGTTGCTGAGATCACTACTGTCACCCTTTTTAAAAATCGGAATTACTACGGCTTGCTTAAGGACAGAGGGAAAGATATTTTCTTCTATACATAAGTTAATCAGCTTGGTTAGAGGAATTATAATTAGGTTTTTTACCATTTTTACCAACTCCACTGTCAAGTCAAATGGGTCTCTGCTTTTTTTATTTTTTAGGCTGTTAATAATATCCCTTATTTCATTAAAAGTAGCATTTGTCATGGCAAACCTGTCAGAAGGCAATTCACGAATATTCTCAACCGGATCCAGCGTCGACCCACCAATCCGTGCCTGCAAGTCCGTGGCCACACTTACAAAGAAATCATTAAACTGATCTGAAGTGAGATTAGTTTTCGTAACATCCTCCATTTTGACACCGCGATACTCGTTCAGTATTTTCCACATGCCGCTGTACGTCTTAAACAATGACCTGTGTACGCCTTAGAATCAGGTAAACCCAAATATGTAGCAATCTTAAAGGGTATATTTCCAAATGTATTTTTACCTATAGGCTGCACAGTACATCGTTCATCACGATAGCACAAAAAAAAACTATCAATAGGTGCACTTTTAGGTCGCAAAGACACATAGTTCCGAATTAACTTTGTTGCGCACGTTTCACTGTCATCAATAACCAAAAAGCTCCTTGATTGCCCATTTTTACTTTGTGGAATGTCAATAAATATATGCTGACCCATATCACGCACATCGGAAAACTTCATTTTCACAAGCTCGTCTCTTCTACAAGCTCCAAATACACCTATCACTAATGCAACTTTATCTGCCAAATATTTTTCAGTCAGCGCTTCTTTCAAAAAAAAATTATAATTTGTTCGCGAGTCAGAACCTTCGACTTTTTAGGCTGATAATTTCTCCCAAGTTGCTTTAGGAACTGTTGCAGAGAAATCAACTTTTCATTACTTCTTATCTTCTTATGAACTATTTAAAGGGAGTTTGGAGAATATGACTCTGACAAATCTTGAAAATAAGCCATCAAAACGGTTTCGTCCACACGGTCCACGCAGTGTTCCGTCAGCCAGGCCTCAAAATGGAAATATTCTTTCTCGTCAATCCGCCTAGTTTTTTCTGACACAAGCGCATGCTCAGCTTTAGCAGCTTTCACTAAAATATCTTGGGGGAGATGGGTATTTTCCACTACTTCGGACATTTTTATGCCTCAATCGCAAAATTATTTTTTATGTGCTGTCTTATTGACAAATAACTTGCAACCATGGTTACCACAATTACGTTTCGACAGTTTTTTCAGGTAAATGATAGTACTTCATTTGGTTTAAACTAATACATTCAAAATTCATTCAAATTTTTCTCATATAAAGAATATTTAGTCGGACATTAAACGTTGAAGGCACCACGGAAACTGTTTTTATTTTTTAAGCAAAAACCGTGCATCGGATTAAAAAATGTCTGCCAAAATGGGCAGGTCAAATTCGGTATGAATGCCACTGGTGTAAATAAAAAATGTGGTACACTAAAAAATGCCTCTTGATACACGATATATGTGTGCCAAATTTTATTAAAATATCTACAGTGTTATTACAGATATTAATAATAAATGATATATTTTTCGAAAATTTTACCACCCTGTATTTTAAAAATTAAGATGTTTAGGACATACGTTCATATAAAGTTTTCTTTTTAAAACGGACCCAAAAATTGACTCCGTAAAAATTGACGTTCAATTAGAAAACACCCTTTATAATGTAAAATACTTTATCAACCATAATATTTTATTTCTTGTAAACGATTGATTTTATCGATGTCAATCAATAATAACTTTTTTTTAGTTTAAGGTTAAAGCTATCCAAAAATAATATTGTTAAGCCTTTATCATACAGGGTGTTAAAAAATTGCTATTATTGTGTCAGAGATAGTCCGTCCCTGGCAAACTAAATAAGCCAAATATGATTTAATGAGTTCATTTTAAAAAGACTTATCTAGTAACCTTCATTTAAAAAAAAACATTAAATTACGCCTAGTATTTTAAAAGTTATTGAAAAAACGATATCCAGGAGAGTCCGTTATACATACATATGAAACTGAGAGACATTGGGTACATAAAAGTTATTTCTAGAACGAGTGTTATACCCATGAACATTAAAGTTGTAATTAACTCTGTCAATAAGATACTGGGGAGATTGTCCTAGCTTTATTTTGTGTATAAATATCAAAGTATTATACAATAGTAATTCTTTTACTGGTTTACTGCATTTCTCTCAATAGATCCTGGTTGGAGTCAATCTTGGCTTCCTAAGAATGATTTTTATAGATCTATTTTGCAGTTTTTGAAGGCGAGATATCTCACTTTGATTTGATAAAAATAGGATGGTGGAGCTATAGTTAAAATGTGGAAATACAGTGTTAAATACAGGGTTCCCATAATAGACTACCTATTTTGATATTGAAATAAATTCTATATGAGATAAGTCAGTACGTTTTTTTTTTATAATTATCTTCTATGGCCTTTGGGATTGAATCAACATATTTTTTATCAAGTAGGAACCTGTCACAAAACTAGGAAAAATTGATTTTCGTAAAAGGTCATTTTTCTAATAAAGCATCATTAGGTTTGAACACATAATTGAATGTTTAGTTTTAATTCTCATGGATTATTCAGTTCAACAACAAGTTTTTTTTTTGCGTGAAAACATTAAAGAGTAACTTAATAGAAGAAGATGACGGGACAGTACATACCGCTAAAATCTCTAAAAGAGTTCTGCGAGAAGTGTTTAATGGCTGACTCATTTCACTATTTGGGGATTTAAATTGGCTTTTAAGGTCCATGGACTTAACTGCACCAAACTTTTTTCTGTGTGGCTATTTAAAGTCAAAGGTAAAGTCAAACTCGTACAGAAAACATCCAAGATTTTAAAGTCCGAATTTCTAAAGATGTCCAGTGAATAGATCAGGTTTTCCTTCATCATGTCATAAATCATTTCTTGTCAAATCTTGAAAGGGGCATTGAAGTTAATGGTACTTACTTATAAGACTTAATTTTTAAATGTTTGGATAAGTCATATATTATAGTAAATCCCAAAGAGTGAATTGTAATTAAGTGCAATATATTGTTAGTTTTATTAAGTTTTAACAATTTTACTGAGTAATTAAAATGAATAGTCTATTATGGGGAACCCTGTATAATCCTTCGTGTCCACCTTGTCAAATATGCAGAGCAACGCATCAAATAAAACATGATTCGCATGATTTTTAAACTTTAAATTTTTATCTATTAGAACACCAAAATATTTAAAAAATTTTATTCTTTCTTAGAGTCGTTACCCACCTTGATATCAACATTTATTCTGTAAAAATGTCTGTAATAGGATTCCTTACCCAAAATCATATATTTAGTTTTGTTTATGTTTATTCTCAAATCATTCATATTACACCATCTGTAAACATTTTCTAAAGTTTCATTCAACACTCTCACAATATCAAGTAAGTTAGCAGATGCAAAATAAAAAATTATATCGTCAGCAAACAGATGAACATAACAGTCTCCCATACATAAAACAATATCATTAATATATATGATGAAAAGTAAAGGTCGGAGTTTACTTCCCGGCGGCCCGCCAAAGTCAATTGTTAAATCATCAGATAAAATATTATTTATTTTTAGATTTTGTTTTTTGTTCTTTAAATTCCTGAAACCACTTTAAAACGTGCCCTCTAAACCTATACATGCAAGTACAAAATGTCATTCAAATACCATGGGCGGGAATACAAGTACAAAAATGTCATTCAAATAAATTTCAGCTTAAAAAGTATTTTAGGTTATAGAATGCCAATTTTACAAATTATAATGCACAAACTTCAGTAACTAAAAATGTAGATTCGCATTTGTATATTGACAGTTAAATAAAAATTAAATTTTTGAGTTGATCCAAGTCCAATCAGCATAGGAAATTTTACCTTTTGCGGTAAAACACTTGGAAGTTATTACTTTAAAAGTTAAAATGTATTCTTTTTAAGGTGTATCTAAATTTTCAAACAAACATAGGTTTAAATGATAGCGCAAGCCCAAAGTGCATGCATAATTTCATTTTTTTCGGTAAGCCTTATTGAGCTAGAGCGTCAACAGAATGACAGAATCAGAGAACAGTGTTCTTTGTAACGTAGGTACATCAAAATGTGAAGATTTGCAAAAATCTTGAATTGCGATTACAAATTAAAAAAAAAACTGACCACTTTTTCTGCAAACTCCGCAGAATCATATGTAGATGTAAAAACATCTACAGCTTCAATGCACCTTTTTAAGATACCGCTAGCTGATGACAGAACCAAGCAATCCAACAAAGTTTCATCTGCGTTTCCTACCCTCTGTTCAATTTCGACTTCGGTATTCAGTGTGTTTGCTTCACGCAAAATTTTACCAACTTCATTTACAGTTTGAAGTCCAACATTCTCAGTTTCCTCTAAAATAATAATTTATATTAAAAAACTTTGCCATTACAAATAATCTTATTTTAATTAAATCAAAAATATTAAAAATTCCAGCCAGTTACGAAACACAATAATAACATATCGTCTCCATGCACAATACTGGTCTAAAGTAAGGAACACCTTAAAAATTTGTTTTTTTTGAAAATTTTAATATCAGGCTTTTTTATTTTGTTCGACTACGCATTTATGATAAAAAATATTCACAATTTAACGAGAAAAACCTAACCAGAACTGTTTGGAAGTTGTTATTTGAATGGAAAAAAGGTGTAAAATAAATATTTTATTATTATTATTATGATGTTTATTGGTTTCCCAAACGGCCTTCGACCAAAGTCCTTCAGCCATAGAATATTTACAATATAAAAACAAGTTTTTAAAAGTTGTTTGTGAAATATTGTGTGCCAATTTAGTGTAAGATAATCTATAAGAAAGGTATTCTAATCCTGCAATGCATTATGGGAAATATGTCAAGCGGTGGCGCCACCACCAGTGTGTCAGACACACTAGCCGACAAATATAAAGTATTTTTATGCGAACTCCTCCAATAATGATATAATTAATTTAAAATCCATGTAAACACAAAAGTTTGATTAATAAATAAAAGTTTATTAACTTTAATAATTAAAAAGCGAACAATTAAAATATTATAGATTTCTTAAGTATTCTTAATACTAAGAGCAAACAAATTTGTGGTATTTAAAAAAAAAATTATAATAATATGATTAGCATAATCTTAACAATTTATGTGCGAACAGTTTTTGTAGAAGTATGTGCATATATATGCACTTCGGGAACTAAAACAACACAATTTAGGTTCTCTGGTTGCACTGTTATGTCTTTAGCAAGAATGTGAAGCCGTAAAGACATGAATTTCCCCAAAACTTTATCGCGAATCTTGTGACATTCTTGAAAGACAAGCGAATGTTTAACAGCTTCCTGAATACTTTTTGTTTAAAGCTCATGAACATTCTGCAGATGCAATAAAGTTTTTCCATAGCTAGTGAAAACTTCTTCAGCTTTTTCAAGAAGTTGAAAAACTGCTTGAGCTTGCATTTGATAACGGTTTTGGAGAATTGATAGCCTCTTCACACTCTTCGCAATTAGAAGATGAAACAAATATATATTAATATTATATATTTAATATATATTAATCAAACTTTTGTGTTTACATGGATTTCAAATTAATTACCCCACTATGTATCGTATTTTTTCTAATACTATATATTTCTTTATAAATAATCACAAAATAAGAATTAATTATTAATGAGTTTGTAAGTTAATTTATTATTATGAAAACATTTTTATTATTGGAGGAGTTCGCATAAAAATACTTTAGTTGCAGCTAGTGTGTTTGACACACTGGTGGTGGCGCCACCGCTTGACACATTTCCCATGATGCATTGCAGGATTAGCAGAATACTTTTCTTTTATATTATCTTAGAATAGTGTAAACAAAGTTAGTTTGATTTTCAACTTTAATGATGAATATCTTGAAAACAAAACATTGCGAAAAATTTTTTTTGCAAATTCGTAATCAACGCCCCAAAAAACCCCCGTATACCAAATTTGGTCAAAATCGGAGAGGAGGCAACTTTTGAGACAATTACCAATTTTTTTTTTGGGTAATTTTTTACTTACCGGGCCCACGGCCGATTTTATTGAAATTTTGTATACAGGGGTTTTTTGAGGCGCTGATCACGAATCTGAAGTCAAATTTTGTCGGACTCTGCTGGTTTTTGAGTTATAACGCCCCACTCACACCTAACCTGCAACACTTTCCTAAACTTCCTCCTTTTTAAAACTGATTACACCCAAAATGGAAGATTTTATGGAAATAGTTATTATTTTAAAAGATAAATTTAATTTCACCTTTATTTAACAAATATTTTTAATAAAAAAAAGCACAACAAGCACTTTTCAAAAATTTAATTTTTACTTTTAAAAATGTCAACAAAATTGTCTGGAGATTTTAGACTGTTTTATGTTGGTACGCCATGGACCCGCGAAACAATTGGCCTACTTTATAAATTTGAATTATTTTTATTTTTTACGATTTAAATTTAAAAAGTAAGCGCATTCAATTGTTTCGCGGGTCCCTGGTGTACCAACATAAAATTGTCTAAAATACCTAGACAATTTTGTTGACATTTATTAAAGAAACATTATTTTTGGAAAGCGCTTGTTGTGGTTTTTTTATTAAAAATAATTGTTAACTAAAGGTAAAATTAAATTTATCATATAAAATAGTAAGTATCACCATAAAATTTACCATTTTGGGTGTAATCAGTTTTAAAAAGGAGGAATTTTAGGAGTTTGTGCAAATTTGAGGCTAGGTTCAAGTGGGGCGTTATAACACAAAAACTAGCACAGTCCGACAAAATTTGACTTCAGATTTGTGATCAGTGCCCCAAAAAACCCCTGTATACAAAATTTCAATAAAATCGGCCGTGGGCCCGGTAAGTAAAAAAATACCTTTTTTTGCTCAGAGTATTTCCAAAATTATATTTAATATTCAAACCCATAGAACAAATTATGGACAGAATAGGGCGATTGATAGAGTCATGAAAAATTCAAATGAGCTAAATATAGATCTGTTTCATGTATCTGTGAGCTCTTTTAGAAACCATTTTAGGCATCATTAATTGTGCAAATTTGAGGTTAGGTTCAAGTGGGGCGTTATAACACAAAAACTAGCACGGTCCGACAAAATTTGACTTCAGATTTGTGATCAGTGCTCCAAAAAACCACTGTATACAAAATTTCAATACATCGGCCGTGGGCCCGGTAAGTAAAAACATATCTTTTTTTGCTCAGAGTATTTCCAAAATTATATTTAATATTCAAACCCATAGAACAAATTATGGACAGAATAGGGCCATTGATAGAGTCATGAAAAACTCAAATGAGCTAAATATAGATTTGTTTCATGTATCTGTGAGCTCTCTTAGAAACCATTTTAGGCATCATTAATGTTTTATTAATTTTTAACTTTCCAAATGCAACTGATTTTGATAATGTATTATTATGTGGTTATGACATGTACAATTTAGATTTACCTATATTTCTTTTTTACCTTTGTAAAGATTGGGCAGTGCCCGTGAAATATATAAATAAAATGATGAATTTTCAAATGTATAATTAAAAAATAACGATTTCGTGGGTGGTTTTCTTTACAACCACCGATGATGGATAATGAAACATTTCTGATAAAAGTTTTATTTTCAGATTCGTGATTAGCGCCTCGAAAAAACCTCATATTATTATAAGTTGGTCAAAATCGGCGCTGCCGCAAATATCGAGACAATTACCAAAAAAAGTTATCAAGTAAGTGCAAGGCGACATATTCAATGTTTTCATTGATTTGATTTAAAACCAAACATTTGACTTACTTGGTAACTGGTATGTATTTCAGTATTTATTAGATTTTAAATGGGTGTTACAGGAGTTCTATCCCTTACGTAAATATATATGAAATAAATCAAATTTTAACTCTATCTGTGGTACTAAACAATCGCATATATCTGTGACAGACTCAGCAACATACAATGGTAAGACTTACGAATTGCTTCTGCTTTATTTAAAAGATTTCGATAACATGATTTTCTTTCCTGGGGGTTTCGTATGTTTCGAGAATCATTATTTTCTTGATAATCATCTATTTCCATCACGAAACTTCCTGGAAAACCGGGAAAATCTACCAAACATCAGAAATCAACAATCAACATTAGACTAGGTTAGTTGGGTGCCCTTCTTCTTCTTTTTTGGGCGGGTCGGCTACTATAAATGCCGTACGCCAGTACAATAGTAGATACTGGCAACTGCCTCGCATAATCGGTCTTGGCTGTTTCAATAAATGCTTGCTAATGCGGAATTATATAGCATTATTGCGCATTGTGTTCTGTTGTTGAAAACCCCCATAGGCGGCTTCAAAATTTATCCTATAAAACAAACATTCAACCTTTGAGCATAAACCTACTAGATGCAGCCTTGCCGCACGGCCTTGCGAACAAGTGCGCGAGACAGAAAGAAGAATAGCAGTATAACCTTTCTCTCTCGCTCCATGTGCCTGATTGGTATTGGTCGACAGGGAGGATATGTACACCGCTTCTTGCGTGATGGTTGGTGGTCGAGGTACCTTTTCTGGCCGAACAGTTAAGTAGGTGGAGCGAGAGAGAGAAAGATTATTCTGCTATTCTTCTATCTCTCTCACACATTTTTTCGCACAGCCAAACAGCAAGGCTGCCTCCAGTAGGATTGTGCTAGAGGCATTTAGCAAACACTACATCAATCTCGGATGAGACCAAACTAGTGGGATAAAACACCTAAAGTTTCAATAAGAGAATAGAAAAAAACATTATTTACCTCAGGGGCTCTGTTTTTGAGTTTTCGGGAGTAAAAATTGTAAGAGAAAATGACAAAAAATGGGTGTGGCCAAGCAAGAATATCCGAGACGGGCACCAACAATCCTTTGTTTACTTCATGTTCGTCTGACAGGTCATCTGTTGGTGAGAATCAGGCTCAATGCAAGCAGGGACGTTATCATATGAGACTTTCTCGCAGTGGATGGAAATTACGGAGCACTTCAGTTCAGCCTTCTTGTAGCTGCAGATAATGCTGAAGCTTTTTTGCAGAAGCAGGATGGCTAGACTAAAGTGCTTCGTAGTTTGCATCCACTGTAAGAGAGTCTTAGTGACAACGTTTTTGAGCTTGCATTGCCTTTTCATCAGAAAGTACATACTAAAAAAGCAAAAATACCTGATTTGATGTGGCATTCAATTCCTTCTCATGGTTAATTTATTTGAATTAAATGATTTAAAACCACACTCTGAAAATTTTTAACTTAATGTGCTGGCGAAGTAAAAACCTGTGGTAAATTTGAGCCAATTAATTAAAGGAAGTTGGCTGTAGATCCACAAAAAAGAAGAGGAAAGAAGACATACGAACTTACCCTGAACTTAACCTGACATTGAATTGGCTTGTTTGCTTGTTATACCGTTATTTCCCGAAAAAGTTAATTATGTCTGCCGATTTTTATATTCGATATTATGTAGGGCATAAAGGGAAATTTGGGCACGAGTTTTTAGAATTTGAGTTTCGACCAGATGGCAAACTTCGGTACGCCAACAATTCTAACTACAAAAATGACACCATGATCAGAAAAGAAGTGTATGTTCATCAGTGTGTAATGGAAGAATTAAAGCGTATTATTATCGATTCGGAAATAATGCAAGAAGATGATGCTCTTTGGCCTCCGCCAGACCGTATTGGAAGACAGGAATTAGAAATTGTAATCAATGATGAGCATATTTCATTCACTACCTCAAAGACTGGTTCATTGGTAGATGTTAGTCAGTCCAAAGATCCTGAAGGCCTTCGTTGCTTTTATTACTTGGTACAAGACTTAAAATGTCTGGTCTTTTCATTAATTGGAATGCATTTTAAAATTAAGCCTATTTAATATCTCTATTGTATAATTTTGTACGTGCATGTGTGGTAAATCTTAATAAAGGTATATATATAATAATCTAGCTTTTTTTTTATTACATAATTATGCCATATACAGTTTATTCTAGATCCTTTAAAATATAATGTTTCGACTTACATGTAATCTAGGATTATTAGTTGGGATATGATTTTTAAAAAATTGATAAATTTTTTAAAGTGTAAAAATGCTTTATCATTAAATTGGCTCCAGAGCTGGGATGGATCCTTCAAAAGAGACATATAAACTTGGATCAAAAATTAGGGACTTTTTAAGTGCGCAATTGATAAATTAAGTGCACTAAAGATTTTAGAAATACTGAAAAAAACTGTGGGTCTGCCAGGTTTCCAAAATTTAGCAGACCTATAATTAAAGAATTATTTTTTAATGATTAAAATAGATAGGAATTAAGTGCTAAGTAATTGAGTGCTTTTAGGACCTTAATAGAATTTTCAAATATGTTTTTTCTTCCTCGATGGGATCGCTGTCTTTGGATTTCTTGTTGGTACAGCTTGCAAAACATTTTCTTCGATATATGCAATCATCAGCTAAATTAAGTGTTTATTAAGTGCAAGACAATTAAAAGCAGAACAAGTTCAAATGCAACTTTCTTTATCTATACAAGCTCAAAAAAGCTTTATATGGTTAAAAATCATCAAGTTAGTTCACTGTTTTAGATAAAACAGTGGTTATTGTCTCATAAATTTATACATGATTTATCATATGAGTAACTAATTTGAACATATTAGGTCCTAATAATGTTTTTTTTTTGTTTTTATTGGGACCGCTAGCTTAAGATTTTTTATCGAGAAAGTGATGTCTCCATACTTAGCACGGCCTTTTTGAAACAATTTGTGTGCTGTTTTTGTGCCTTGACAAAAACTTTTTTTATGCACTCTTTCCTTAGATATAAAATAAACAAAATAGGGGTAGTTTTTCGTACCTACTTAGCATTGCCATTTTGAACCACAAATAAAAAAAGTACCGTGTTGTGTTGTGCTCAACTTGTTCTATCATGTGCTATTAATATTTTTTTTTTAAATGAGAAGAACCATTTTTTTAATAAAAAAATTTTTTCAACTGACTTAGCACTGCCATTTTGCATAGTAGCGAATTAAACTGTTGTGCTCAACTTGTTCTATCATGTGCCTTTAATAAAAATTCCAAAAGTCCTTTTCTAACCCCTTCACTACAAAGCTGATTCTTAACAAGAAAAAAATAAATTCCAAATTTTTATTTACTGTACAGGGTGTCCTATTTTCGTGTGTTTTACGGGGTTTCTCGCTTATGAGTGAAGTTACAAAGATGCGGTTTTCGCGACACCGTGCTACTTTTTTGTCAAACGAAAGATGCCGCAAACAGATTTGTCCTAGCCCCCTTAGTTTCTTTGCTACAGGGTGATTTTAAAAAAGTTGTATTTTCGGTTACCCCTCGTATCTCAGGTATCTGATAACTTATCGAAAAGATAAAAACGGGCCCTAATAGAACTTTTTACGCAGAATACAGTGGCGTACTTGAAATTTTTCTCGGATTTACTTTCTTTGAGATATTAGCCAAAGTTGCACTTTTTTAAATGGAACACCCCGTATATTTTTTCGTCATATTATTTGCCACACTGAGAGCTTTCTAAAAATATAATATAGTCGAAACTTATTTTTATAAACAGCATGAAAACATGCAATTATTTACTTTTTAACATAGGCGGCTTTGGTTTAAATTAATGACAGTCAAATTAATCAACGTCAAATGCCTTCTCGCACCAAAAAATAATCTAGTAATAAAAACATTTATTAACAAGACAACGTAATGGATAGAAATAACAATTTTACGCTAGAATTGTTCTTAGCCTTAAAAGACAAACTTAACTACTAATTTTATAAATACTGTTCGAATTGGTGACCATGATGTCTTATGCATTGTTGGCATAGCGTCTGTAGTCTTCTTAAAGCATTTTCAAATATGAAAGAGCGGGCTCGCAACTCTAAAGGCATTTTCCGTGGCCTTTCTTAATTCCTCAATTGTTTCATACCTTCTCGAGTATATTTTACCTTCTAAATATCCCCACAAAAAATAATCTAAAACTGAGAGGTCCGGAGACCGTGGTGGCCATCGAATAGGTCCGTGCGTGGCTATAAATCGATTAGGAAAGTGCTGTTCCAACCAGTGTTGTATCACGTGAGAGTTGTGAGCCGGAGCTCCATCTTGTTGGAAATAGATGTCATTTACTTGAACCAAGGGAATATCTTCCATAATAGTCATTGCTTTTTCCTGAAGGATTTGTATGTATCTATCAGAATTCAAATTTCCTTGGTAAATACAATATTCAATTCTTCTTCCAAAAATGAAACAAGAAACATTGAATCCAAACCTTCCCTGGCGTTTCCTTGGAAAAATAACGTGTTCATTTTCCTGGCTCCAAAACCTTGAGTTATTCCTATTGAGGATACCCGCACTGGTAAAATGGGCTTCGTCCGACCAAATGATCTTCCTTTCAAAATTATTCTGCCTTTCACACATATTGAGGAACCAGTTACAAAACTCCACTCTCCGCTCAGGATCGCCAGGATGAAGATTGTGCACAAGTTTATACTTGTAAGGTTTGAATTTATGTCGTTTCAATATTTTTTCGACTTTTGTTTTGGATACTCCGATATTTTCTTCTATTTGCCTGCAAGATGTCCCTGGGGTATTTTCAACTGATGCCAAAACATTTATTTCAGCTAGTTCATTATCTTTACTATAATTTTTCGGCCTAGGTTTATTAAATGACCCATATTGAATTAGATTGTTTTGGATTTTACGAAATATGCGAGGATATCTATATAGAAATCGAGAAAAAAGTCAAATTTGAAAAACATATTATTCTTAATTCTAACGTACCTATTTAAATAAAGCTCCGCCGCCTCATCGACGTCTTCGTTGGATAATATGAAACATCTATTCATATCGTACTTTTCAAAATGTTCAAAATTTTGGTTTTGTGCCATATTTATTAGATAAATGATAACGATAATCTAGGAACTAGCATTAAAAAATTCAATAGCAATCATTTGACGTTGATTAATTTGGCTGTCATTAATTTAAACCAAAGCCGCCTATGTTAAAAAGTAAATAATTGCATGTTTCCATGCTGTTTATAAAAATAAGTTTCGACTATATTATATTTTTAGAAAGCTCTGTGTGGCAAATAATATGACGAAAAAATATATGGTAACAATTGCATATACGGTTTTCTGCTATTTTTGGATTTTATGAATTTTTTTAAATAAAATTACATTTAAGTATCCTTTGGGATAGCAAATATACTACCGGAGAAGAGAAATTGTGTTTAATTTTTGTTTTTTCAACCAAATAAACTTACTGGATCTTGGAGTGAATTTGAGTGCTGGGCGGGGTAAAAACGTATAAATTGATAATTATTTAGTTAAAAATAACACACAGAAACATAAATCTATTGACAAAATACGCAGAAAATCGGGAAAAACAACTTTTAATTTAAATTTAAAAATGTATAGGTTAGAAATAAATCTAATATCTGAGGCTTTTTTAGGTGGACTGTTTTAAAAAGGTTTTAAATAATCATTTCTCGCTTCAATAGTGACGTCACATCAAACCCTGTTAAATTGTTTTTAAACCTAATCCATTCTATTTCAACCGAGCCGCGTAATTAGTGCGGTTATTTGGATAAAACAGTAAAAAAATTTGTAGTTTTAAACCAGTCATTTCTTGGACCTAATGATGACTTCAAATAAATGGTTCAAACAGTTTAAATTTGCATCGAGAAACGACTCTAGATAACACATTCTTTCTACATTGTCAAATTCAAAATAAGTATCAACAGTGTTGCCGGACTTAATAATTTTCGGCCATCAAATTTTAATATTCTGGTTCTAAATATATTGGATAATAAAAGCTGCTTTGCTTACCAAAACTAACCATGACCGACTAGGGGTTCTTGAATTTGTCTAAACAGTTGGTCATGGTTAATTTTGGTTAGTTAAAGCGGCTTTTTATTTTTCCCAATTATATTTCAGACGTGAAAATGCGGGAACGTATTGGAAAAGACCCTGATTTGGCAACACTGCACGCTGACGTTCCTTGTCATAATGGGGAGTTTTCGCATTATATGGAGAAAATCAATGGTAATTTTAAATTTTCAAATTAAAATAAAAAATATTAAAACACATAATTTCTCTTCTCCGGTAGTATATTTGCAATCCCTAAGGACACTGGAATATGACTATATAAAAATTTTACCATATAATCCAAAAATAGAAGAAAACCGTATATGCAATAATTACCAAATATATGGGGTGTTCCATTTAAAAAAGTGCAACTTTGGCTAATACCTCAAAGAAAGTAAATCCGAGAAAAATTTCAAGTACGCCACTGTATTCTGCGTAAAAAGTTCTATAAGGGCCCGTTTTTATCTTTTCGATAAGTTATCAGATACCTGAGATACGAGGGGTAACCGAAAATACAACTTTTTTAAAATCACCCTGTAGCGAAGAAACTAAGGGGGCTAGGACAAATCTGTTTGCGACATCTTTCGTTTGACAAAAAAGTAGCACGGTGTCGCGAAAACCGCATCTTTGTAACTTCACTCATAAGCGAGAAACCCCGTAAAACACACGAAAATAGGACACCCTGTACATGATAGCAATACACAGCACAACGGTTTGATTTAATATAGTGCAAAGTGGCAGTGTCAACATGGCGGACAGTTTTTTTCTAAAAAAAAAGTTTATAATAGTTTTTCAAAATTTTTAGTAATGGCCCATGATGGAATAAGTTGGGCACAACAGTTTAATTTGCTACTATGCAAATGGCAGTGCTAACTCAGTTGAAAAAAATGTTTTTTTTTTATAAAACAAAATGGTTCTTCTCATTTAAAGAAAAAATATTAATAGCACAATAGAACAAGTTAGCACAAACACAACACGGTACTTTTTTTTTGGTTCAAAAGGCTGCTAAGTAGGGACAAAAAACTACCCATATTTTGTTTATTTTATATATCAGGAAAAAAATAAAGTTTTTAACGGAATAGCACAAGAACAGCACAAGTTTTTTCATTTTCCAAAAGGCAGTGCTAAGTGTGGAACACGGAAAGTGCGTATATTTTCAGTAACGTAAAATTAACTGAATCATGCCTATAAAATACAAAAATATGTATTTCAAATAAAAATATACAGCAATAACTGCTTCCAAAAAGCGATGTACAAGCTTTATAAAAAATAAAAGTCAAATTTCGGGGAAAACCACTTGTATAGGGTGTACAACTAAGAAAGGAGGCCGGCTGTATCTCAGAAAATATTTATCGCACGTGTTGGAAAAATATTGTTAGTAAAAGAGTCAAGAGAAATAGCTGGAAATTATTTTCAAGTCTCGAAAGTAGGGGCGTAACTGCAATTTTAATCAAAAAAAGTGATGTTTCTGTGAATTTTGCCTATTAACCTAACAAAAAACGTCTAAAGTCGAGGATAATCGAACCTTTTGTTTGACAATTTTGCTCATCTTAAAATAAAGGGTGGGGGTATTTTCCGTCAAAACCACTGTTCTTGAAAGGCTTGAGCTATTTTAACAAACTTGGGCTTTGAAAGGGCTATTCTTTGGCTATGAATCTTAAAATATTTAATGTTTTGTTATTTTCACACGTCGATGGAAGTCTTTTTCGACATTCCTACAGAAATGGTTAATTTTCTCAAGAAATTAAATGCATTGGTATAATTTTTTTCATGAAAAGTAGCTAAATAATGCCTAAACAAGTCCATGAAAACCTTCGATATCTTGTTCTTTACCTAATATTTAGACCAAAAGAAAATTTTTACATCAATATCTCAAAAACTATAAAAGCAACAAGAAATTTTATAAAACATAAATTGTGTATTATTACAAAACTTCTAATTTAAGTTAAATAATATTTTTATCTAAATGTACTTTACGAGTTATAATCAAAAAAAGCGAATGCCTTGCCCGTATACCTTGAAAAAATTCTGAAAATTCGATTTTTTGAATCCGCATTTTTCCCGATTTAAAAACAATCAAAAATGTCGCGGCCATTGAACACGTATTTACAACTGACTACACAAGGCTTCTAGCTAGGTAGCTCTGTTGCCAATTGTTTTTTACATTTTTAACTGGGGAAAAAATTATTAATAATATTATTATTTTTTTGTAGATTGAAACATTTAAACCTTAGTTTATTTTATTACAAATCAATCTACTGATAAGCGATTAAGACAAAGTTTTATGTTTTCAGAAATAATTGCTTTCAAGTTCAAACTTTGACATCTTTAGACAAAAATCTGTCAAGTTTTGAGTCATATATTATATACTCTTCGACTTGTTTTTAGCTTACTATCATTAAAATTATGAGCATCATCCTTTTTTACACCTGTCTAGTTATTTCGAAAATAAGAAAAAAATCAGATGTATTTATTTGAGTGATAGACCAAAATATATATATATAATTTTTTATATAATATTTATATTGATTTTTATATATATATATATATATATATATATATATATATATATATATATATATATATATATATATATAATATATATATATATATATATATATATATATATATTATATTATATATATATATATATATATATATATATATATATATATATATATATATATATATATATATATATATATATATATATATATATATATATATATATATATATATATATATATATATATATATATATATATATATATATATATCTATATGGTTAAAAAAAATCCAAATATAAGCTCATTATATAAAAAATGTGACGCTGGCCTTTTTCACTTAAAATATATCTGATTTTTTTTCTTATTTCGAAATAACTAGCAGGTAGAAAAGGATGATGCTCTATGTAATGGCATAGTGAAGCAACAAGTCGAAACTCAATATAGGATCAAAATTGACAATTTTGTCTAAACGATGTCAAAGTTTAACTTTGAAGCAATTATTTCTGAAAACATAAAACTTTTGTCTTAATCGCTTATCGGTAGATTCATTTGCTAATAAAATAAACTAAGGTTTAAATGTTTCAATCTACAAAAAAAAATATAATATTATTAATAATTTTTTCCCCAGTTAAAAATGTAAAAAACAATTGGCAACAGGGCTACCTAGCTAGAAGCCTCGTGTAAGTACATTTAGATAAAAAGATTATTTAACTTAAATTAGAAGTTTTTGAATAATAACAATTTATGTTTTATAAAATTTTTGTTGCTTTTATATTTGAGATTTGATGTATAAAAGTTTCTTTGTCTAAATATTAGAAAGAACAAGATATCGAGATCATTTTCGCGAGCTTGTTTAGGCATTATTTAGCTACTTTTTAATGAAAAAAAAATTATACCAATGCATTTAATTTTTTTGAGAAAATTAACCATTTCTGTAGGAATGTCAAAAAAGACCTCCATCGGCGACGTGTGAAACTAACAAAACTTTAAATATTTTAAGATTCATAGCCAAAGAATAGCTCTTTTCAATTAGCCCAAGTTTGTTATAATCAGCTCAGCCGTTTCGAAGATACAGGGTGTGTTTGACGGAAACCTTTAAATACCCCCCACCACTTTATTTTTAGAGATAGAGCAAAAATTGTCAAACAAAAAGGTTCAGATTATCCTCGGCTTTAAGGATCAGGTATTTTTTTGTTAGGTTAATATGGCAAAATTCACAGAAACATCACTTTTTTAGATTCAAGATTGCAGTTACGCCCCCTAGCGGCCATTTCAGAGACTTGAAAATAATTTCCAGCTATTTCTCTTGACTACTTTTACTAACAATATTTTTCCCAAACACTGTGCGATAAATATTTTCTGAGATACAGCCGGCCTCCTTTCTTAGTTGTACACCCTATACAAGTGGACTTTTCCCCAGAAATTTGACTCTTTAATTTTCTTATAAAGCTTGTACATCGCTTGTGGAAGCAGTTGCATTGCTGTATATTTTTATTTGAAATACATATTTTGTATTTTATAGGCATGATTCAGTTAGGATTTTTACGTTCACTGAAACATTATATACGCACTTTCTCGTGTTTCCACACTTAGTACTGCCTTTTTGGAAAAATGAAAAAAAAACTTGTACTGTTCTTGTGCTATTCCTTGCCGTTAATACAAACTTTTTTATGTATTTTTTCCTGATATATAAAATAAACAAAATATGGGTAGTTTTTCGTCCCTACTTAGCATTGCCATTTTGAACCACAAATAAAAAAAAAAGTACCGTGCTGTGTTGTGCTCAACTTGTTCTATTGTGCCATTAATATTTTTTTTTTTTTAAATGAGAAGAACAATTTTTTTTATAAACAGATTTGTCCTAGCCCCCCTTAGTTTCTTCGCTACAGGGTGATTTTAAAAAAGTTGTATTTTCGGTTACCCCTCGTATCTCAGGTATCTGATAACTTATCGAAAAGATAAAAACGGGCCCTTATAGAACTTTTTACGCAGAATACAGTGGCGTACTTGAAATTTTTCTCGGATTTACTTTCTTTGAGATATTAGCCAAAGTTGCACTTTTTTAAATGGAACACCCCATATATTTTTTCGTCATATTATTTGCCACACAGAGCTTTCTAAAAATATAATATAGTCGAAACTTATTTTTATAAACAGCATGAAAACATGCAATTATTTACTTTTTAACATAGGCGGCTTTGGTTTAAATTAATGACAGCCAAATTAATCAACGTCAAATGATTGCTATTGAATTTTTTAATGCTGGTTCCTAGATTATCGTTATCATTTATCTAATAAATATGGCACAAAACCAAAATTTTGAACATTTTGAAAAGTATGATATGAATAGATGTTTCATATTATCCAACGAAGACGTCGATGAGGCGGCGGAGCTTTATTTAAATAGGTACGTTAGAATTACAAATAATATGTTTTTCAAATTTGACTTTTTTCTCGATTTCTATATAGATATCCTGAAAGAAGACAGCCTGATAGGCGCATATTTCGTAAAATACAAAACAATCTAATTCAATATGGGTCATTTAATAAACCTAGGCCGAAAAATTATAGTAAAGATAATGAAGTAGCTGAAATAAATGTTTTGGCATCAGTTGAAAATACCCCAGGGACATCTTGAAGGCAAATAGAAGAAAATATCGGAGTATCCAAAGTCGAAAAAATATTGAAACGACATAAATTCAAACCTTACAAGTATAAACTTGTGCACAATCTTCATCCTGGCGATCCTGAGCGGAGAGTGGAGTTTTGTAACTGGTTTCTCAATATGTGTGAAAGGCAGAATAATTTTGAAAGGAAGATCATTTGGTCGGACGAAGCCCATTTTACCAGTGCGGGTATCCTCAATAGGAATAACTCAAGGTTTTGGAGCCAGGAAAATGAACACATTATTTTTCCCAGGAAACGCCAGGGAAGGTTTGGATTCAATGTTTCTTGTTTCATTTTTGGAAGAAGAATTGAATATTGTATTTACCAAGGAAATTTGAATTCTGATAGATACATACAAATCCTTCAGGAAAAAGCAATGACTATTATGGAAGATATTCCCTTGGTTCAAGTAAATGACATCTATTTCCAACAAGATGGAGCTCCGGCTCACAACTCTCACGTGATACAACACTGGTTGGAACAGCACTTTCCTAATCGATTTATAGCCACGCACGGACCTATTCGATGGCCACCACGGTCTCCGGACCTCTCAGTTTTAGATTATTTTTTGTGGGGATATTTAGAAGGTAAAATATACTCGAGAAGGTATGAAACAATTGACGAATTAAGAAAGGCCACGGAAAATACCTTTAGAGAGTTGCGAGCCCGCTCTTTCATATTTGAAAATGCTTTAAGAAGACAAAAATCTGTCAAGTTTTGAGTCATATATTATATGAGCTCTTCGACTTGTTTTGAGCTTCACTATCGCCCATTAAAATTATGAGCATCATCCTTTTTTACAACCTGTCTAGTTATTTTGAAAATAAGAAAAAAAATCAGATGTATTTTAAGTGAAAAAGGGGACCCCCCTATGCGCCAGCTCAATTTTTTATATAATGAGCTTATATTTGGATTTTTTAACCATATATATATATATATATATATATATATATATATATATATATATATATATATATATATATATATATATATATATATATATATATATATATATATATATATATATATATATATATATATATATATATATATATATATATATAAATACGTTATAAAATCGGGCTAAGTGCCCAAATTGAAAATTTTTGCTTTAATAGCAAAATGTGGGCTATGTGCCAAGCATTGCTTAGTATAAACCGGGCTATGTTCCTTTCATTGTGGAAGTAGTTCAAACGACCGCTGTAAGATAGTGCGCTGGTCTAAGTGCCACCTGTTCTGTAACAAAATCCGGGCTATGTGCCAAAAGCAGTTTTGAGCTGTTACAAGTGGTTTGTGTGTCTGTTTGAGGTTATTTTGCAATCTTTTGAAAGCAGTGGTGTATTTTGTGCTGTGTAATATAACTTTCTGTAATGGATGTGGTAAAGAAACGCCGTAAAAGAGGTGAAGGAACTGTTTCTAATTTAAAGAAGAAACTTAGAGCTGAAGGAAAATCCTATGAGAATAATCAAGGCAGGATTGTACCTGAAAAACAACCTCCACCTGTTGAGGTTAGTAGTAGGCTTAGATTATTAACACCCTGGCACATTAGGCAATGTTGATATAAGCCTAGTTTAAATATATTTTATATTATTGTTAAAGTGTATGTTGTTGTCGTTAGTGCAAAAAAGGGCGAAACTTCCATATACGTCTCCACCGCTAAAATCGATGTTTTCAAATCGATAGTTTTCTATAATCGATAGTTTTTAATAGTTGTCAATTCGATTTAACATTACGTCATATAAACTGTATGAAAAGAAATTAATAATCATTTTTTTTATCAAATTTAATCGAAACAAACGGTAAACAAAAAAATATAATTGAGATAAATATTTAACACTAACAACAACATAACATAACAAACCCTCATTATTATCGGTTATGTCTGATTTGATTCCAAGGTTCGTTTCATTACAGCATTTTTCACAAGACATAGATTTCGGTAATAAACCAAATTCTTGTAGCCCTTGAATATACTCTAGATTTGATAATTTTTCTAATTCCAATAGAATTGTAATAGTTACAGGTTGCGTCATTTTTAGAAAGAAAAATCAATATTGTTTGTTTACATAATATTATTCATTAACAATAATATAAAACATGTGTTTTTATATCGATTGCTATATCGATAACTATTTCCGATAAAAACTATCGATTTGAAAACATCGATTTTATCGGTGGAGACGTATACGGAAGTTTAGCCCAAAAAAGTAAAAACAGGTTATTAGAAACTACGATGAAGCCTCTAATGACATGTTTTTGTTGTAGGTTTCATGCCGATGCCGGTATCAATGCAAGGACATTACCTTTGAACAAAAAACTAGCATCTTTAATCAGTTTTATAAGCTTGGGGATAATGTTAAGCAAAATTCATATCTAATGGGAAACTTAAGTATCTGTAATGTTAAACGTAGACGTCATGGATCTTACGATGACCCGGCACAGAGTCGAAGGCAAACCACTGTATTTTTTACAATTCCTGATGGCAAGGAAATCTCCTTCAAGTTTGCAAGGAAACATTTAAAGAAATCCATGGGATCACTAGGCGCAGAGTGGAAACATTAGTCAAAGCAAAAAAAAATGGTGACGTTACTTACATTGAACGTAGAGGAAATAAAATTAAAGAACGGAAATATAATTCGAATGATGTTGATCGTATTGTAAGCCACATTGAAAGGTTTCCCAAAGAGGAAAGCCACTACACTAGGTCCAAAAGTTCACTCATGTATCTGAGCCAAGATTTGAATTATAGGAAGATGTATGATGCATTTATTGAACTTCATCCAGAGAACAAAGTTGATTTCAACTATTACAAAAAGATAGTAAAAGAGAAATTTGCCAATATGAGATTTCAACGGCATAGGAAAGACACGTGTAACACATGTGATTTGCTGAAAAGTAAAATAATGAATGATTCTAGAAATAAAATAGATCATAAGAATAAGTTAGAACTTCACCACAGAAAAGCTGAGAGGGCCAGGGAAAACATGAAGACTGATCACGAAGAGTCAACAGCTGTGACAAGTGACACTTGTACAATATCAGTAGACTTGCAACAAGTTTTCTCATTACCCACGTTGACACACAGCCAAATGTACTATCTACGGCAGCTGTCATGTTATAACTTAGGCTTGCATGTAGCTGATAATAACCAAGGTTTTATGTTTGTTTGGCACGAAGGCATGAGTAGCAGGGGTGGGAATGAAATAGCCAGTTGCATTTTTAAAGGTGTCAGGAACAAAATAACTTCCAAAAGAAAATTGATAATTTGGACAGATAACTGCTGCGGGCAGAACAAAAATAAGATGATTTTGTTCTTGTGGATCTACTTGGTCTGCAATGACTATTTCGATGAAATTAACCACAAGTATGTAGTCTCAGGTCATTCTTATTTAAGCTGCGATCGCGACTTTGGTATTATTGAAAAAAGAAAAAGGGTGGAAAGGTGTGAGGTCCCTTGGACATTGTAAGAGTTCTTTGTTCTGCTAACCGTAAAAGGCCCTTCCTAACAACATTGATGGGGAAGAAGATTTTTGACTTCGCGAAGGCAGCAAATAACTACCTCACCACAACTAAATTAGAAATTTCGAAGGTTTCTTGGGTAAAAATCACAAAGGCCAAACCTGGGATAATTTTCACGAAAAAACCTTTAGTGAAGTTGAATCTTGGGTACAAACTACAGTGATTAAGAAAGGGATGAAAGTTGAAAGACTGAAAGGGTTGGAACTACCTCGGTTGGAAATGGAAGGAAGATTGAAAACTGAGAAAAAGATTTAAAAAAGCTTATTCCTTACCTTAAAGATGAAAATAAGTTTTTTTATGAACAGTTAGTTCAGTAGTCCCACAAGACACCCACATATAAGTGTTTTCTTCTATAAAAGCCTTTCAATTTTTTAATTCTTTGTATTTTTTTTTACTTTTAAGGACTAAGTTTTTAGACTTTGTACTTTCTAAATAATAGCTGTATTTTGAATTTAGATCTTGTAATGTAATAAAAAGTGAAAAAAGTTAGCATTCATTGTTTTTATTGCTCTTTTTACCTGAACCTGTTTTTTTCTGATTGCACTTTTAAACAATAACAACATACACTGATTGCACTTTCATAACAACATGCACTAATGCATAGGTACATCATGGCTGAGAATGTCACTTAGCCCTCTTTTTACTTTCAATACTTTTGGACTTAGCTCGGTTTTAATAATACAGGCATGGGCACATAGCCCGGTTATAAATTTGTTCTGTTGAAATTACATTTAATATATGATAAAATTGTATTATTTACTTAAATTTTAGAATATATGGTCAGAACAATGTTACAAAGCAACTAAAATAAAAAACCTGGAAAAAATATATATTGTTTTTAATTTGGAAGGTTTTTGCTTTTTCTAAAAACATTCTTTTTGGCTCTTAGCCCGGATTTTATATAAGTTCATATATATATATATATATATATATATATATATATATATATATATATATATATATATATATATATATATATATATATATATATATATATATATATATATATATTTTTTTTCCATTAACACCACTACCCAAATGCTATTGGCCTTAAAGGGATCGCTTTGGTAAAGAAAATTTTAATTTTGGAATTTAAAAAGAGTTGATTTTTTTGCTCCCAAAGCCAATTCTAAATTTTAAAAATCCCAGAGTTGCTACTGAGAATAGTTGTAAATTATACCTAAAATATTTAATAAAATTCACCCGAAAATATTATAAATCATTTATTTTTGATTGCCATTAAAAAAAAATAACGTAGTAGGCCTATAGGTGACATGAAATTCTAAAATGGTTTAAGTATGTTTACATTAGTAAGAGTAAAATAAACAGATTTTTTAAAGTGGAAATATATAAGAACAATATGCCAAGTTTTCTACTATTATAACTTAATATGTATTTTTTTTAAATATCTTGTTTAACCAAGACCATGATCGTCAAAGAATCCTTGTGGTGTTTCTTCCTAAAATAAAAAAATATGTTAATAAGTTTCAAAAATTAACATATGATCGAGGATTTATCCAAGAATTCCTTATCTACTAAAAAATAACATACCTATCCATTCTCATATTGATTGTATTAGTTCCTTTAAACACTTTACTTATACAAAAATACTAATTTTTTATCAGTTTACCAACACTATAATGAGATTTTAAAAGACAAACAGAATTAATTAAAAATGTTCATCAGGATACAAATGTATCGTTTTCTAGGAAGTGTTAAACAATGTTATGATTTCAATCCTCCAACATGGTAAATCTATCAAAATTCTTCCAGCAGACCACTGTAGTCATGAACACTATCACATATGATCGGAAAAAAGATTTAAGTTCTTTGGAAAGGCAAATACATATCTCTTGATAAAGATCCGACACCATCAATAGAGAACACAATTTACAGGAGCTTAAGGAAATACAAAAACTTTTTGACCCATGAAACTAGAACAGCTTTAACACCTCATAACAATAAACCTCCACATCTCTATGGACTACCGACAATACATAAGGACAATATACATAGGTCGCTAGATAAGTTTTGTCGTACTTACAGAACATCACTATCAGCGGCTATGCAAGACTTCATGCGCTCGAACCAAGTAGCAAAAGTCTCTTTCCAAAACAACTGTGGAACATTAGCGCAAATTTCGTCAAACGCTTCCAATAGCTCTGAGTTGCACCAAAACTTTCGCCCTTTTAATTGTTTCTTTACATAGGGGAATAAAGAAAAATCACATCCCGCCAAGTCCGGACTATAGGGAGGATGACTAAGTATTTTTTTTTTAGGATTCTTCGATAAAGACCGGCTCGATGAGCTGGAGCATTATCATGGTGAAAAAAACAGGTATCGAGTCTCGAGTCTAGTCGCTCATTTTTTAAGGCTTGGAAAACTTTTAGGAGACATTTATTAGCGTACCATGATGCTGTGACTCTAAAGGAACAACCGCCAATATCCCTCTTACTAAAAAAAAACTGCTCCCATTAGTTTCTTCACAGAACTAGTTTGTTTTACTAATGTCGGAGGTTCTTCATCTTCAAACATCCACATTTTGCTCTGGGATTTAGTTAGAACATCGTAATAATAAAAATAGGTTTCGTCACCTGTAATGATTGAATTGATATCATTAGACTCACCGTCATCATATTTTTTGAGCATGTGTTTGCACCACTTTACTCTCTGCTCCCGAAGACTATCGGTCATCAAATGTGGTACCCATTACTCATTAAATTCTCTATTTGACGGTATGTTATTCGTCGGTCTTCCACAATAAGATTTTTTATGGTTAGAATATTTGGATCAGTCGTCACTTCGGCCTACCAGATCTTTGCTCGTCCTCTAAGTTAAAATTTCCCCTTTGGAATTGTAAATACCACCTTTCAACAGTCCCTAAAGATTGACAAGTATTGTCCAACACACCATTCATTTCTTCAAAGCATAGTTGCTTTGTAAGACCACGACGAAAGTTTTACAACATAATAACACGAACATCACGTCGCGTCAACTCAGCCATCACAGTGATTTATTTATTTTTTATAAATTATAAAAAACAATACGCGGATCAAGCTGCAACTGTTAGTAATCATATGAACTAAAGTTTATCATAGAACCCTCAAACAAGTCTCTTCTTGCTTCGATCATGTGTACGACAGAACTTGTCTATCGGCCTACGTACATTTAAAGCCATTCTCCAGTTCTAAAAATGCACCCACGACTGCACTGGCAAAACACATTTTAGACTTGATTAAACCACTAGCCGGTAAATCCCCGTCTTTTGTTAAAAACTCTAGTGATTTTGTTGAAATTATTAAAAAAGTAGAAATAGGACCCGACGATACTTTTGGAAATTTTAATGAAGAAAGCTTGTATACAAATGAGCCAGTAGAAGAACCCTTAAACATTATTCGAGCCAAGCTTAAAAAAGATGACACACTAGTAGAACGCACCTCCCTACCGCTGGATGGAGTAATAGAGGTGTTAGAGCTGTGCTTCCGTCGTTTCTACTTTCAAATGAAAGATGAGCACTATGCGCCGAATGACGGACTTCCGGTGGGTTCATCATTCTCTCCCATGGTAGCAAATATATGAAATGGTTTGAGGAACACGCAATTAAAACTGTACTAATCGTACCAAAAATTTGGCTAAGATATGTTAACGATACTTTTATTGTATGGACAGGTAATGACCAAGAACTTGCCTTAACTATCCATACTTGATACTTGCTTGTAATAAATTTACAATGGAGAAGGAGCAAAATTCGGCTCTATCTTTTCTTAATGTTTTAGTCAAACGAAATAATGGACATATAAAAACCTCGGTATACAGAAAACCTACCCACACGGGACCACATTAACACCAGAATTCTAATCACTCTAAAGGCCCCCACAGACTACGGTTATTTTCATCCATTCGTATCGCGGCGCTTCGGAACGACGTGTTGAATCGCCGAACTGTTTTGCCCACACATTACAGGTAATTTGGACCGTTTCTTTGTGCGTCCTACGGTAACGTTTATGAGAAAGCATTTTAAATAAAAATAACAAGTATGAACTTGTGCCACTGTTTTCTCGGCTCCTCTCATGCAAAAAAAACGTCAATTTTAAATATAATCCCCAAAAATATCAGTAGGAATGCCACGAGTCGAACCGTCGTTCCAAAAACCAAGCGCCAGCAGAAACTTTTACCGATGATGCGGCACGATGGTTTTGCCCCACAGACATCGGTTTTTGGCATATTTTACACGCCGATCTGAATCGCGGCGATAGGAATGGATGAAAATACCCGTAGTCTGTGGGGCCCTTAAAGAAACGAAAAAAGGGGTTATACATACTCTAAAGGTATGCAGTGCGCCTGTATAAGGAATTCCTGCAAGATGAAATAACTAATATAACTAGGGATCTTAAGCAGAACGTCTACAGTGACAGACTGGATAAGGAAACAATCGACAAATATCAAAATAAGACAAAAAAAACTCTGACTTGAACAAGACTCCACAGGACTAAATATCTATGACAATTCCGTATTTTAAAGGAACTATGGAACAGATCCGCAGATTCGCGAATAAGTATAATATTAAGAGGAGCTGCAGTGTATTGTAGGAAAAAATTAAAGTGTAAGGCTAGATTACGACTAAATAAGTTATCAGTGAGTGGAATTTTTGAATGTGCTGCGGTGGAATGTGAGTTTAATAAGGAGAACGCAATAGTAATATCGGTATACAGACCACCAGACATAAGAACATTTATGGACAAAATAGAGCAACTTTTAATAAGTGTATTTAATGAAAACAAACTTATATTTATTCTAGGCGACTTTAATACTGAACTTTTAAAAGAGAATAAAACCAAAAATGAGCTATTACCCTTATTGAGCTCGTTTAATGTAGTTCCAACTGTTTTTGAAAACACTCGAATAACAAATAGTTCTGCTAGTTGTATAGATAATATTTTTACAAATTCTGTTTTTATCCAAGCCAATGCATTTGAAAACTTTGTATCAGATCATACTGCACAGAAAATTGTGTTTGAAACTAAATGTGTTCACCAAAGACATTTAAAATACAAGCGTGTTTTCTCAGAAGAAAATCAGAACAGTTTTCTGTGCAGTCTGATGGAACAAGACTGGTTGGAGATATATAGTATAGAAACAGATAATATTAACAAGCAATGGGATATTTTTATGAACACTTTTAAAATTTTATTTAATCATAACTTTCCATATAAGTTGGTGGGTAAAAAACAAAAAACTAGATCTTATGATAGCGGGGAACTTGCAGAATGTAAACGTAGGTTAGATATTTTATTAACTCTGTCTAGACATAATCAACAAGACTATAGAGAAACATACAATAGCCATTTTTCATGATTTTTTTTATTAGCTTATTGCAAAGCCACATGAAAATAAAGGCCAAAAATATTTTTTCCCGATTTTTTTGGCCTCCAGAAACGCCTTAAAAATCAATTTTAAGTTTGAATTTTGTAGGCCCGTGACGTCACGGCCCTAAATTTTCTATTGGTGGAATTTCTGCTTTGTTGTCAGCTTTTTGTTATTCGATACGCCTGTCATCAAATATCGATATGCGCAACATCTACAAAGTTGGCGTTTCCTAAACAGACTTGGCATCCATGTTGAATTTGATTGGTTAGGGGAGTGGCGGGATATTTAAATTACAATGATAATTAAACCTTAAATAGAAAGGTAAGGGGTTTGTATTTTTCCGTGTTATTTAGCAGGTTTTGCTTAATTGTGTTTCTACTTTTAATTTTTACACACAATATTCTCAATATCAATTGAGTGAAAATACCCTATTGCGAAAAAAAGAGGTATGATAAATTATTAATTGAATCTCGGGCTAAAAAATATGAAAATAGGGTTAAACACTCCGATAATAAAACAAAGTGCATGTGGGCCATTTGCAAAGAAGTAAATGGAACAGATTCAAACTGTTCGGATCTGAAAGTAACGGGAGATCCAGAACATCTGGCTAATACATATAATAAATATTTGCTTTCAGTTGTACCTTTTAAATAATTTAGTAAATATTCCTTTCGAGTGCTCTATTAAAGAAAATAAAAAATCCATGTTAACGAACGAAACGAAATTAAGGAAATAGCACAAAAATTAAAGAATAAATCTAGTAGTGGTATCGATGAAATTCCTACGAGTATTGTGAGGCGGGCAAGTATAGAAGTTAAAGGGTTGCAAAAGGTTCTATGTTATTTAATAAATAATTCTTTTAGCCTTGGAGTGTTTCCTGAAAATTTAAAAATTGCACTTATTAAACCAGTTTATAAAAAAGGAGATCCTGGAGAACTAGATAATTATAGGCCAATAAGTTTATTATTAGCTTTTTCTAAGATTTTTGAGTTAGCCAGGAGTAAAAGATTGGTTAATTTTTTAAAAGAATGTTGTTTGTTTAGTACTTGTCAGCATGGTTTTACTGATGGCAAATCGACAGACCACCATATTCGATTTTATGCATTTTATTGTGCAACAACTTGAAAATGGTGAATTAATACTGGGAATGTTATTGGACTTATCTAAAGCCTATGATTGTCTGGACCGGGGACTTCTAGTTCGAAAATTAGAAATGGGTATAAGAGGAAATGCAAAAAAATGGCTAACGACATATTTAAATGACAGGTGACAGGTAGTAACCGTA
>JAHBCN010000372.1:5402-198553 GCA_019359885.1 Listronotus oregonensis | reverse complement strand
TAAATTTTTTTGAAAAAAAGTTTTAAATGATCTGGACTGGTCCCATTTTTTTTGTTATAAATTTTTTAGTATGTAACAAACTCTGGTGTTTGTAAAGTTTATTTCTTTGGGCAGGTTTTCATATTATTAATAAAAGAAAACAGTCTCTCAACATTGGCACTACTATAAGGAAGTACCAATAATTTTCTTATGAATTGGCATAGCAGAGGGAACATTAGGGACTGGTCTCCTTTTTTGATTAATAAAACATGCTTCCAGAACTCTTCATATTTAAAAATGGCGATCGCCGATAACGGCGTTATGCAAATATCGCTGTTTAGCTCATTCCTAGTCAGATGTCAATCAATGTCCACTGTCAATCGTAATTTTTTTTTATTCGCCGTTGAGCTAAGTCACAAAGCCATGCCGCCTCATCCTTCAGTAAGAAAAAATTGTTTTCAATAATGGCGTTGAAAATTTTGAAAAATAGGTAGATTTAAGGCTTAGCTTGGTAGACAGGTAGACTGAGGGCAAAGTAGGTAGATCTACCTAAAAGTTGGTAGATATGGCAACCCTGCTTCCATAGGAGATTCAAAATTTTAACACTGGATGGTTTTTCTATAGTGGAACTATAATATTCTTTGCCCCTAGTTAGACAAAGCAAAAGTAATTTTAAATTCCACAATGCAAAAAAAGATTTCTACTATATTGCTATACTTCACCCTTCTTTGCATAAATAATATAGAAAACTGTAATTATGCTATATAGTTCAGTGAGGGGCGTGAAGATGGAGTCGAGGACCCTTGAAATCACCTTGAAATAAAATACGCTCTTTTTCACTCAACGCGACGGAAAGCGATTAGCTGTGTTGCATGTTGCATATAAGTTGACGCGATTTCGCATATTATAAAAAATCGCTGTTTCTGTCAATCGCCGTTATTTGCGATTTTAGTCAACATTTGCTATCAGCGATTTTTCAATAACGGCGATTAAGGCCAGGTCCTCATGGGCGGACTGGAATCAGAGCGTACTGACAGCGAACTGGTTTTCCACAACGCGATTGGCCTAAACGATCACCTGATTTGTCAAAAGTGCGCTGTCATTATTCTGTGGAGAATACGCCAACAATACGCTAAAAAGTTGTGTTTGGCTTTACTTTTTTGCGCACTTTGGGCGACAAGTGACATTAGTGGCAGTCTGGTGTCTGGCTGTTTGGCAATGTAGTGTTGTGTGTGTGTACGTTTTATCAATTTATCATCAAATTTATAAGGATTTTTCAAAAATATAAGTTAAATAATACTCCCACTACTGTTTTACTGTTTATTAACAACACAAACACTTTGACATAACATAAAAAAAACAGTCCGCACGAACTGTCAAACGCCAAAACTGTTCTCCCCCGTGGGGATCAGTGCGCCGAACTTCACGTAATGCACAGTGAAATTGAGTCCGCTAATAATGCGCTCATGGGGACCCGCCCTAAATCACCGGTGGTGATATATCGCTCATCGCTACCGCAGATATAGGTTATGATTGGACGTCACCCGTTTGCCCATTTTGCCCCGAAAGTAGATTTATGTTATTAATTTTTGTTAAATATTCAACTTTTAAAAACTATTTTGGATATGCATTTACTAATAGAACTGTAATGTATAATATTTTAAAAAATTAAGACTTTATATTACTTGTAAACAAAACAAAAAGGCAAGCGGATTACGTCACAAATACCGAACTGACATTTAAATATACGTATATGGGCTTAAATGGAATCGAGCACTCTTTTTTAGGTTTATCACCCTTGGTCAAGAGGAGAGAGGAGCGTTAATAATGAAGGATTTTTTGCGACATACCGTTTTTAACTACTGATTGATAGCAGTTCTCTCCCCCACCATTCTAACCGTGCTTAACCGGCTTATCCTCGCAAATACGAAACGGTTTACGTATATCACGCGTGTGTCAACTTACATACTTAATCACTTAATACAGTTTCTGTTTGACCTCCGATCAGTGAAGTGCTCGCGATAAAAAAACTACATAGTTTTTTCCGGGAAGGCGGCTGAAGGAGCTGTATCAACGGCTTTTACCATCGGGGATCAAGAAGAAACTCAAGCCAAAAGATGGAGTCCTTCTTCTGGGGCCAAGCGCTGTGAGCGATGATTCCTATATCTGTTTCTTTCTGGGAGCCCCACGCACGAGGGATTTTCCTAATGGCGGAAGATGGTTGCGCGCTCAGCAGGAAGAGGCAGTACTGACAGAAAACGGTTATGCGCAATACCAGTAGCAGTCATCTGGTCGGATGTCCATTTTTTGTGCCTGCATCGATAAGAAAATATTTTAGAAAATTTTGAGAATTTAAGTTTTTGAAAAGTTCGGAATTTTTGGGGGCTACAGAGCCCGACTATCCAGAAGTTCCACGTACAAAGCCTGGGAAAGCCACGTTGATAACAACGTGTGTCTGGAAAGGGGAGAGCTGGTTGAACGTCCACCGACGGAGACCAAAAAAAGTGAAAGCAAAGCAAAGCACTTTTAAGTTTAAGTCCAAATGTAAGGTCTTTCGAAACTTAAGAAATAAGTCGAAAAGATAACATATACGAGTAAACCACATTTTCCATTCAAAAGATATTAGCTGTTTACGAACAACCACTTTTCTTACCTAAGTTAAAGTTAGTTTCTGACCTGAGCTAAGTTGTTTGATCGAACACGCGCGACTCCCCAAAACGATAAAAAATGTCAAATTTTGCTCAACTTAGGTTAGCCAAGATATCTCAGACAGAAATCCGGGTACCTTAGCAGGGGCAAGGGGGGAGGTCAGATTCTTACTTAGCTGTGACAAATCGTACGGCCAACTAAGTTAGTTTCCCTCAACTTGGGTCAGAATTTATGCTGTTCGTAAGCAGCTATAAGTTGTTTCCAAGACACCTGTAACAAGTAAATCTTTTTCTCTATGATTTAAATATAATTGCACTAATTTATTCATTTGGGAATTAACTAACAAATCGAAAAATTTACAATCCAAATAGTTGGTAAACCATAGCAAAAAAACATAACAAGAACCAAAACAATAGAAATGCCGCGAATCCTCCATTATTTTAATTTGAACCTGACATAACCATTATTAACACTCATCCTTCCGACTTGTTTTGGTTCTTGTAATGTTTTTTTTGTTATGATTTAAAAACTATTTCGATTGCAGATTTTTCGATTAATCAATTAATTCCCAAATGGATAAATTAGTCTTATTATATTTAAATCATAGAGAAAAAGATTTAGGCCCGGTTGTACAATGGACGTTCAACCGATGAAGTTCACGCTGATCATCGGTTCAACGGAAAAAACTCGTTGTACAAAGCCGGTTCAGACGGTGAACTGTGGTTGATCTTGAACGTCCGAATTTGGGCGTTCAAGACGAGTTCAACTCCTTTTAGTAATTTTTAACCTCACTCTTTTGACAGATCCCTTGGGTTTTAAATATTTTGTTTTTATATATTTAAAGTTGATACTCATGATACTATTACTCTAAAAGATAAACCCACGCGCATGAGATAAGCCTATCTCTCTCGCACGCCTGACGTCACTCGACGACTATTTCCCCAGAAACGGCGAGTTTTAATATGGTATTCCGATTTCTGTTTAGATGTTAGATGGATTAAGCGCATGATTTATTTATTTTTTAAACGTCATATAATGCCAAAATACAATAAACGTTAAAAAAAGGCTTTAAAACACTGCTTTCCCAACCGACAAGCAGAATTGTTGTCGTCGAGTGACGTCATGCGCAACGTCGTACGAAATTAAATCGCCAAGTGGTTTTATCTTCTAGTAATAGTATCATGGTTGATACTTATTCGGTTTTTATAATTAAAAATGGATCTTGTATGGAAAGATATGACCTGATATGACATACGACAAGGATTTTGTAGAATAACTTAATAATGTTGCACACTCTCGAGCCGCATAAATATACAGAAATAAACCAAAGCATTTGAACATTTGGAATAACAAATAATTTAAGGCCAGATTTAGGTTGAAGAAACAAGCTGTGAGATTTATCATAAATAATTTTTTGTAACAAATTTTATCTGTTACAGACAAATAAGATTTATATTGTTTAATTAAATTTGATTTTAAGTTTAAATGTTCTATTTATTCTTTTAGAAACCATGCACTAACACCTACTGAAATGGTATGCATTGCTTTACGATTTCTAGCCATTGGGAGTTTTTTGCAAGTTGTTGGAAATTTTGGAGGTATTGACAAGTCGACGGCAAATCGAAAAATATCTATGGTTTAGGAATCAGTTGCATAATTGGGGCTTTAATTGATAAAAATGCCAAAAACTTAATCTGAAATTAACATTGTGAGGGGAGGATTTTTTAGCATTGGAGCCATGGATGGTACTCATAATAAAATTCAATCTCCTGGAGGGGCAGATGCAGAAAATTACAGTAACCAAAAAAGAATTTTTTTATACATTGTCTATTTATCATCTGTGCTTTATTTTTGTCAGTAGTGTATGAGAAAAATGTAAAATTAAACAAAAAAAAAACAAATACAATAATACAAATACATATTCATAATTATCACAGTAATTATTATCAAGTTTTTTTTTTCATAAAATCTTTGATTAGGTTAAATTGTGGCAATTTTCTTCTTTTTTTTGTGGGCTTTGCAACTGATAGTTCAGGTAAACCTGCAATGGTACAACACTCAAAATTCTGAACTGGGTTCAACAGTGAACTGCAGTTCAAGAAAACTTGTGTTGAACCATTGTTTGTACAACCGGGCCTTATTACTTGTTACAATTGACTTGGAATAGCTACTATCTCATTGAATGGAAAATTTGGTTTATATCTTATCTTTTCGACTTATTTCTTAACTCTCCAAAGATCTAACATTTGGGTTTAAACTTAAATGTGTATTAAACGATTAGTATGTAAGTTACGCATGACATACTCGTACGTAAACCGTTTCGTTTTTGCGAGGATAGGCGGGTTAAGCACGGTTAGTTAAAAACGGTATGTCGCGAAAAAATCCTTATATAATGTTTAAAAAACGCTGGATGTCATCGTCAGAGCGCGTCCACCACGCGTCCACACTACGATAAAAAAAGCGGATTGACGGATCGACGTAACGTCCGTAACGTCCCATGAAAATTTGTCTGTCCACACTACCAATTTAAATATCTGTCAAATTTGCCAAATATCCCAATATATCCTTTTGTTTATTTATATTTTTATATAAAATTTAATTAAAAATATATATAAAATTTAATTAAATTGTGTGTTCTCTATGTTCTGCTTTGTTTTTTTCTTTCTTTGGTTGTGTATTATTTTTGTACTTTGTAAACAATGCATAAAACAACAGTTAATAAAACTTTGTTATTGGCTGCTGTTTGTAAAAAATATAAACAATTACTGCATGCTTGGTGGCCCCAATTTAAATATTCAAAGGGCTTTAGAGTTTCCGGTTGAATTCCAAAAACTATCCATTTTTATATAAATTCTAGCTCTAGCAGGTCCAATTTTTAAACTGCAATTATTATTGTTATTGTTGTTAGTTTAGTTTATGTCATTAGGCGTGTTGTTAAATTCATCGATGAATCGTGCGCACTAATCGCTGTTTCATCAAGCCGTTTTTAAATTAATTGATGGAAAAGCGCTAAAGAAAGATGCATGTTGTTTTAGTAGTATATGGACAAGGATAAAACTAGCGGTAATCTAGTGTGACGTCACGATAGATTTCAGCGCTAAACCATCTGATGAATTTAACAACACGCCTATTATTGTCATTCCGTCGATGCGCGTTTCCGCAAAAAGTTAAAGTTAAGTTAACTTTTTGCGTAATGACCTTGTGTCTGCTGAACAACGAGGTTACAAAAGAACTAGAGGGAAATGTCATTTCGGCCATATTGGTAACTCCCGGCAGTCCAAGGCGGTATTAGTTGTGTTTTCGTTTATTTTTTATATATGTGAGAAGTTTTTGGTGTGGTTTAAAGACATGTTAGGTAATTGTCTCGAAAGTTGCCTCCTCTCCGATTTTGACCAAATTTGGTATACGGGGGTTTTTTGGGGCGCTGATTACGAATCTGCAAAAAAAATTTTTGGCAACGTTTCGTTTTTGAGATATTCATCAACAAAGTTGAAAATCAAACTAACCTTATTTACACTATTCCTCCTTCTTTTTGCACAGAATTCTTGATTTTTACACTACATTGACACACATTAATCGAATTAAGCTATTTTTTGTATATTTCTAACACAGAACAAATGATCCCAGAGAATATAAAGTATTTCTGGTCATTTGTCAATTCACTAAAAAAAGACCATGGCATTCCAAAGAATATGGAATTTAACAATCAAACAATCACATCACCAAAAAATATTGCTGACGCATTCGCGGAACATTTTGAGAGTTGCTATAGAAAGTGTTCAAATCACCGAGGAGCGGCGGTGTCCGAATCTGAATGTTGCTCACTGTCTAATCATAGATTTACTGCAGTAAAAGTTCGTCAAAAACTAAAGAACCTGGCAAAGAATAAGAGTACTGGATCAGATGGAATACCTCCGTCGTTTCTTCGGGGTTGTTGTGAATCCTTGTCGAATCCGTTAAGCGAAATATACCAATTATCCTTTGATCAGGGTCATTTTCCAACTTTATGGAAACATTCTTGGCTTGTTCCCGTTTTTAAAACGGGGTCAAGAAAAGATATAAAAAATTATCGTGGTGTTCCTTTGCTGCCGATTATGTCAAAGGTGTTTGAGTCACTCATAACAGATGAACTTTTTGAAAGCGTTAAACACCATATATCGCCGCGTCAGCATGGATTCTTCTGGCATAGGTCGACTGCGACTAATCTTGGAATATTCCAGGATTATGTGGTGGGTAGCGTGCAGAATGGGTCACAGGTTGATGTTGTTTACACGGACCTTGCAAAGGCTTTCGATAGGGTGTCTCATGGATTACTTATTCAGAAGCTTTCATCACTAGGAATAACTGGACCATATATTAGATGGATTGAGTCGTATCTCACCGGTCGCAAGCAATGTGTGAAGATTGATAGTGTGGTGTCTCGTGAGATAAATGTTACTTCTGGAGTGCCTCAGGGCTCTCACTTGGGTCCCGTTCTGTTTCTTCTCTTTATAAATAGTGTTACAACGGTTTTTAAAAAAAGTGAATGCTTACTATACGCCGACGACCTTAAGTTGTTTTATCCTGTGAATTCTTTAGAGGACTGTGAGATCATTCAGCAGGAATTAAATAGTCTGGTCAATTGGTGTGCTGTGAACTGTTTAGAACTAAATGTGACCAAATGTAGAGTGATGCGCTTTTATAAATGTAAGAGTCCTTTAATATACCAATACTCAATAGGTGGTGTTGCGTTGGATACTGTAACTAGTTTTAACGATCTGGGAGTAATTTTTAGTAGCGATTTGTCTTTTAATAAACACATAGATGCTATAGTTTTAAAAGCAACAAGAATGTTAGGTTTTCTACGCCGTACCTGTTCAAACATCTGTGATATTAAAGCAATTAAATCATTATATAATAGTCTTGTTCGTAGTATCTTGGAATATAATAGTATTATATGGTGTCCAGTCTATAACTGTCATGTGCAACGTTTAGAACGAGTACAAAATAAGTTTACAAAATTTTTGTTATTTAAGTTACGATTTCCGTATAGAGATTTACCATACTTGACACGTATACAGTTGGCAGGTGTGGAAAGCCTTGAACTCCGTAGGAAAAATGCACTGGCACTTTTCTTGTTCAAGTTAGTCAATGGCCAGATTGACTGTGACAAGTTATTATCTTTGATACCCTTTCGTATACCCCAAAGACTAACAAGATCCAGACAACTATTTCCCAGTGTATTTAATCGAACGAATTACGGGTTTCAAAGATTTTCGCATCGACTTATAAAGAATTACAGCATGCATTTTGAATCTGTTGATATTTTTAGGCATAGTTTTGAGAGTTTTAAAACCATAGTTAGAAATAGAAATTTCATATAGTTATAAATAATAGTAATTAGCATATTCGCCAAAGATCTGTAACTGGTTTTATGTTTTTTGTTGTTGTACTATTTGGAGTTTTACTCTGTAAGTATTAGTTTGAATAAAGGTAATTTTTTACTTACCGGGCCCACGGCCGATTTTATTGAAATTTTGTATACTGGGGTTTTTTGGGGCGCTGATCACGAATCTGAAATCAAATTTTGTCGGACACTTTTAGTTTTTGAGTTATAACGCCCCACTCGGACATAACCTCAAAACTGTACAAACTTTTTTAAAATTCCTCCTTCTTAAAACTAACTACAGCCAAAATGAAAGATTTTATGGAAATACACTTATTATTTTATAAGATAAATTTAATTTCACCTTTATTTAACAAATATTTTTAATAAAAAAAGAACAACAAAAATATTATTTTTACTCTTAAAAATGTCAACAAAATTGTCTAGTGATTTGAGAGTTTTATGTTGGTACGCCAGACACTCGCGAAACAATTAAATGGCCTACTTTATAAATTTAAATTATTTTTATTTTTCGGGATTTAAATTTGAAAAGGAAGCCATTCAATTGTTTCTTGGTTGCCTGGCGTACCAACAAAACTGTCTAAAATCACTAGACAATTTTGTTGACATTTTTAAAAGTAAAAATAAAATTTTTGTTGTGCTATTTTTTATTAAAAATATTTGTTAAATAAAGGTGAAATCAAATTTATCTTATAAAATAATAGGTGTATTTCCATAAAATCTTCAATTTTGGCTGTAATCAGTTTTAAGAAGGAGGAATTTTAGGAAAGTTTGTACAATTTTGAGGTTAGGTCCGAGTGGGGCGTTATATCATAAAAACTAAAAGTGTCCGACAAAATTTGACTTCAGATTCGTGATCAGCGACCCAAAAAACCCCAGTATACAAAATTTCAATAAAATCGGCCGTGGGCCCGGTAAGTAAAAAATTACCTGAATAAATAAATAAATAAATAAAATATTTCACAAACACCTTTTAAAAACTTGTTTTTTATGTTTAATTTAGATCTTTTTTCCATTTAATTGCAAACATCCACTTTCACCGGCCCCACTGTGGCCGCAACCATGTAGGTATACACTAGCAAATATGGCTGCTGCCTTTGAACTTGAAAGTTCGCAATTTAATGGGAAAAAGGTGTAAAATAAATAAAAATACAAGGTTTCAAAAGGTGTTTATAAAATATTGTGTGCCACTTTAGTGTAAAAATTAAGAATTGCGTACAAAAAGAAGGGGGAATATAGTGAAAATGAGGTTAGTTTGATTTTCAACTTTTATGATGAATATCTCGAAAACAAAACGTTGCCGAAAAGAAATTTTTGCAGATTCGTAATCAGCGCCCCAAAAAACCTCAGTATACCAAATTTGGTCAAAATCGGAGAGGAGGCAACTTTCGAGACAATTACCACATTTTATAATTTTGAACAATAATGAAGAAGTGTTTACTTCCAGCTTGTAAAAATTTGGTAGATAAGAAGGAGAATTTGGGTGGAAAAACATTTCACAGGTGTGTATTCAACAATAATTTTATTTAACTATGATTCATGCTGTTTAAAATAAGAATATGCCTTTAATTTAAATCGTTTATTTGTTAATAGATTAAACATATAAGTTGGGTTACAAAGAGAAAAATAAGCGGCTACGCAACATTCAACCTACTCCTATATATTTGTGTTGAAAATTTGAATAAATAGTAAAATTAATGCAAATTAATAAGGGTAAACTGAATTAGAAATCACTCAGTAATGAAATCTAAATTAAAATTTAGGTTGACTTTGTTTTGGCCAATAATAGCACCTTAGGTAGCTCAAATTAATTCGTTTTAAGTTAATTTATTTTCATAATGCCAGCTTATTTTTTTTTTTTTTTTGATTCTGTTCTTATCTCTTTAAAAAATTCTTAAATAAACTTGATCCTTTTAACAGACTAAAATGTATTCTGCTAATAACCAATTAGAAAAAAAAATCTCTTTGACTTCGATATAGCAAATTACGTGTAACATATCACAATTCTAGTGGCAATAATGGTAATTTGGTTTTATTTTGGTATGCCAGTTTTATAACCAATCTTACGAGATGCCTATGATTATTGCTTTTTTGGTTTGAAGAATAAAATTAAATTAATACTTTTTATTTAACAGAATACCCAAAAATGAGACCAGAAGATCAGCATGGTTAGAGGCAATGGGACTTACAAACTTAGCAGTTAGCAGACACGCTGTTGTTTGTTCCGATCATTTTTCTGAGGACTGTTTTGACAGAACATCTATATGTGGCATAGTTCGGCTAAGAGACAATGTTATCCCCAATCTATTTATTGATAAAATTGTCTATAATTATAGTATGAACTTCCAGGCTGAGGGTCAGATAACATGCCGTATAAAAAGTAATCAGATTTTTGTTGTTTTGTTAAATTTTTGGAAAAAAACTTAAATTAAAATTTTAACGTTTCGTCTTCAAGGACCTATCATCAAATGTTTTTATAAAAAAAGAATTTTTTATTACACATTTTTAAACATTATGCCCGAAATTAAAACTAATAAAAAATGACTTTGGTTAATTATAAATAAATTTAATTGATTATTTTTAAAAACTACAGGGATGTAATAATTTTCTCAACGGCATTTTATCAGGCTTTTAATAACCTGAAACTTTGCTCATTTTATTCTTTTTGCTATTTTATATACACTGTATAATTTATAATAAATACTGTTAAATAAATTAATAAAATATTAGAATGTCTTTTATTTAGTAAAATTATTATCTAATAAAAACATCTCTTGTATTTGTTTTACTTTTATATTAAAGATAATAAAAAACTTTTATCATTTTTTTAAGCACAGAATGACTTTTTTAAGAGAAAATTTGTATGAATTTCTTAAATTTTTTTATAACATTATTGAATTGTCTGTGTAGAAATAACAAACTGCATATAATTTTCACAGGAATTTTTAAAGGCAAAATTTGTATGCTGTTTGTACAAGTCAAGTTGCATTTATTTAATTAAAAAGAAAAAAAATTAATTCACAAAAATTTTCTATGAAAAATGGCACTGTTTCTTTCAAGCTTCATTTTTTCTAACTTGACTTTTTTTTCTTTAACTTTTTTAAAGACCAGTTAAGGACTTCTTTTCATTAAATTACTTAAAATACATCAAGCCGTCTCCCTTCTATGGATGAATTCGGTTCGCATATGGTTGACTACGAAACAAAAAAAAGATTAGTTTTATGAAAATGCCTTAATTTTTTTAATAATATGCCGAAGCACTGCTTGGATGGTATCTTATCTTGCACAAAGATTTTATTTGGCTATATTTTAATTCTTTCTTGCTTATTTTCAGTGATATGGGGGAAACCCTTGTGGATACTCTGATGATATGTTTACTAACTTATAAAATTTGAATAATATTTTTTTACCAAAATAACTAACTGTTTAACTTATTTTATAAAATAGGTAGTTTCTTTAGTTTTTCATTTTATATCATAACTTAACGATCAGTTAGGTATTTATATACATATTTGCAAAATTTATACCATTTTTTACAATATATAAATATATATTTATCTCAAACACTTCTAATTTATTTTTGTAATCGTTTATAGTACACCTATAAAGGATTGCAAAAATAAACAACACAAAAGTGCTGAATACGCCTCTGTCAAGTCACCCATATTGGAGTCCCTTTGTTTACTCCAAAGTTTTAACGTGTGTAACATTGGTTGCGTTCTCTCTAGTTCCTTTTCTAACCTCGTTGCTGCTGAAACTTGACAGCCATAGAAACTGACCAATAGAAACGTTAGAATTCGATACGCGGATCCGCCGTTATGCGTTTTTCATCATAGTGTGGACGCGCTCTCATCTTAACCTCTTTAATTAATGTCAAATGCAGTAGCAAACGTCAGAACTCCGAATTATTTTTAAAGGTGTTTTAAAGTGAAAAAAGAAAAAACAAAATAAAATATAACAAAAATGATGAAGCAAAGACAAAAGTAAGATTTTCTTAAAATTAGTTTAGAATCATTTTTATTATCAAGATTTTTTTTATTTTAGAAGCAAATATTACAAACGCTTAGAAAAAAACAAACATATAAGTGATAGTAGTGATGAAGAAACTGCGCTCTTTGTACGTAATAATTCTCCAAAACGAGAAATACCTACTATTGAAAAGAATATAGAAGAAGATGATACACTGCAGTCAATAGCAATTCGCTATCATTGTACAGTAAGTCTAAAAATTCAACATTTTATTTTTAATTTAATTGTGTTGAGGATCATTGGGTATAAATAAGGTTCACTTTAAAGCTATACCGATGATTCCTAATAAGATGAAACGCCTTTCATTTAGGGCTATGAAAGTAAAGTAAGTAAGTAAAGTAAGTAGTAAACAAGATTTTTTTTATTACTTTATGCAAACACTTTTGACTTTTGTTTGCACAATATGGGTCCGGTGCAAGGAAGTTTAAAGGTGTATGGAAGCCCAATACTGTAGAACAAAATTGTCCATGCGTGCAGGGCAGCGGGAATAGGGGGATTGGCCCCGTGAAGTTTGCGCAATGAATAGTAGGTCACAGCCAGACTTCCATAATTCTTTGTTACTATCTATAAAGTTGACATCATCAAATGTCAAATTCAAACATTCACTGTTTTTTTTTTGCACAAAATTGTTGGTTATTAAATGATACTACCATAGAATATTTAAAATTATTGTATAATATTGGATTTTATATCATCTGATATAATATGGAAAGAATAGATGGCGCCACTTTACAGCCTTCTATTTAAATGGTCGATATTTTTGGGAGTTTTGTATTTTTACCAAAAATCATTGTAAATAAATAAAAACATGATTTTGTAAAATAAATTTCAACCATTGTATGATTATTTCATGTAGGTACTTATCACCAATTTTGTGATAAAAGAAGGGCAAGATAGTGTAAATGAGTTTAATCTTCAGTCTGAGCATTCAGATAGTAAACAAGTATTCGGCAGCTCCGAAATTTTTTTTTTTATTTCTTTACTGTGCGGTTTTTTCTGTTTCTTTTGCCACAGTATTTTGTTAAAAATGAACAATGAGTTCGGATGATGAAGAATTTATCACCTCAGATAACGAACGACGCAAAAGGAAACGATTAGAAAAACTAAGTAAACAACAAGTAGACAATATAATTATAGGCCCACAGCAAATACATTCCACAAAAAACCATACCACACATACAAATTACTCTGCTAAAATGCAAGCTATTACAAAAAAAACATTCCAACACATGTTTTATTTATCCACAACAAAAGAAATGACTCGCTTAGAATTTGCAAATGTATGGCAACAACAACAATCAGAAAAAAGTGATGTTATTATTAAAACGTCAAAGGGATTCCTTCTAAAAACTGATAATAACAAAAACAAAATAAAATAAATTTTAGCTACCATGGTAAACTCAAAAGTGCTCACGTCCTTTAAAGAAACTGAAACAAACACTAGGCCTACAAAAATAATTTTACAGCTTCTTATTCTTGTGTAATTGCGTCAGTCGAAACGGACATTACCGACGAAGAATTAAGTACCTATCTCACAAATGAATGCATAACACACCGATACTGCAAACGAATTAGATCAAAAGCTACAAATAAATGGACAACTTTAATCTGCATAATTACTGGAGAATTAAGTTCATTCGAAAACCGACTAAATAACGGGTTTTTATATAAATACAGATTATATTCCATGTGTAAAGTGTGCACAATACAAGCACACTACAGAAAGTTATCCTAACCCGATTACATGCCAGAAGTGTAAAGGAAAACATCACACGAACGTTTGCACCACATCTTTACCGGAAAAAATGTGCTGCGTGTAATTCCGAGGATCACCAGGCCTGGTCAACTAAATGCCCCTAGAAGACCTACAAAACCAATTGAAGGTATTCCAAATACAAAAATCAAGGCACTTAACAAGCAAACTTAAAACATAGAAACGAGCAAAACAAAGAAAAGCAGAGTTCACCAACCAATCACAATACATGACCATATCATCGAGACATACATTACAACCCTTAATGAAGATGCTAAAACTGACCGAAAAAAACTTATAAACAAATTAAAAAGACGTTTAATTGAGCTTTACAATATAGATTCAACGCCAGTGTTCAGTGGAAACCGATTGTACATTTTAATGTTTGACATGAAGTAACCATTAAGTAAGGAGTCACCAACAAAACCGACTGAAGGTTTAACAGTGCATCAATGGCTAAAATGAAGATCTTGTATGCCAACATCAATAGTTATGCACCGAAAAAACATCTTGTGCATGATTTCACACAAACCAATAATGTGGATTGTATTATGTGTGTGGAAACAAAGCTATAAGACAACATTCTACCCTTTCAAGACTGGAATATAATACAACAAAAAGGCAATATACTCAATACTAACATAAGAGGAGGTTCATTAGTGCAAGCGAAGCCACAAGTCAAGTTAGGAAAATCCAACCTGCCAGCAATCAATAACAACCTAAATAGTTGTCTTCCTTTTTACCTTTCCTTTCCAAAAAAGCAAACTTCACATCTTTCTTGTATCCATACATCCAACTTTGCCTATAGAAGACACAATTTTTACTAAAGCGGCACTATATGAATACTCTATAATAATTGGAGACCTAAACCCAAATGCAAGAAAAAGACAGCAAATAGACTTTTTTATCCAAAACAGTAATTTCACAAAAATAAAGACACCCCCCACATTTATAATGCCAAACAATGTAAGTAGCACGCCAGACGTCATTCTATTCACAAAAAACATGGAAACATGTATCAAAACTTTAATAACTCCAGATCTGGGAAGCGATCACCTAAGCATATTGTTGGAGCTAGATATGGGACAAATACCTCTCCAGGATCAGTATGTTGAAGAGCAAAGATATAACCTGAAGAAGTGTAACATAGATGTAGTAAACCGTGGAATGATGGAATTTGTACAGGAAGAAGCAGAAATGTCAGAGCTGTATATAGAAAAATTTAACAGAAGGCTAACAGAACTAGTCGAGCAGAACTCACCAAAGTGGAGGAACAAGTTTTATAATTACGAGCTTCCACCATTTATTATCACTCTAATAAAGAAAAAAAAGACAGTTATATAGACACATAAAACAAAATGATCATAATATAGAGTTAAAAAGACAATCTAATGAATTTAATAAAAAAGTGCATACACTTATTGGTGTTTACAAACAGGATAAGTGGATTAAAAGTTGTAACAGCATAAATAAAATGAAAGGGAAAAATTACTGGACTGAAATTAAGAAACTTACAAAAAATAAGGCAGCAACATCAACAGTACCAACTCTACAACAAGGTAACATGTTAGTCGATAATGATCAGGCAAAAGCCAATGTTTTTTGCACATATGTTAAAAACATATATAAAAGAACTCTAGACGATAATGCTGATGAGCAAGAGAGGATGGTAGATGAATGGTTTAAACAATTTATTCATACAAGAACCCCAACACAACATAATACAGATTGAAGATGACGAATATGACAAAGTTCTCTCCTCTGGCCAGAACACATCACCAGGAATTGATAATATCACTCAAAACATTATACGGCAGCTCAAACCTGAAATCCATGCAAAAATCAAAGAAATGTATGGGTTCTGTCTAAGCAACAATGTATATCCGGAAGCGTGGAAAAAGGGAATAGTTATAACAATACCTAAACCGCAGCTCGATAAATCTAGAGCAGAAAATTATAGAGGCATTACACTTCTACCTGTATTAGAAAGAACTTTGAAAAGATCATTCGCAACAGAGTAACAAAAGAAATTGGACACAAGATACTCCCTCATCAATTTGGATTTACATTTGATCACGCCGCTACCCACCCACTCACCATTTTAACATCAAATATCCAAGCTGCAAGTATGATGGGGCTAAGTAATGCTGCCGTCTTTTTAGATGTAAAAAACGCGTTTGATAGTGTATGGCATAGAGGTATTCTTTTTAAACTTGATGAACTAGAATGTCCACCCTATTTAATACTCATCGTCAAGCACTTTTTGGAGGGTCGTGAGAGAGTGAACGGCGCCGTTTCAACCCCTTTTTCCTGTGAACAAGGCGTACCACAAGGATCACCACTATCCCCCTTGCTCTACAATATTTTTGCTTATGATATTTTCACTCATATAAATCAGGTGTTACCAGAAAGGCCATATGTTCTACAATATGCTGATGATACCTCCATTGTGGTACATCATAAAAGTATAGAAAAAGCGGTACAAACATTACAAATCACACTAAATGATATTATTGCTTGGTTTCAAAGATGGAAGCTAGAAGTTAATCCTACAAAGACACAGTTCATACTATTTCACCATAAAATATGAAATTCATCACCATCTATACAAATACAGAACCATCAAATAAATCCACAGCCACATATAAAATACCTAGGCATCAATTTTGACAATAAGCTTAATTTCAAACACCACTTGACAAATATGAAAAAGAAAATGATTGCGAGAAGTAAACATTTTCGGTCCCTAACATATAGAAGCCATGGAATTAATATCTAGACTGCCTGCCACATATAGTAGATGCTTTGTCGACCAATTATCCTGTAGAAAGCCAGCTGCTACAATAATAGAAGTAGCGGAACGAACAAGTCTCCGCAAAATTACACAGATTAGACATCCAGATAATCCACTGCATAATCCAGCGAATGCATATTTGTATGAAAGGACAGGAATAGAGCCTATTTCAGAGAGAATGAAAACACTTGCCAAAAAATTTGCCAGTCGACTTTACAATCATGGAACCCCTCATTTTAAACTTCCCAGATAACTACACCAGGAGAAGACATTATCCAGAAAAAACTGTATTTAAAACTTTAGTAAACTATAAAAATGAACTTTAATCATTACCAATTTTCTTATATTGTCTCTAAAATTAGTTGTACATATATATATATATTGTTGTTTTTTTTTAAAATAGCCATGTTATTTGTAAAAACTAAAGGCTGAAAAACCTCGGTTGATGGCCTTTTGGACATTTTCTTTTTTATGTTCAATAAAAATTGTTTAATAAAAAATGAGTTTAATCTAATCCTAAGATTCTGGTTGTACATTACAAAGTGAAAATTTTAAAACTGCTTTTTAGGCATATACTTTTAACTAATAACAAACATTCATGAGACAGAATAACAGTGGTTAAAAATGTTTAGTATCCTTTGGTACCTAGGTAACAGGACATGGCTCTTGGAGGTATCACCTCAAAAAAATGGGAAAGACTGAGGATGAACAATGTCGGTTTTGTCACGAGGCAAACGAAACTGCGGAACACATTCTCTGTGAATGCAGAGAACTGACCCGACAACGGCTTAAATACCTCGAAGGGGTATATCCTACTCCTAGAGATATTATTCAGCTTGCACCGCGTAGTATCCTGAACTTTGCTAAAGGTATAGGAATTACCGGGCACTAAACAACGAAGGGTATTCACAAAAGATCTCTTTAGGTCGAAGTGAAGGAGGGCTACACTAGAGCCGAGCGACCCCGTTTATTACAATACAATACAATACAATGGTACCTAGGTATCCATTGTAACAGTATCCGTTAAATATTATGTGTCTACAGTATGTCGAGCTTAAAAAGTTGATAATGTAAGTTTAAGAAACCAGAGGCCCGATCCTGTAAGCAAATTTTTTGACATTCCTTTTCTCTATCTCTTTCAAAACAGTGACAAACTTATGAGTTACCTTTAAATGCAACAAGAACATGTGATCCCTATTTTGACATTCTCTTTCCTTATATTTTTACAGAGTCCCAGCCCAGAAATCTAATGTCTTCTTAAAAAAATACAGAAAAAGCAAAAAGAAATAACTTTAACATAAAATTGTACTTTCTTTTATTCAATTAGAGTTACCTGTATATATTAAAATTTTCCTGGTCTGCCCAATAATTAATAATTTTGATCCTTTAAAAGAATGTACTAAATTATTAAATGAAATAAAAGTACCTAAATGTAAACCTTATTTCTTTTTAATAATCCACAGAAATACACAAACATTGTGGAAATCATCTAAAAGATAGTTAAGATTGCCTTACTTTTCTCACTGCTATTTCCTATGAAATTTTTATTTTCTATTATTCATAATTGATATATTATTATTTATTCTGTTACCTAACGTTACGTCTCATAAGAAGCACCTAATTTAAGTATAAGAAATACTTACCTAAAGTAAAAAATACCGGGTATGTTACCCTTGGATTTGCAAGACAAAACCATACAACCTCTAGTCATTTTGTTACGATATTATAAGTAACAAACAATAAACACAAAATTAAAGTCACAATTTAATAAACACTAATCACTAAAATATAATTTAATAAAGTGGCGTGGGGTGGTGCGGCATCTGCGGACCTTATCTTCCGACTGCAAAGGAGAGCTGTAAGGGTAATTTCGGGGATCGGGTATAGGGATGACTGCAGGCCTGCCTTCAAGGAGCTTGCAATTCTAACTCTTCCCTAAAAAACGAGAACATTTATTTATATCCCATAATAACACACACACATATAAAACCAGACATGGCAGTAATTTAGTACTGCCATGCTGTCGTGTAGGTAAGAGCTAAAGAAGGCCAGAATTTGCTGCAGCGAAACTGTTCAATAAGGTCCCATTGGAAATGAGAAAAAAGCCAGTAAAAAAATTTAAGGAAAAAATTAAATTAGTGCTATGTAAATGCGCATTTTATAGTGTTCAAGAATTTTTAAAGTGTAATAGTAGCGTATTTGTCTTGTAACTGTAAATTTAGCTGTGATGATAAATGTTTCTATAAGCATAATTAGCCATGATTTTAGAATGTATTGTTGTTTAAATTTAATTTTAGAGACTGTAATTAACTAGACTAGGTGTCACCTTATGACCTCTGCAAATACAAATTGTATATTGGCATTAATAAATTATTTTATCTTATCTTATCTTATAAGAAGGTTTTTATCAATCCAAAAAACTTCTGCAACCATAAAATATAATCACACACTCCTACTCCGGCTCTTATAAAAGTATAATGTGTTGCCTAACTACACACTGATTTATCGGTGTGTATGTAGGCAATACATTAAATTATTTCGTGGAATTTTGTTATTGCGCAGAATCGGCGGGGCCAATTCTGACAGTTATTTTCATACTGGACTGGACATTTTTTGATCGAATGGGCCATAGCATTGGGCTTCAATGCACTTTTAAACTTCCTTGGTCCGGTGTCGTTTAGCTCCATTGGATTTAAAAATAATAATATTACCCTATTTTTGCCTATAAAAAATAAAAAAATTAAGATATGAACCTTTTTTATTTTGTTCGACGGCACATTTATGATAAAGAAATTTTACAATTTAATGAGGAAAACCTAAAGACCACTAACCAAGAACTAACCAGAACTAGGTAATAGTTTGGAAATTGTTATTTGTTAGTTCTGGTTAGTTTTTTCTAAAAAAAAACTTCATTTCTGGTAAATGGAAAAAAACAACCTTCAATAATAAAAATTATTAGAAAACATCTGGAAACATTGCTTATTCAAGGAGAAAATCTTAAACAAAACGGCATCGTATCATCTCTTTTTGTAGGTATTCTTTCTCACTTTTTCATGTTAGTTGGCTATATTACTTTGGTATATTTTATAGGTATGGGAAACAAAGAATTTGTTTTATTTTGTGATAATGTGAGTAAAAAATTAATTTTTTCAGACCCTATGTGTTTTATTATGGTGTAACAAATAAGTGAAAAAAAAATATATCAAAATATTGCTGTTTAAGAATGGAGCTAAAGTTCACGGAAGCCGCACCGTATTTTACTGTAGCTGATGTACATTAATAAAAAGGTGTTTTTAATTTGTCTACTCGGGTGCAACAACAACAAAAATCATTTTACACATGTCTGATAATAATAAATTTGACTCGAGGGCACACAAAAATTCATAAGCAAATGTTATCACAATCGAATATGATTTTTTTTTTCACTGTCCGTCTTACAAGAAGTCGGCACGGCCTTGGGGTCGGCGATTTGGCCTCAATTTTTTTGTGGTGCTAGAGTGCACTTGGTAGATCACTATATTAAAATACTAAGGCGCACTATTAAGAAAATCCGCAAAAAAAAACGTTTTAATTTTTTTTGTGTAGCATACGTACTTAAAATGAAACACCATTGTCAAACAGCTATGTGGCTCGGGCGGTAGCGTTCCAGACTTCCAACTCGAAGGTTCCTGGTTCGATTCTGCTCCATGCCTTATTTTTTTTTACGTAATTAATTATTTTTAATATTATTATTCTTTAAAATACTTCTGAAATTTCTTTTAGTTTAGTAGTGTTTTTTTTATTCACAATTAGGGAAAAGAAAATAAAATATTTTGAAGCCAATTTGCATTACATTTTTATTAACATTATAATTATTTGCAAAAACCAGAGTAATATTTATTAAACAAACATTTAAAATAATTATTATTTCAACACACGGGGTTTGTGAGGTAATCATTAAAAAACATAGGTACATCATTTACATTCATAAAAACGATTCTGTCCGTACATAGTTTTGAGGCATAGATATGTAAAGTAATGTTACAATTATTTATTTAAAAAATTTGGTATAAATAAATTTAAAAAGTATTTTAAAGATTAATAATATTAAAAATAATTAATTACGTAAAAAAGAGTAAGGCATGGAGCAGATTCGAACCCAGAACCTTCGGGTTGGAAGTCTCGAGCGCTACTGCCTGAGCCACTTGGCGATTTAATAAAAATATTACATTTTGACTATATGCTACACAAAAAAATTAAAAAAATTAAAAGGTTTTTTTGTGGGATTTCCTCAATAGTGCGCCTTAGTATTTTAAAATTATGATATACCTACTAAGTGCACTCTATCACCACAAAAAAAATTGAGCCAAATCGCCGACCCCAAGGCCGTGCCGTCTTCTTGTTAGTTTAAAATAATTTTAATTTTAAAATATTTTCAACCAAACTTTGCAATTAAAAGTGGAGATTTTTTAACTGCCCTAAACTATTCCACCTTAACTATTCTTGTTGAGCTCTTTGTAAAAATTCCTTGTTAAAAATGTGTTCTTTAAAACCAAATCTGGAACCATAAAAGGTGATTAATAATGTTTTTTAGTAATAACGAAATGGGTTATTTTGCTTGCATAGGTGTAGAATCAGACACAAATACAAGCCGTGCATAATTACATTGGCATGAATGATTGATGTTGCTGTACAATAGATATATTAGTTGTGTGACGTCAAAGTTTTTTTTTAGGAAAAAAATATTTTGTTCCACATTTTGCTTTATTTATAAAATGCAATACCACTATATTTCAAAAGTATAAGATGTAACACATGTGATACAACTGAACCACCCTGGCAACACTGGGTAACATACAATGTTGCCTAGGTGGGCATCATTCCTTACAATGCTTATATCAGTAACACTGGCAGATCTTGGATTTAAAAAAAAAATATTCAAAAAGTAAATCATGGGACCCATACAAAATATATACCAGATGCTATTGGCCTAGAAGGCAACACTTTGATAAAGAAAATTTTCATTCTGAAATTTGTGAAAAATAGGTTTTGGGTGCCCCCACCAGGGAAAAATCATCTCTCAAAAGCAAATCCCCTATTTGTATTTTTTTTTGTGAGTTTGGTCAAATTTTATCTTCAAAACCTAAATTTCACAAAAAATAACTTCTTTTATCTTGAAATTGGAGGCATAAAATAATTGCATGAAAAAATTGTTGAGTGAAAAAATTTCAACCGGCTATAATTTTTAAAAAAACATAGATAATTTTGCAAAATTTGGGATTTCATGATAAAATTTGATTAAAGTCGCGAAAAAAATACAACTAGAGGATCCACTTTTGAAGATTTTTCTCTGGGGGAGAGGCACCCAAAAAAAAACAACTTTTTTCGCAAATTCCTAAATGAAAATTTTCTTTACCAAAGTGGTCCTCTTGAGGCCAATAGCATCTCGTATATATTTGGTTTATGTCTTCTTTTTATCTCAATAAAAATACACGTTAGTTTTAACTAGTTTTTTATTTTTTGGTTTTCTTTTAGATAGAAGATCTGAAAAGATTAAATAACATACACAAAGAGAATGAAATATTTGCTCGAAGAGTCATCAAGGTGCCACATAGACCATTTAGTGAAGCTTTAGCTGGTGTTCATACTAGTGGTAATGATTCACCAACTGAATTTAGTGAACCACCAACTAGTAAGTTACTAGACATCAATTCCCTAGAATTAAAGGTGAAATCAACTCAAGAAGAACATAACAAGGTTAATCAGATAATTTTTAATAGTAGTATACTTCAAAAACCACTTGAACGAGAGATAGAAGCAGTTGAGGAGCCAGATGATACTGTTCATCTTATAGCACAACATATAAAGTTACCTGAATCTGATCCTGTAATCTCAAGGTTAAGTTGTAGTGGGTCTGACTGGGATATATCATGGCCTGCATTAATTATTTGTATAATCATAGTAATCTTTGCAATACCACTTATTTATGTATTTTATATCGCAGAGCATCCTGAAATATACCAAAATCACACTAACGTCAATGGATCATGATATTTTTAGTTATACAATCATTTAAAGATTGTGGTTTGGCACTAAAAAAATGATTGAACTACATGATTTCAAATATTTCATAAATGATAAACTAGCTTTTGGATCAATTTCAGATAAAGAAATATTCTGTTGCCATAGAGTTGCTACTTATTGTAAACTGCTACGATGAAAGTAAAGACATTGCAATCAAAGTGGCGCCAGTGCAGCAATCTGCTGCAATACTGCTGTATTTTTGCCCATCCGAAACAACTGCACCTTATGTTTTCAATGAAAATAATTAAAAGTAATTACTAAAGATAGTTTTTAATATATATATATATATTTTATATATATATATATATATATATATATATATATATATATATATATATATATATATATATATATATATATTTATATATATATAATATATTTATATATTATAATTAATTTGGTTTTTAATTTACTCTGCTGTAATGTAAAAGGAAATGGAAGAAAAGACAAAATTTGTTAAATCTAGTGTAATAGCCAGTGTCTTTTTGCTAGTATGGCAACAACTCCTTAACCATCCCTTTTAAGCCATGCCTTATTCAGACCCACTATACTAGGGAGATAGTTTCTCATTTTGGTCACCAAGGGGGTATTTGTTCCTTGAAAACTTCTTATTTATTGAATGATCTCTACTGCTATTTTATGTTTTACTTATTTGTCTTTTAATTCCACTAAGAGCTCATTGTGTAGTTGTAGCTGACCATATTTTACTTTATTTACTAGTTTTTATTTTTAACCTAGTTTCTTGTTGCAATTTGACAATTTTTCTATATTTTATTTTAGTTTTGTTTTTTTATTAAGGGTACTAAAAAGAGCTTTTATACTTCATCCCGCCTTTCTCTTCTTTTTTTTGCTTTCTTCTACTTATTTCATTTTTTATCTGTCATTTCTTCAGTTGATTACTTTCTATCATCTTCAGTGTTTTGACAATCCAACATATTTATAGACTAATTATATACAGGCTAAGACCAGACAAAAAATTTAGTTAGGGTTATAACAAAGATAGAAAACCAAAATTAAACAGTAGATCATGTAAAATGGTGAATTGCGGTTGCTATATAGGGGTTAAAAATGTTTTTTTGCGATTACCGGCGAAACGTAACATGCTAGCGAAAAATGTTCAATACAAAAGTTATAGATAATAAAAAATCTAATATATAAGTTATTTTTTTAACATAACCCCAAGAAATTTTCGCAGATTATTATATCTGGCGAATGGAGTTTTGTGAGACCATGAGAATATTCTGTTTACAGATGAATCATAATTTTCTCTTTATGGTTATCATAATCATGCAGTCGCCAGATATTGGTCACGGAAAACAAACAACGCCTGTACTGACACAATATCCCCAAAAATTAGACGTTTGGGCGGGTATTTTGGGCGACAACATTGTAGGACCCTTTGTCATTGAAGGCAACTTAAATGGGAAAAAATTTACAAATGCTACAAAAGGAAATTATACCAGGTGTGTGAACATTAAATGGTAACTTCGAGGAAATGTGGTTTCAACAGGATGGCTGTCCTGCTTATAACGCAAGGCCAGTTTAGGAATGACTGACTAGGACTATTCCTAAAAGTCTTATTTGTGTTAGAGGCCTGCAAGGTCACCGGATTTGATTCCTCTTGACTTTTTTTTGTAGGGGCCAATTAACTTAACTTATTTACAGGTGTCCATATGAGAGGCCTGTAAATTTAGTTAAGGACAAAAATATTCGACATTATTAATTCCATAACCTTGGAGGTATTGTCAAATGTTAGGATGTAGTTTTATAATCGGCTTGGGTATTGCGAAGCTCAGCTTATAATATATTTTAGAAACTGTTTAAAGATATTTATGTAAATCAATGCAATTAGCAGTTAACAATGTATTAATGGGCCCACCACCATCCGATAGATTTTTGCACTTACAATTTTTAGACTCATCAATACAATAATCACGTTAAAAAATCTAGCCAGAACTTTAAACCTTTAATAACGCGTTTAATTTTCGTGTTCTTTTATTTAAATCATATGTGCTTCCATCAGGCGCCCATTTACAGCACATTCCTGGAATGATTCCATTGTTTGGCCCTAAATCATAGATGGTCATCCAAATATTAACCAAAAAGTCCCAAATTTTATCTCATGGGCACATATTATAGATACTCGCAGGTAAAAAACGACGAGCTAGGTATAACTGGTTTTTGTCAGAGCACTCTACTGTAGCACAAAATATTAATTCTGAGCCTTCAGGACCCTTTAGTTTTTGTAACAGTATATTTTAACATAGAAAAATGCTTATTTACTAAACTTTTATTGTACGTGAGTGTATCAAGTGTTTGACTTAGGACAAAACGACTTGAGTATTTTCTAAGGTGTCTGCTTTTAACTAAATTTGTTATTAAATGTGTCGCATAGCCAAACACTGTGTAAGTTCTTATTTCTAAAGCATAAGATACAAAATTTTACCACAAAGCTAAATCTCTTTGATGGTTATTCCTCAAGGGTTTAACATTTCAGTGGAACTGTCAAAAGTACATTAAGTGTTTGGTTACAATTGTTATAAAATAAGTAATAATTATTTTTAAAACCAATAATAGGCTGCATTAATGTCAGTCACGCCACATTTTTACTCTCTGGGAGGATTTATCCCCATGGTGCTTGAAGGGGAAATTTATCAATTTTAAAAGGTGCATATTTTATAAGTTAAGTAAAAAAAATGTTCTTGGTTTTAAATAATTTACTTTATATTGTTCAAATGTGATACTCAGATAATTTATATTTGAAAAAGAAATTATTGTTTATAGTTTTAAAATATTTTTATATTAAAAAAAATTAGTATTAGCTATATTTATAACTAAGAAAATAATAAGATAGACATTAGTTCTGTTGAAAAAAAGAGTTGTGATAGATTGCAAGGTGGCTAAAAATTTAAAAAATATATATATTTTTATATTATTGTGTTTAAATCTAGTCATCTATTATTTAAAGAAAGTTCCATTCTGTAGTTGTGAATTTGTGAAATAAAATAATATTATAAAATTCATATTTTGTGTTTTCCTCTACAGTGTGTAATTAGTTTTCCGAATATAAAATTAATGAAAGGTTACTTTGTCAAAATTTATAAAATCAAAAAATTACGTCTGTGCAGAAAAATGGATGTTGTGTTGCTGTCTTTCTCGTACCTAAAATCGTAATAATAACAAATATTCAAAAAGTGCAGTGGATTTTTTGTTAGTGCTAATTTAAATTATCCTTGCACTACAGCAACAAACGATAGATCGTTCTCTACTCTTTAAAAATTAAAAACTTATCTTCGAAATTCTTTTGAAAAAACAGGCTCAATGCTGCAGCTCTGCAGCATAATATGTATTGGGATACTGTTATGTATTTAGAGCAAGACTAAAGGCCCTCACAAAGCTCGTTCTTTTAAAGCAGTTTTAATCGTGGCGATCAAAAGCGTCGATTAGCATTGCCAATTTGTGGCGAAAACCTAACAAAACACCGTCGGTGAAAATTTCTGGCTGCGCTTGAGATCTTAATAGTAGATTCGTCCGTCTTCATTTTAAAACGAATTGTGTGGTGCAGAACGTTTTTAATCATCATTTTTGTAAGAAATAATCACACTTCATTTACGTTTTTCTGTAAACGATTGCAGCTTTCGGCGATTAAGACGGTTTAAAAATTAAATATAAGTTTTAATCGTCCGACTGAGCAGTCCTATTTGCCGATTAAGAAAGTTCAAAAGAACGATAGTCTGTGGGGCCGTTTAGAGAAGTGGGCATAGTAGTGACGAAAATTAAACATAAATTTAGAATTCTTTTTTCTTTACAAAAATTTAAATTTGTTTTGCTTGGTTTAAAAAACTAATAATTTTTAAAAATGCGTCTAAAATAAAATTGACTAAATTTTAACATTTTTGTTGTTTCAAAACTGAAACTAAATTTGTCTTTTTAATATTGATTCAAGTTAAGGTAGTTCTTTCCCTACAGTCCAGTCACAAAGTTTTGGCTTACTACCCATATCATACGCACCATGGTTGCAGGTCAATATTTTTAAACATGACTGTACCCCTTACACTATCGCACTACGATAAATTAGCGTAAATACAAAACTGGCAACGTCGGATATTTATTTTCCTACTCGGCTTGTACAGTCCAGCTTCACTTATACCGAATTTGTTTAAACAACCAAAAGGTTGTTGCCAAATTTTGAACACTTTTAATTTATCATTTAAGTTTTAAGTACTTAATGCTTTCTTTTAATAAATATTACACCTATATTTTTAAATACAGGTCTAATCTTTAGGTTTAATATGTCTTTATCTTTTAAAATAATATATTATAGTGCCTTCAATCTTTTTTTGTTTAAGTTAATTAAATTCATTGACGAATGCTGTTTCAATTTGGCAATGCGGCAAACCGATGGAGCACAGGGGTCGATACGTCAGGCGGGCGACGAGAGCTTATTTTTCATTTATGAAGATAGCTTGCGCAAGTATGTAATTTTATTTGGTCGTCTATAAATTTTTTGTTACACTTGCTAGGCTGATGTTTATTTTTATGGGCCAGTCATTAACGGCGTTAGGAGTATTTTTAGGGTTTTATTGTTACTTACTGATAATACATATAATAATTCCTACATAATTAATAAATTACCCTTGTATACTTGAGCCCACGGTGAAGTCACTGTGAAAGCGCTGTGTTCACTGTGAAAACCCACAGGTTCCACGATGTTTTCACAGTGAAGTTGTTCCATAAGCACACCGTGTTTCCACAGTGGTTTCTTACTAAACCCACGGCGCTTACACAGCAAATACATGATGAATACATAGTAAGTATTCACCGCGATTACACAATGAATCCATGGTTTTTACACTTTAAATCCAAGATGGATACAAAAAAGAAAACATTAGAATTTTAATTTATAGTTATACACTATGTATACAATATGGAAATCCTGGGAACAGTCGAACATATATACGATGTTTTCACGGTGTGTTAGCCCACAGTGTTTCCATTGTGTATACACTGTGGGCTCAAGGATGCGACATATATTTTTCGACTTTAGAATTATATGGCCAATTCTAAACATTTTTGTGTAAAATACCTCATCACTCATCAATATTTCCCAGTTTTCACAATAATGTTAGTTAAAAATTAACAATTTAGTCAGTGACTGCTTACTGAGCAAAAACTGCCTAAAATAGAAAAACAGATTTTTACTTTCCTATTCTAAGTTTTTAAAAGCTATCAGGTCTATGGTACCAATTACAGGTGGTACCAGTGATACAACTCGTTTATGGGAGAATGAAATGGCTTGACAAACATTACATGTTTATAAAATCTTAGCAAATAAAAATCGAAATTTTTGACATTTGTCGATAACAGTAAACAGAAGAGCTAATTTTTATAGGTATTATTTTTTATTGATTAAAACGCCAGTTTTAAATTTTTTACGTTTTATTTTGATAGTGACTTTTTACGCATACTGTACGAGGCTGTGCACTATGCTGCTACATCCAGGAAGCTTTGTTTGAAATCTGTGCTCAGCGAGCATTGACAAATTTGCATCAATTTGACATAGTCTGAATTATCTAGTCGCTTAGAAAGACGCTCGCCGAGCACGGATTACAAATAAAGCCCCTTAGGTATACTTAGTGCTTATAGGTAAAATCATTATGTTAGCAAATTATTACCCTATGGCACCTTCTAATAGTCTCACATCGCGCATCAAATACCTCGCAAAAAGTTAAAAAATACTGCTTTTGTTAATATAACTTTAGTAATGTAGGCTCTTAGAGATGATATATTAAATACATGTAGAATTTTTATGAAACTACAAAATAATATAAAGGATTTATTAAGTATAATAAAACGAATTGGATGTAAGCTTTAGCAATACAAAACTACCTGTTACAATATTTTTTCTTAAACTGTTATAATGCTCGAGATATAGCTGTCCCGCATTTTTTTCTGTATAAACCCTTTAAATTTCGTTTGCAATCGATGCGATGGATCTTAAAAACTATATTCTATAAATGAAGCAAAGTTTCACTTGTTTATTTAACTGTTTTTTCACTTAATCTTTTTCATGCCGTTATTTTTGTTATAGTAGCATAGTTCTTAAAAAATTAAGATAAAAACTTTCTATTTTTTGAATAATTTGTGTCCAGTAAATCGACAAATTTCGATGTATAGCCGAATGCTACATTAGATACTAATTTACCTTGTGTGCCAGAAATTCCTTATCAGGTGCTTTTACTAAGAATTCTTTTACTTGATCCAAATCCAGAGCCTTTGATTTTTTCAACTAGATCGATTTCTTCAAGAAATAGGCCAGAAGCACCTTTTCTTACGTAATGTTTTCAACATTGCGGCTGGCACACTACTTTTTATATTCGGAAAACTGCTTCTCGTAAATTTTTTTCCTTATATCCATTACCACGAATGGTCAATTTTTGACAATTTCAGTTTAATAGTGCAAGATTTTGTTTAGTGTCATAGGAACACAGAAATTGTTTCTGGTGGTGTATCAATATCAACAATATAATAACCCTACACCTGACAGCCTCGCTTCCATCGATATGTTAAAGTACCGTTAAATAGTTTTTTTTAAATTTTATTATCTAAAGTACATCAAATAGTATATAAACCTCGGGACTAAAGCGTCTTTTAATCCCTTAGCGAATTGTAACCCTCCCTACTGTCGGGGTAACAACCTTTCGCCGCGGGATTAAAAGTATCGCTTTAGTCCCTAAGTTTATAATGTACTATTAATAAATCGTTAAAAATATGAATTATAAATAAATATTGTTTGTCAAGTTTTGTTTATATTATATATATATATATATATATATATATATATATATATATATATATATATATATATATATATATATATATATATATATATATATATATATATATATCGATGGAAGCGAGGCTGTCAGGTGTAGGGTTATTATTGTGAATGAAGTATTGGCAGAATGCCCTTTTAATGTTATTGTTATTTGTCATTTGTTGTATTTTTTGGTTATTTTGTCATGTTGGAATAGACAGTGTCAAATTGAATTTTGAAAATAAAGAAGTTGTCATTAAAACCCGGACTTTAAATACCGACTAAACCCAGACAAATAAACCCAGACCCCAATTTCTTTCATTGGTCCATCAAGGAAGACAAGCCCTATGGAAAACAGCAGAGATAAACGGGAACCAAGACAAAATCGTGGCACAAGAACCCTGGACGAAAATTATTTTGGCCGCCCAGTTTTGGTACACCTTTACCTAAAAAACCTGACACCAGCAGAAAACCACATACAGAGGTAGGCTCAATTAGTTCTGGTAGTAAAATTGAGGAAGTGTCAAATGATTTAAGAGCTGACTTTACAAAAACTGTAGAGGAAAAGAATGATATAGAAAATAATAGTGTTGCAACCTCAAAGACAAATAAAACTGCAAAGTCAATGACAAATAAAACAAAGACGACCAAGTCAAAACGATCTACAACAGAAATTGAACTGGAGTATGCACTAATCGCACTACAAGCGGAGGAAAGAAAACGACAAATTGAAGAGGAGTTTTGTGAAAAGAACTTGAACGAGAGAGGAAACAAAAGGAACGAGAAAGGAAACAAGAGGAACGGGAAAAGAAACAAAAGGAAGAGGCGTTAAAATTATTGGAACTAAAGCAGAAAGTGGAACAGCTAAAAATACGAACCAAATCGACGACAAAAAGCTGTAAAACTGGATCTGTAAGTAAACATTTTGATGTCTTATCACAAAATTCAGATGAAAGTTACACAAAAAAATGGATCAATAAAAATCAGGAACATTTTCTCGAAACATCTAAATCAACTGTTGATAGAAAACCGGATATTACAGAAGTATGTGACAAGATTGCTAGTGCAATTCAAGCTGTAGCAACTCCAAGACAGGCGGAGAATACACCGGACCGACGACATTTGGTAGAAAAAGACTTTCCATTTTATGATGGTAAACCAGAAGACTGGCCAACCTTTATCTACCAATTCAGACAGATTTCCACCATCTGTAAATATACAAACGAAGAATGCTTGATCAAATTGCAGAAATGTCTAAAAGGTGATGCTAAAAAAGCAGTTTCAGGTTTATTAATGAGCCCTGGTAACTTGAATCAAGTAATTCATACCCTAGAGAAAGATTTGGACGCCCTGATTTAATTCTGGATATTTTGATAAATAAGGCAAAAAGTTTTCTTCAAATTAGAGAATACGAGTTGGAAAATTTAATAAGTTTTTCAAGTTCAATTACGTCAATTGTAAGTACCATAACTTCTCTAAATTATGATCGACATTTGGAAAATCCAAGTTTACTGAAGGACCTGGTACAAAAACTACCAAACACTTTGAAATTGAGATGGGGAGAAGAAGTTTCCAGAAAGAATGGACAAGTAAACCTTCTAGACTTTTCTGAATGGGTAGCAGGAATAGCTGATTCCGCATGTTACGTCACTACACCAAAAATATCGCCACCAGCACCAAGTTTACCTCGAAAACATGAAAAATCCTTCATTATCAATGACCAAGTAGCAATTTGCGGATACTGTCATGAAAAACACCTAGTGGAGAATTGCAGAAAAATCAAAACCGATGACGTAGAGACAAGATGGCAAGTTGTCACCAAAAATAAGCTGTGCTTTTCATGCCTAAAAGGATCACACCAAACTAGGGATTGTAAGAAACGGCAGCAATGCAACGTACAAGGATGTAAGAGACAGCATAACAAAATGCTTCATAATGGGACCGCAACAAGAAGAGACAACAGTTTAGTTACCACAACTGAATCCAGACCATCAGGATCAAGAACCGAACCAACCACCCAACCTGGACAAGGTTTCATTGCGCTTGGACAAAATAAAGAAAGCAAAAATGTTCTTTTAAGGATGGTTAATGTCAAAATCACTGGACCGGATAATTGCAAAATTTACACAACCGCACTTTTTGATGAATGTTCTACAGTGACTCTAATAGACGAAAACTTAGTACAAAAACTGAACATAAATGGAACGTCTCAACCGTTAACGCTACAATGGACAAATGATGTTACTTCAACCCATGAAACATCAAAATGTTACGATTTAAAAATTTCTGGCGATTATCCAGGTGCCAAAGAATTCGAAATGAGAAATGTAAGATCGATAAAAAATCTAGCCCTTCCACTTCAAGTTGTTTTGTATGAAGATTTTAGACATCTTCCACACATACAGGTTGCTAATTGGACAAGACAATGCCAAGCTCACGGTACCACGAAAAGTCATAGAAGGACCAGAAGGTTCACCGATAGCGACCAAGACCAAGTTAGGCTGGACGATACATGGTAAGATAGACAATACGACCAATCAACACGGTACTACCTTTCATATTTGTGAAAAAGAAATAGAAGATGACCAATTACACCAACTGGTTAAAAAGTCTTTCACCTTTGATGCATTTGGAACTACATTAGAATCGATAATTAAAGAGGAAGAGAGAGCAGTTACCATTATGACAAACACAATAAAATATGTCAAAGATCGATACGAAATTGGACTAATTTGGAAATCTGATGATGTGAAGTTACCACCAACCAAAAGCACCGCTATAAAACGACTGCAAATAGTGAAAAAACAAATACAAAAAGACCGAGATTTTGCAGAAAAGTACAATCAAAACATTCAAAAGTATCTGGATAAAGGCTATGCTAGAAAGCTAACATCTGAAGAGGCGTTACAAGAAGGGCCAAAAACATGGTATCTTCCTCATTTTGGCGTAACAAACCCCAATAAACCAGGGAAAGTACGACTGGTTTTTGACTGTGCAGCAAAATGTGGAGGTATGAGTTTAAATGATAATTTATTGGCTGGACCTGACTTGCTAGCTTCCTTAGTTGGGGTACTTTTGAGATTTAGAGAAGGAAAAATTGGATTTTCGGCAGATATCAGGGAAATGTTCCACCAGGTGCAAGTCAGAGCAGAAGACCAAGGATCCCAAAGATTTTTATGGCGGGAAGGAAACATCCATCGACCATTTGACGTTTACCAAATGAATGTTATGACCTTTGGTGCCACATGCTCCCCGACTTGTGCACAATTTGTAAAAAATACCAATGCTAAGTTGAAAGGAACATCCCCAAGAATTATTGAAGCAATCACACGGAAACACTATGTCGATGATTACCTTGACAGCTGTCAAACCGCGGAAGAAGCAATAAGAATAATATCCGAAGTACGAGAAATTCAAAGACATGCCGGATTTGAATTAGTGAACTGGACAACATCTTCAAAAGAACTGACTGAAATGATGAAAATGAATAAAGAAATAAAAAAAGATCTTAACCTTGACTGCGACAACTCAATTCAGAGAGTTTTGGGAATGTTTTGGGATGCAAAAGATGACAAATTCGTTTTTAAAATTCCACCTAAATTCAATGATATTACAACAGAAAGACCAACCAAAAGGGAAGTACTTCGAATAGTCATGTCAATTTTTGATCCACTGGGGCTGATAGTAAATTTTGCAATACGGGGACGGATGATAGTTCAAGATATTTGGCGCACTGGTATAAAATGGGACGATTTTGTTAACGAAGAGATTTGGAAAAACTGGAAATTATGGATAGAAGACCTTAAATCGATAAACAACCTCTCCATTCCTAGATGTTATTCAGAAAAAATCCCGTTCGCCAAACAAGTACAACTTCATATCTTTTGCGATAGTAGCAAAAAAGCATTTTCATCAGTCGCCTATTTAAGAATAAGTTACGACGACAGCATCGATGTATCATTAATTTTTGGGAAAGCTCGAGTAACTCCAAATAAATCATTGACAATTCCACGTTTAGAACTTCAGGCAGCGCTGCTTGGTACTAGAATGGCAAAAATGTTGAAGAAAGAACTTGACATAAAAATTGATAAAACTTATTACTGGACAGATTCGACAACAGTTTACCACTGGATTTACAACGATGCTAAAAAATTGGGACAATTTGAATCACATAGGATAGGAGAAATTCAAGAAAGCACCGAAGGAAGTCAGTGGAATTGGGTACCTTCCAAATTAAATTCTGCTGATCTGGCAACAAGAACGTACGACGACACTGGGAAAAATGAAATAAATTTTGAATTTTGGATGAATGGCCCGCCGTTTCTGTACGAAGACATATCAAACTGGCCAGAACAAAATATTGTCGAAACAAAGACTAAATCAGAAGTTTTATTAGTAATAAAGAATGAACCCGAACTAGTAGATGTCACAAAATTTTCCAACTGGAGTGACTTATTAGTTTTTATGGCAAGACTTCAAAAATATTCAAGAATTTGGATCTCTAAAACAAAAACAGCGTATTTGCATCACACATGACATTCGAAGATTTAGAAAAAGCAAAAACGATTTTGATAAAACAATGTCAGAAAGAAGCTTTTAGTGTCGAGTTTAGAAAATTAAAGAATAACATGTCACTGCATCAAAGTCCAATAAGAAAATTAAACCCGATTTTAGACTCCAAAGACATGATAATTATCAATGGACGAACAAACATGGCTCCTACTCTATCACAATCTGCCAAAAATCCAATTATTTTACCCAAGAAACATCATATTACAAGACTTTATCTGAAACATTTACATGAAAAATTTGGACACCAGGGAATCGAAACTGTACTGAATGAATCAAGAAAAGAATTTTGGATTTTGGATGGGAGAACCGAAGTTAAATCTGTTTTCAGCCAATGTCAAAAATGCAGGAGAGAAAAATGCAAACCGGTGATTCCAATGATGGGGCAACTTCCAGCTGAAAGACTCACACCGAACATTACACCCTTCACTTACACTGGAGTTGACTATTTTGGACCATTTTTTGTATCTATAGGAAGAAGACAAGAGAAAAGGTGGGGAGTAATTTTCACCTGCTTGACCATTCGAGCAGTACACTTAGAAGTCGCACACTCCCTCTCAACAGATTCTATGATAATGGCACTAAGAAGATTTATCAGTAGAAGAAATCAACCAGCAAAAATATTTTCCGACAATGGTACAAACCTTCGAGGAGCCTCTGAAGAATTGAAAAAGCTGTCAAAAATTTAGATCAAACTAAAATTCAGAGCAATTTATCAAAAAAAGGTATTGAATGGAGTTTCATTCCTCCAGCCGCACCCCATATGGGAGGTGCGTGGGAACGCCTAATAAGAATCACGAAGACGTCCTTTTATTCATTGTTAGCAGGACAAAAACTTAAGGATGAACTTTTGGGTACCTTGTTTGTAGAAATAGAGAATATTTTGAATTCAAGACCAATAACCAAAATTTCTGTTGACCCTGATGATCTAGAAGCTCTTACACCAAACCATTTTATTAAAGGCACTACAAAAACCAGTGAAATATGGAACGAAATTGGTAATGAAGAAGATTTACGCAAGAACTGGAGAAAAATTCAAATTTTAACAAACCAATTTTGGAAAATATGGACTAGAAATTATTTACCAACTTTGACGAAGCGGAGTAAATGGAATGATGACCACCAATCGATCAAAATTGATGACATAGTTGTGGTTAACCAAGATAACCAGCCCAGAAACCTTTGGAAGCTTGGAAGAGTGACCGAACTATTTCCAGGACCTGATGGTAAAATTAGAGTTGCCACCATTAAAACACAAACTGGAAATTTAACACGACCAGTAAGCAAATTAGCAAGAATTAATACGGAAATCGAAGCATAGCACATTAATTCACAATTGCAGATTCAAGGGGGAAGAAAATGTAAAAACGTAACTTCTGAAAATTTTAAGGGGGAAGAATGTGAATGAAGTATTGGCAGAATGCCCTTTTAATGTTATTGTTATTTGTCATTTGTTGTATTTTTTTGGTTATTTTGTCATGTTGGAATAGACAGTGTCAAATTGAATTTTGAAAATAAAGAAGTTGTCATTAAAACCCGGACTTCAGAGTCTATTAATCTAAAGTAAACTCTGCCGGACCAGAGTTTAGATTAATAAACTCTGCCGGACTTTAAATACCGACTAAACCCAGACAAATAAACCCAGACCCCAATTTCTTTCAATTATATTGTTGATATTGATACACCACCAGAAACAATTTCTGTGTTCCTATGACACTAAACAAAATCTTGCACTATTAAACTGAAATTGTCAAAAATTGACCATTCGTGGTAATGGATATAAGGAAAAAAAATTTACGAGAAGCAGTTTTCCGAATATAAAAAGTAGTGTGCCAGCCGCAATGTTGAAAACATTACGTAAGAAAAGGTGCTTCTGGCCTATTTCTTGAAGAAATCGATCTAGTTGAAAAAATCAAAGGCTCTGGATTTGGATCAAGTAAAAGAATTCTTAGTAACAGCACCTGATAAGGAATTTCTGGCACACAAGGTAAATTAGTATCTAATGTAGCATTCGGCTATTTATGCTCCTACATCGAAATTTGTCGATTTACTGGACACAAATTATTCAAAAAATAGAAAGTTTTTATCTTAATTTTTTAAGAACTATGCTACTATAACAAAAATAACGGCATGAAAAAGATTAAGTGAAAAAACAGTTAAATAAACAAGTGAAACTTTGCTTCATTTATAGAATATAGTTTTTAAGATCCATCGCATCGATTGCAAACGAAATTTAAAGGGTTTATACAGAAAAAAATGCGGGACAGCTATATCTCGAGCATTATAACAGTTTAAGAAAAATATTGTAACAGGTAGTTTTGTATTGCTAAAGCTTACATCCAATTCGTTTTATTATACTTAATAAATCCTTTATATTATTTTGTAGTTTCATAAAAATTCTACATGTATTTAATATATCATCTCTAAGAGCCTACATTACTAAAGTTATATTAACAAAAGCAGTATTTTTTAACTTTTTGCGAGGTATTTGATGCGCGATGTGAGACTATTAGAAGGTGCCATAGGGTAATATTTGCTAACATAATGATTTTACCTATAAGCACTAAGTATACCTAAAGGGCTTTATTTGTAATCCGTGCTCGGCGAGCGTCTTTCTAAGCGACTAGATAATTCAGACTATGTCAAATTGATGCAAATTTGTCAATGCTCGCTGAGCACAGATTTCAAACAAAGCTTCCTGGATGTAGCAGCATAGTGCACAGCCTCGTACAGTATGCGTAAAAAGTCACTATCAAAATAAAACGTAAAAAATTTAAAACTGGCGTTTTAATCAATAAAAAATAATACCTATAAAAATTAGCTCTTCTGTTTACTGTTATCGACAAATGTCAAAAATTTCGATTTTTATTTGCTAAGATTTTATAAACATGTAATGTTTGTCAAGCCATTTCATTCTCCCATGAACGAGTTGTATCACTTGGTACCACCTGTAATTGGTACCATAGACCTGATAGCTTTTAAAAACTTAGAATAGGAAAGTAAAAATCTGTTTTTTCTATTTTAGGCAGTTTTTGCTCAGTAAGCAGTCACTGACTAAATTGTTAATTTTTAACTAACATTATTGTGAAAACTGGGAAATATTGATGAGTGATGAGGTATTTTACACAAAAATGTTTAGAATTGGCCATATAATTCTAAAGTCGAAAAATATATGTCGCATCCTTGAGCCCACAGTGTATACACAATGGAAACACTGTGGGCTAACACACCGTGAAAACATCGTATATATGTTCGACTGTTCCCAGGATTTCCATATTGTATACATAGTGTATAACTATAAATTAAAATTCTAATGTTTTTTTTTTTGTATCCATCTTGGATTTAAAGTGTAAAAACCATGGATTCATTGTGTAATCGCGGTGAATACTTACTATGTATTCATCATGTATTTGCTGTGTAAGCGCCGTGGGTTTAGTAAGAAACCACTGTGGAAACACGGTGTGCTTATGGAACAACTTCACTGTGAAAACATCGTGGAACCTGTGGGTTTTCACAGTTTTTTTATGAACACAGCGCTTTCACAGTGACTTCACCGTGGGCTCAAGTATACAAGGGTAATTTATTAATTATGTAGGAATTATTATATGTATTATCAGTAAGTAACAATAAAACCCTAAAAATACTCCTAACGCCGTTAATGACTGGCCCATAAAAATAAACATCAGCCTAGCAAGTGTAACAAAAAATTTATAGACGACCAAATAAAATTACATACTTGCGCAAGCTATCTTCATAAATGAAAACTAAGCTGTCGTCGCCCGCCTGACGTATCCGACCCCGCCGTGCTCCATCGGTTTGCCGCATTGCCAAATTGAAACAGCATTCGTCAATGAATTTAATTAACTTAAACAAAAAAAAAGATTGAAGGCACTATAATATATTATTTTAAAAGATAAAGACATATTAAACCTAAAGATTAGACCTGTATTTAAAAAATATAGGTGTAATATTTATTAAAAGAAAGCATTAAGTACTTAAAACTTAAATGATAAATTAAAAGTGTTCAAAATTTGGCAACAACCTTTTGGTTGTTTAAACAAATTCGGTATAAGTGAAGCTGGACTGTACAAGCCGAGTAGGAAAATAAATATCCGACGTTGCCAGTTTTGTATTTACGCTAATTTATCGTAGTGCGATAGTGTAAGGGGTACAGTCATGTTAAAAAATATTGACCTGCAACCATGGTGCGTATGATATGGGTAGTAAGCCAAAACTTTGTGACTGGACTGTAGGGAAAGAACTACCTTAACTTGAATCAATATTAAAAAGACAAATTTAGTTTCAGTTTTGAAACAACAAAAATGTTAAAATTTAGTCTAGTATATTCTGTACTTGATATTAAAATTTTTAATAAACCCATAATACAATGTAATTAACCCTTTTTTATGATTATATATACTTATTTTTATTATAATTTAATAAAAATAAAATAATACATTTTTAAATTAATTTTTAGTCGTTTGGTAATTTCGCGCTTTTTTCTTTTACTCCGCCTTTGGACTCGTTTCAACGTTGCCAGTTCATCTACTTGCAGCTCTTTCTCATATTCCTACCCGTAAAAATATTTCTCTAAAGATGTAATTAATATTAGTTTTTTGTCCAAACTACGTGGTGAATAATTTTCATTTTTTTTTAAATATTCAAAATATATTTTTCTTCATTATACTAGTTTTTCGTAAGGATGGTAAGTCTCCTTCAAAGACAAAAATTAATAAAACTGTCATTTTCCCACGCTTCTTCCATGCTACCTGTACAAAAATTGCAATTTTTAATCGCGAATATCTCGTATTAGACGTGGTCAATCTTCTTTAAATTTTACCAGCACATGTGTTGTACATTTAATAACTTATATTTAAAATTTGAAGGATTTCTTAAGATGTTGCTTGCATGACCCAACTACCTTAAGTTTTGGAAATATATGTTCTGTGTCTCTATATATTAACACTGTAACTGATGCAAGTGGTATAATTATACCGACATTGTCAAATTTACATTTTCCCCAATTTAGGGAAATTTTGCACAACTTGGCAACACAGTATGGAACGTCTCCAAGGATGAACCTTCATATACAATGTCCCAACGTCTCAGGTCTTAAAATAACGAAAATGGCCAATTAAATCCATGTAAATCCACTTGCATATTTACCTTGCGCTAAACGAACAGCCCCGCCACTATCGCGAATATTATGGCACTGAAAAGAAAATTTTTGAATTATTATATCTAAAAATCTAGAGACGCTATTTACATAAATATATAAGCACCTACAACGCGGAGAGGTTAGTAAGTGGAAGTTAGTATGTCAGTTGAATCAAATAGCCGACATTGTAAGATGTGTAAACAATCCAGACTACTTATGTTATGTTTATGATAAAGTGGCTTTTGTGTCTCAGGAGTAGAGAATTACCCCATCGATAAAAAACGCATATCAGCTTTATTGGGGATTAAGACAAACAGTGGGCGCCACCAGCGCCGGCGCTAGACCTTAATCAGAGTAGAGCGAGATTGTCTTCAGCGCCCTTTGGCCAACGCTTTTACTTTAGAAAATTGTATTTTGGTTTTATGTTAAACAAATAACATTACCAAATTTTCAAAAATTAACTTTTATTGCAAACATTAACACCCATTAAATTTAAATTAATTACATAGGTCTCATTAGTATACTCCAGCCTCTTTAAATTAAAAAGTTCCTATTTATATGTAACTAAATTAGAATTTGGTTTTAATTTCCATCGGTTATTAATAAATAATAACATCTATTACCTAGGTAGGTATTATAATACCATGATTAGAGAAAAACATGATTTCACATTCATTATATCGATATTGATTTAAATTAATAAGTAGCTCCAATTACACAGTCCCACAAAATAAAAACAGTTGAAGGTCCGAAAGACTTGGGGTCAACCATCAGGTCAGGGTCAAGGGCATTTGAAGGTAAAATCTGAAAAATTACACAGCCCATTAACAAAAAAGTTGACGGTCCGAAAAACTTGATATGTTTTTGAGGTAGCTGAATCAGAATTCGGGTTCAGTTTGTCCCCATCAGGTCAGGGTCAAGGGTGTTTCAAGGTCAAATCTGCAAAATTAGTCGCAACCAGATTTGAAGAGTGTATACTTATGTTTTTAACGTCGCTTAAAATTTGGTTGCGATTAATTTTGCAGATTTGACCTTGAACTGGTTAAGTCTTGTGGACTTTCTACTTTTTTTTATTTTGTGGTGCTATGTTATTACACTTCCGCTTCTTTAAAATTAAAAAAGCTCCGACCACTTATAAGTAAATTAGTATTTGGTGTTAACTAAATAATTACAGGAAGACATGCCCCCGGCAGCAGCGAACCCCCGTTTCTCACAAAAGGCGCCATCATAATTCTATTTTCTCTGGAAATTTCGGCCCTGTTGTGTTATGTTTGTTAACATATACATTTTGTACCTGTACATTTTATATAATAAGAATAAAGTTGACATAACAGTGAGTTGATAGTCAATTTTAAAATACAATTTATATAAAAATATTCCTTTAATCTTTCTTAACACAGGGCAGTCGGCATTTGAAGTAGTTTTTTAAAGAATAGAAGAAATCTAAAATGACGAGATCGAAAAAAAAAAAACATTCCGGAAACCATGATTATAATTCTGATCTGACAAAGAAGATATCCAACCTAACCAAATGAGGACCGGCAATTATGCCCAAATCATTATACCTGAGTCCCAAATAACAAAAAAAAACCATGTGGCCAAAGTATGTTTGTCCTTTTCCTTCCCCTTCTTTTCTGGGTCCCAGAAGTGGACCGTGAGAAGAAAAAATATAACGGTAACGGAGGATGATATGTTTTTACAAAAATTTAATGAGCAGTTGTGAACAACCAGAAGATTCATTGCAAATGGAATGAAATAATAAAAACATTGTTATTTTGATTATCTACGACTACCACGAAATACTAAAATTCCAGCAAGTAGATCTCCAAATAATAGCATTGGGGAAGCTGATTGATGAAATAAAACATATATTTTTATCTTACTCTTTTAAAATGTCATTTCTGGCTAACCAACTGACTGAATTCACTAAAATAGAAGATGCCATTGTAGAATATCGCGTTATAAAATAGCGACTCAAGTATGGTGAAAACGTTACCACTGGATGACGATATTGAACATGTTTGTAACAAATATTAAATTAATTCTACTGCTCAGATAAAACAACTTTTGAAAGAAATATTAACGACTTAAACATTTTTTTTTAGTCAATTACCGAAAACTTGGCAAAGTTTTATGTAATCATTGCTTAGTGCTAAGAATCATAATAAAGTAGGTGATTATTATAATCAACGAGCCAGTGTTTTATAATTGAAAAACAGATTCATAGCTTTAGCGCAATCTATTAATCAATTGATTAGATCGTAACACTGATTGAATATGTTGAATAATTTTGGATATTGTACCATTTACAAAGCTTAAATGCAATACAAGTTTATGGGTATGCAGAATGTCAAAACCCCTTGCACGCTTTAAAACCTGACTTTGCATTTTTCTCAATATTTCCGATACCGTTAATTGCTTTGTTGTTTTGTTTAAAAGCATTGGAAAATCTGCTTTAAGTATACATGTTCTATTATTTGTTTTCTATCTATCGACTTAAAATAGCCCGACATAATTTCATTCATGCGTGTAAAAAATTCCACATCCAGTGGTTGAAAGAGATATGTTGTGTTAGGTGGCAGTAAATCAAAATCGATATTATTTTGTTTACAGCATTGAGCTTGACTGATTTAAATCCATAATTCTTTCAACCCTTTTAGATCCAGGTCGGCACAAGACTTTTTGTTTACCTGGATCCTTTCAGGTTCGTCTTGTCGCAATTCACTCGGTTCTACGCCATCCAGAGTATTTTCTAAATTTTGAAAATAATATTTTATTGATTCCTTTGTGACATTAGCCATAAACCTTTTAATATTTTAACCAATTCTGTCTGAACGTTTGTTCTTATGCCTGTTCAAAAAAAAAAAAAAAAATAATAATAAAAATAAAAAATAAATAAAACCAATCCAATATCGAAAGCACTTTAATTGATTCTTCCTGTAGCATATTTTTGCAATTATTGCATTCAACTTTTTGTATTGTAGAAAATGGATTTTCAGGTATTGGAAAAACTACAAGAAATAGACCAAATCTGATGGCACGTGCTCGCTTTTCGTAACAACTGTTACGGTAAAATAAGATCGCCGCTAGCTTGATTCGTCTTAGAGATACAGGGCGTTTTTCAAATTTTGACGATTTTAATACACCTCTGTATCTCGGTTTTTAGTAAAGATAGAAAAAATAGTAAATCGCATATTTAAGTAGAATTTTATGTAAAATCCAGTGCCGTACTTATTTGTAATCAGGTACGATTAAAAAAAAAACGCAAGGTTGCTCTTTTTTATTGGGACACCCTGTATATTATTTGACTATTTGTTTTCCAATAAAATTGCCCATTTATTGACACAACACACTTTATATTTATTTTCATAGAAATTAAGAAATTGATTATTTGTAAATAATTAATTCAAGAAAAACCTCAGAAGATTTAAATTTTGAACACCTTGTATCAAATTAAGTATCTACGTTGCAATAAATTCATCAATTCTTAAGGAGATTACTTTTATAAAAATAATAAATATTCTTTTTAAATTATTACCATTTATTTATTCTTAATTTCAATAAACCAATTACGCATTTTATTTAGTATAATGCAATCTGGCTTAAAAACAAATTTGCCAACCTGTTGAATTTTAATTGAAATAAAATGGAATTTAAAAACTTCGAAATATATTTTATTACTGAATGTTGTATTGAGAGCGGGAAAAAAAGTTCAAATACTTTATAGGTGTATTTTGGTAGATATCCTCGAAAGAAGGCAACCAATCATTAACACTTTTAAAATACTGGATGAAAGACCTAGTTGCCTACGAATCGTTAAAAAATAAATAAACAAATATGAAGTAATTAATAAATAGTAATAATAAATTTTAAAAAATATATTATTAATAAAATATTATTCAAGGAGTGGTTCAGGTTCTTGATGTCTTTTATTCATAATTCTGTTTTTTTTTTCACAAATAACTATTTTTTTTAAATAAATAAAAACTTTTGGGTATCAATAAATAGATAATTTTATTTAAAAAAGGCAACTGCGTAAAATCTTTAAAATCGTATATGATAAAAAATCATTAAGTACGCTGTTGCACTTTACGGAATATTCTACATCAATAAGCTATTTACCATATTTTTCTATCTTTACGAACAACCATGATACAAAGGTGTACTGAAATCGTCAAAAAACGCCCTGTATCTCCAAGACGAATCAAGTTAGCTGCGATCTGTTTTTACCGTTGCAGTTGTTTTGAAAATCAAACTTGAGAATATGCCATCATATTTGCTCTATCTCTTGTAGTTTTCCCAATACTGTGGAAATTCATAGAGAAAGACACATCCCTGTACAGGGCTGTGTTAAAAATATATTTGCTTTCGGTGCTATTAAATTTTTAGCTTTAGCTACGTCTTATCTAGCCGTTTTTAGAGTGTTTTTTGCTTAAATTTTGGTTTAACAGAGTTTATTTTTAAAAGTTTATATTTTTATCAGACAATACGCCTTGAGTGCAACTACTGGGTCATATTCGTCAGATTAGTAACTTTAAGAGAAGGCGAATTGTGGACTAGGTGTTAATTAAAAAAATGGGAAAAGAATAAACCAATCTTTATGCACCTTATTAGGCATGGAATCAAGAAGGCCAAGGATATAGAGCTGGGGGCACTGGACGTGGTAGAGATCGCTTTTGTTTGATTCAGGGAATCGCAAATCAGTTTTAAGAACACGGAAATGTAGTTGGGACGTGTAGAGTGTATCGACGAATAATAAGTTTTGGATTTTTCTTAACGTCCTTATTGAGCGTTGCCATTAGTCTTGAGCATTGACGCAACCGACTCTAATGGTGCAGAGACAAACTTCTGTGTGATTAGGAATGGAAGCAAGTGATCTTTGTGACGAATATCGCTATTTTTAGGCAAGCATGATGGCCGAGCAAAGGAAAAGGGTGACGTTGCGAAAGACGCAAATCACAGTTTGATATGGAGAGACGTGTGTGTTCATCCCACCGTGGCTGTAATATTATGGGCTGCCATAGGATATGGTAGCAGAACATCTTTGATCTTTACTAAAGGTAGTATAACGGTTCTTTGGTACATTAAAGAAGTAATGAAACCATGTTGTTATGTTCTTCAATGTCTTGGGACGATCGAAAAACAAATTTTAAACAAGACAACGCCAAATCACTTGGCCAGAGTAATCGTAGACTTAATGGATCAACACCACATTAAACGATTACCAAGTTCCCCAAGATCTCCTGATCTCTCTCTAATGGAACGTGGGTGGGACACATCCTGGGTGGCAGATTGTTACTCAAAGACGGCTTTTTAATAAGAGCTGCGGAGCTGCAGCTCTTATTAAAAAAATTGAGTCAATTTTTTTTCATTTTTAAAAATATTAATAATCCAATAATCTAAGTTTTTTTCTTTATTCAACATCTATATTATTTGAATACTTTTTAATTATCCTCTGTATGTACGAACTCATTGGCTATGCACGCGTCACACAATCGTTCGCAGCACGAAACCTAACGTCACACCTGTTCAAAATGATAAGAAAAATCACGACAGTATTCAACTTTGGCCTTGAGTCGACCAATCAGAGGGGCGAAAACTATTTAGCTTTGTACTGCAGGTGGTGAATGTATTCTTGAACCTAGATTAATATTTTGTATTTTTACTGTATGAAATTGTTAATCTAATTTATGATTGATGATAATTGATTAATTAAAAAACTTATTCTCTCATTTTTTTTCTATCAAAATGGTTTAGACGTTTAGAGTTACAGTTTAAGGATAATTTAGTGTTTATGTTTATTTTGAGTGTTAGGTGAATGATGATTCTGTATTTATTTTAAAAGAATGACAATGGTCATTCTCTTTTTATTAGGGCAGGCGATATAATCGCTTTTTTCTCGTTGTTGGTTGTGGATATACAGTTAATTTTCGGTATTTTTAGGATTTTTCGCGTACTGTGTCGATTTTTAGCCAACTAGTTAAGCAGTTTGATATGGTAAGTCAACAGTGAGAACCTCATATTTCTATTTTTTTTTTTAAATGACATGTTGGTCGTTTTAGATAGAAAATTATTTATATTATATATAACAGCTGTTACAAAAATTCCATCTGCGCAGTGGTGCTCTCTACAGACAACAACAGGAACCATGTATATCAGCTGCTTCCAAGATTTAGTGTGAAGACCCTGGATATCCAAGGAAGATTGCCTGCATTTTTTAAGTGTTTATACTGTGTTTTCTCACTTTAAACATTTCGTGGGTGTTAGTTCAAATCCAAAACACCTAAAAAAATTAAAATCTTTCTAGGCAAAGTAGTGCAGCTAATCAGGTTTTTGTGTCTCCTGTAAAATTTATATTTTGTGCCATACAAAGTTTTTATACTAAGCTATTAATATGTAGTCGAGGTACAGCAACAAAAGCAAAAATGTTAGGCAAACCTAAACCTATTCAGGCAACACATTTTAAAAGCATTTATGTTTCACTGTATTTGTAAGCAGCACTGTCTTTTACACTTACATAGGTCCCTCAGACTTTGGCAGCCCACTTAATGTCCAGATGTATATACCGAATAATAAATCGCGGATTTTTAAAACATTATTAAACTTAGTTCTATTACTGATGATCCGAGTTGACTGAACATCTAATTATTTATTAGCTACTGTCTGCCATATATGCAAACATAAAATTAATGAAGACACACAATATATTGACTGTATTTGGATTCTAGGTTTATACAGGTACCCCATGTTTTGTTTAAAATATTTTCAAATTCTGGCGGCTGAAAATTGAAAGTGGATATTTTGACAAGTTATAAAGCTCAAACTGTTTGATTTATATGAAGATTTGCATCCTCGTACAGACAAGTAAAATTTTTACAATCTTAGTTATTTTTTCTAAAATACTTAATCCTAATATCCATATAAAGCTTTTTATAACAGTCACCCAAAAAAAAATAATATAATATAATAGTGCATTTAAGTAAAACGACTTGTTAGTTTAACATTTTCGTATGATATTCTGGGTGTTATTATAGACAAATAACTTGTTAATGTACATTTTAAAATCATTTTAAAAAATATATTTCAAGTGTTTATCACATAATTTATCTTGGCAATTATTGCATTTAAATTTAGTAAATATGGTGAATATAGTTTCTTAATTAAAAACTTTGGATTACTGTGTTTTACTAAACTATGGCTTGGATAAGATAAAAATTCCGTACGAAAACAATCACATTAATACCAAGACTTTTATTTTTCAAAAAACTATATATTTGTCGCAGGCGTATTGAAAAGGCTTTTTGTAAAAAGACTAGATGTTTTGCAAAAAGCCGGCGTTTTGAACAATTTAATACATTTCTGCAAGGAGCCTGGCTATTTTCAGGAGTTTTGCAAAATGACTAACTAGAGCTGGGCGGATTGAACAACTATGTCATTTTTGTTACAAATGACTAGACAGATTTCACAAAACGTTGAATCTACGTTTACGCGGTTTTTCTAACCTAAAATGTATGCATTATTCGTTATTGTACGAGATTAACCAAGACACTTGTTTCTATTTAATTACCTTTTTAAAGTAAAAAAGAATGGATGAAATCACCGATGACCCTTCATTTAAGGACAATATTAAGGACGATTATTAAAAAGAAATACATTTATATTATTCCAAAATACCAGTAAATTCTACGAAGAAACTATGGAATTATAGAGGTAGGCGGTACATTTTTTTAAAGAGAACACTTAATTTCTCATTTACGTTTTAACAATATAGTTTTGGTTAGTTGTGTTAAGGTTTAAAAAACAATCCGCCTAGCTCTGGTTAGTCATTTTGCAAAACGCCTGAGAAGAGCCAGGCTCGTTGTAAAAATGTATTGAATTGTTCAAAACGCCGGCATTTTGCAAAACACCTAGTCTTTTTGCAAAAAGCCGAATTATTTAATACGCCTGCGACATATTAACATTTATGAATGTATAGCTATTGTTTACCTAATTTTGTGGTTCTTTGGGATTATGTCAGTAATAATCATTTGATGTAGCACAAATATTTATTATTAAAATAAAGAAACAGCAATCTACAATGAATTTTATAAGTAAATATAGGAAACCAACTAATTCTAGGATTACAGAATATTTGGTTGAAATTTGTGGCTTTTAAGGAACCAGAAAATTATAATTTGTACTTATTTTGTTCCTCTCAAGCAATTACTAAAATTAATTTTGAAAACGTACAAGATGTTTCATTCCCTATTTCTAAATGAATCTTACGGACATACTAAGTTTTGTTAGTACTTTACAAAATGTTAGGTTCTTAACTAAAGTACATCGGTATAGTCTTATAACTTACAAATGATGCAGAAAGTAGAAATTTTTAAAATCCATTTAAATAATATTTTCCGTCACAAAAAATAAACACTTATGTATAGGTATTCTATGTCTAAATAATATTGAAGACTACAAAACTAAATGTCATCCAATAAAAGGTTAAAAGATTCTATGTCACCTTAACAAAACTACGCAGGTTTATACTTGTATTTCTAATGACACAATCTCTGGTAAAAGCTTAAAATGAAACAAAATGTTGATAACTAATAAAGTAATGTCAGTACGTACACGATTTAATCTGAGAAAATACAGTGATATGAAAATAATGCCCATAGAAAACAAAAATAACCTGGAATGTTTCTTATATTTAAAAAAATCTAAAATTACAATAATCTACTACTTGCTGGCGATCACTTATATCGAAGTTTTAAGAGAAGACATTCTAAAAATCTTAACTTATTCACCGAGATTAAGAACCTTTTTTTGGAAACAACCTAAAAATATGTTTTACATTTACGTGATCTACTAGATAAGAATATAAATTCTAAGCCTAGATAAATATATAGATGGTATTTTTCCACTGCTACTGCTTCTTAGAAGTTGTTTCTCTCAGAGTTCTGGTGGACACTGAAAATTAATAAAAAGAAAATGAATAAAACGGTATAATTTACAAGCTTAATTTAAGGGAAAAAAGGATAGCCACAAGCAATTTTAATTTAAATAAAAAAAATACGAAAAAGCTAACTTGCTGCTGGGTATCAATATATAAAAAATAAGATAAATAATGATGTGAATATCATTATTTATCTTAAAGTGCATGAATTGCGCACTTCATTGGTGTCCCAATAAGGGATCGCTTTATTACCCGAACTATAATAAGGCAAACTACTCTGGTGAAATTTTAAGTATATTATCTAAGGTAAAACCCAAAATGTCAATGGCTATATTTTATCGTACAAGGTAGATTTGTTATGTTGGGAAAAATCTTAATTCAACTAACTAGGATAAACCAAAATAATAAATTGTTATGGATACTTTCACGTCAAATTTATTGATAATTTTTATAAAATCCACCCATTACTAGTATATTTTTATAATAAAAATATGTTATATGAGTTTATTTCTGTTTTCTTTAACATACCAAAACACCATCGATTTTTGATATAGGTAATTAGAACGACCATTCTGGTGCGCAATTCATGCATTGTATATTTAGGTAGTGTTGAGTACAGTGCGCAATTCGTGTTAAAGTTCTGGTAACAGGTACACTTTGCGCAATTTCGAGGCTGCCCCAATGATAATTAGGCACAAAGTTGGCTGAAAATAGGAAACATTTTATCATTAATAAAATTATCATTTATCGATAAAAAAAATCGATAAATGTTCAGGGAGAAAATCAATTAATAGTAAAAAAAACATTTTTGAAAACAAACTTATTTTTATATTTTCTTTAAAAAATATAAAGTAAATCAAACCCATCAATCTATACATTACACTTAAGTGATATAAAAGCTTGTCACAAGATTTACCCGTGTTCATAAACAAGAATACAATATAACTTGATCTTAACATAAGTAATTTTAAGAAAAAAATGTTTTTTTTTTTTAATAGGTAGGTATATCTCGCGACAAGCTTTTAAATCATATAAATTGTGTAATGTAATAAATTGATGAGTTTGATTTAATTTAAAGTTTATTTTCTTATTTTCATAACATTCACATAAAAGTTTTTTTTATGTATTTATTATATACATTAAGTATAAAGAGTCGTCATTACAAGAAATTTAAGGGGAGCGATACCTTTAAAATTTCCAAAAAATTGTTTTTTTTTTAAATTTTGAATGTATAATATGTTAAATATATTCTGTAAAAAAAAGTGAAATATTAAATATTTATAGAGATATTGTCAAAAATATCAGCGTCCGCATACCGTCACAAATCAGGTAGTCGGAGCGTAACGAATCTTTAAACGTGATTATTTCGAAAGTGTCTTTTCAAAAACTGGTCGTGCTTTAACTTAAAAACTTATTAACCGAAAAGGCTGAAATTTTCAGGGGTTTCTTACTATAGTACTATTAAAAGGATGTACCTAAAAGTAAAAAGATATCAGGTTAATAAATAATTTTTTTTGGGTCAAAACTGTTGAAAAAACGGTTCAAAATTTGGACCTTCGATTAAACAGCCAATATAAATTTTAATTTTTCACTTTTTTAATATTTTATAGGTTTATCCTTTCCTTTAACATATCATTAATCAAACAAAAAATCCTTTTTTACTTCAGATTAATAGAAAAATTTTGACAGCTGCAGCAGTTTTCGAAACCTCGGAGCAGACGCTTGAAACAATATTTTGCAGGGCCCAAATTTTGTAACAAAAATCACTTTTTTTACACTTTAACAATGTAACAAGTCGATGTTAAAATAAATATATTTAATGATCCACTTATTTTATCACCTTAAAAAAAATATTAAAATTGATCAATTTTAACCTGCCTAAAAGTATCTCCTCCCTTACAAAAATAGTCATTATATTATAAAACAAAATAATTAAATAATTAAAAATATAAACATCATCACATAAACAAACAAATATTCATAAACAAAAAATATGTAAAACATAATACAAAAAAAACTTGTTACAAACAACAGTTATTACTGGACATGTTCTGTTCACCACCAAACTTTAACATTTACCGAGTTATAACTGTTTCAAATTGGTATGGCGGCCATCTTTGTTTCCGCCATTTTGATTTTTTTTAGCAAAATTTAAAACAAATGTTGCAAGTAAAATAAAAGATTGAAAAAAAACTTATTCAGATGGATATTTAAAAGGAAAATAAATATATAGAAAGCTCCAAAAATAGAAAATTGTGACTTTAAAACTTGAGAATTCATAAAAATCAGCGTTTTTCAAATAGGCAAAATAAAACGCATTTATATACATAATGTATAATAAATATATTAAAAGATAAGTAATGTTTTTTCGTATGAAGTGTAATTATTGGGAAAATGACATGAAAAAGTGTAAATATGTTCATTATTGTTGTGACGGACAACCAGACAGACAACACCAGTAGTTTTTATACAATGGGACCGCTTCGGACCTGGTTCCAGGCTATAGCAAGTAAGTGTGCTCAGCCCCATTGACCCCTTTGACCTGGCAGATAGGGTTTTTTTTTTTTTTTGTTTAGGCGATCTGCCAGTTTATTGTGGTCCATAGGGCTGAGCACACTCAGTCGCCGGGTACTCTGGGAGCAGGACGGAAGCGTTTCCATTGTAAAAGAACTTTCCTGGCAAGTAAACTCGATAAGAAGTTATTATGAGAAAGTATGTATTTTAAGTCTTTTTAAAAATTTGAAAAATAATATTTTCCTCAATTTTAATTTTTTGAAGCCAATTTTCACATTTTTTGAGCACCATTTATATGCCAATCCAAATAAAACATTCTCAGAATTATTTTCTTATGAACTATCAAGAGTAAACATTTCTAAGTCAGCACGGTTATCCATGTGTATCCAACCTTACATCGGTCACTTCTAGGCCAGGTTCTTTCAAAGGTTTAACTAGGTAAAATGACAGATCAAAACGCAGACGTATCATAGTGTTTTTATTTTACTACGTTTTTACTATATATGCATTATTTTTAATATTAATAGTCTGCCAGATCAGGAAACTATTTAAAAATAATTGTTAAGGTGCCTCTTATAATAACTACATGATTAACACGTTTTAAAATCCACAGCATTATACTCTTAAGACGATCAGGTAACAAACATCAATATGCAAATAATATTAAAGTATGATTGATAAATTATACAGACATTTTACCTAAATGCAAGTTTATACGGTTACCAAAAAAATGATATAAATTCTAAATATATGTGTTAATGAATACTATATAAAACGGTGACTATTATAATAAAAGAAAGTTTGGAGGTCATTTCCGGTTAAATTAGAAGTACTATGACGCAGAACTAGCCACACTATGTAGATCTCTCTATTATGTATACTTTCCAAATTTTGATTTCCTATTACAAGTAAATTTAAAAAATATGTAAGAGGCACATTTGAGAATTACTTGGTATAATATAATATTATTATTTTATCAATATTTGTAATAAGCCGCTGACACAACTAGGTTTAAAAAAATATTACACTTTGGTAAAATTTAATTTTGTTATTTATGAAGTTACCTTTTAGATATCGTATGTAATATTAAAAAACCTATTTATTTTGCAAAATACTTGTTCTCTATGAAGGCACAAGACCTGAACAATTATATCCTTATAACGTACACAATGGTGAAATTATTTATATAAACCACAATTAAATGTCCATTAATTAATAAGGGGACATGAGACAATAAAAACCATACAAGAATAGATTAATGGATAAAATACATTGTCGATTCCTAGGTAGCACCCTGGCCTATCAATGTCGTCCGTTACACGACATGCTATTCACCCATAGACGTTCAAGGGACGTAAGTAAGACACGTCCAAAATCTGACACAATAACTAACTCCCAAACTAAAAATCGCAGTGTTAATCCTATGACTGAAAATGTTGTTTTTTTAGAGACTGTACATCATGGAAAATGAGCACACATATTATTTTATTATAGACTTAACTACAAATCTATACATTAATTTGTTATACTATATTTCCCTTATTGATCTTATTCTTAATAACGTTATTATGACTTCCTCTTCCATATGCATCCAATGCCGAGTTACACAAATTTTATATTTTAAACTTTTTAAAATACTTATTTGTATTTTCATACAGTTTTCAAATTAACATACATTTAAAATAACTCTCTAACCATTTTAAACTTCTACGGCCAAGTGATGATCGCGATGTTAAATTTAGCAATGGACTTAGCAATTGTTAAAACTTAACAACGGTTTAGCATGTTTAACAAAACGTCATTGTCAGTGTTATTCAATGGTTTTAGTAGGCAACCTGTCAAAATCTGACATTTTGTTAAACATTCTAAACCGTTGTTAACTTTTAACAATTGCTAAGTCCATCGCTAAATTTAACAACGCGATCATCACTCGGCCGTAGAAGTTTAAAATGGTGAGTTGTATTAAAAGTAATTTAACGCAATGTTACATGAACGTAATTTTTAGAGATAACACTTCAATAGAGAAGTCTATCAAACGTAACATTCTTCTATATGCATAATAAGTTACAACAACATGAAAAAACCAAATATTTTATAAAGCGATTGACTAATACATGTAATAGTAGCACTGTAATACACGTCCAATGAAGGATATTAAATAGGGTTTGAGTTAAAAGCAAAGAAATAAGAAAAAGAATGATATCTGAATATAAAAACTAACTACAGGCACATTTTATAAGGGACTACCAGAGACTTTTAAGTGTTAAAAGTAAGCTTCTTTATGTAAAGAAAATTCCACATGTCTGTGAATATAAGATTTACGTCATTTTTAGAGGTTTCTATGGGAACGAAAGTTAATGAATATAAATTAGCTTGACCTAGGATTGCAGTAATTTAAATCTGATCTTAATGATAATATTCTGATTGCTAACATTAAAATACCATCTGGTATGATTTGACCAACGTGCTGTAACTACACATATAAAAATTATGTAAGTCAAAAGACTTATAATTCTCCCTTTCAAAATATATGATAACAACGAAATACCCTTTGGTATGAATTGACCAAAGTGCTGTAACTAGATGTATATAAAAATTATATAAGTTAAAAGACTAATAATTCTCCCTTTCAAAATATGTGGTAATAACGAAATACCCTCTAGACTAAAGTGCTGATGTATATGAAAATTATATAAGTCAAAAGACTTATAATTCTTCCTTTGGAAATATATGGTAATAATGAAATAGCTCTTTTAAAATATACATTGTAAATAATTTATGCTCTTAAATAAATAAATATAAATCAGTGGTAATCACTGCCTTTAAACAATATAGGGAAAACAATGTATTTTTAATTACTGATTAGACATTTTAAAAATAGTTCTTTGGTAGTTCATAAACTAAAAAAAAACACTAAGGTGTCTAAAAATTCGTGTTTTTACCAAAAAAACAATATTACGTTAAATAGACTATACATAGTTACATTTATTCTAGTATATGTATTAAACAGTAAACAAGTGACTTCCCCAATGTGAGAACAGTAGATGGTTATGAAGCTCCCGATGAATATGAGACAGCTTTGTGGGATGATTAGTGATTCCTTGTTTTATGAAATTAGAACAACAAAATCACTAGTCTTCCACACAACACTTTCCCTGTTAGTAGCAAGCTGATGCACTCCAAACCATAAAAGTTAGTCGTTCTTCCAAGATGGATGGAATTATAGTGAGAAAAGGAATGAGTTTAGTATATACACAAATACAAAGCACACATGTACAAAGGGTTAGCATTCCTACAAAACATAATTTTTGTATACAAAATATATTTTTATGCTGTATTGTTCACTATGGAGAATATTAATTAAATATGTAGAAATGGGTTCCTCAATCAGTTTTGGAGCTATGTTTAGAGATGTTTCTATAAACGCATTTTTGATATACAGGATATAGATTTTTTAAATTTTATATATATTTTTTTTGATCTCTAATATAATAAAAACTATTTTACTAAGATTACAATCTAATTGACCTTCAAAGAATACATTTTGCAGAAGTAAGATATTTTCTAACTTAACCGTAGATATGGGTAATATTAGTTTTTTTAATTTCAAAGCCAAAAAGTAAGTTCAAAAATACAATATTAATCTATCTTAATGATTTCGGACCATACTAGAGATAGATTCAACAGAAAAAAAAAACTGTTAATATGTGTCAGTACTTTTTACTATACCTACAGTGTATGTTTGATTATTTTTTAAAACCAGTAAAAACCTATTAAAAAATTGTATTTTTTTTAAATCTGTGAAATTAAATTTTTTTTTTTTTAATTTAATAAATTGATTTTAAATACTGGAAAATATTACTCATGACTACGCTTATACTTGACTTCAAAAATATATAATACTGCAAGATATAACCTTTTAACCTTGTTTAGATTGTACCAAGTCGTTATTATTAAGTTTTTATAATATTAAAAACAAAAAACATGGCCTAACCTGATTCAATAAAAAGGTGCAGCCATGATAAAATTTTTAGTATGTATCTTGCTCATCACACTATTCTAATTTTGTGACCAACCAAACCTTATTAATTTATTAGTTATTTACTAAAATTTGACTTTTTTTTATAGGTTAATAAACAAAAACAATACAATATTTATGTCCCATATTGTATAATAGTTATTTACGTTAAAAGTGCGTTTATAAACATGATTACAATAACCAGTGTGAGAGATCAGAATGTCGCTCAAATCACACGAGTATTACACTCATGTTTAAACGCATGTGTGATGTACAAGGTTTTATCTACAACCAAAAAATATGAAATTAATGTTTTAACTTTCGTTTAATAGTTGCCTACTCTTTTTTTTTTAAATTCTAACTGTTGGAAATTATTATGTGCTCCAGACTACAGTTACAAAACGTTGTCTACAACGTTTGTAACTCTGTTTTTTTTTTAAGTATGTTCGTCCTGTCAAGTAAACGCGAGTACTTTCGCACATAAAAACCCATTTAAAAATTACGGCGAACGATTCCGAAAGACTCTCTTCTCGCAGTGTGTGCCAAGGAATCATTATTGCCGGAAAATTTGCGATCAAAATATGAAAAAACAACCAGTTTTTGACATGGTGTAATGAAAAAAAGGTGAAAAATCAATGCAATGAAAAAGTGAGTTGTATGTCAGCCTGAGTGCGAGCCAAACCGGTCAACAGCCCAATCCATTACAGTTAGACCTTTACTATTATCATCATCATCTTCAGCAGCAGGGATTTATTTGCAAAAATGTAAAAAAAATGTATTAATGTTTATAAAAAATGGTAGTAGGAGTTAGTATCAAACATTAATATATTTTTAGATATTTGTAGTTGTTTATCATTATTACAAAAACTAGTTGTGTTCTAGATTGATAAAACTACTAGTTGTGTTATGAGTCTCATAGCATACAGTCGTATTCATAAAAAAGGCGTACAAGAATTAGAACGGGAACAACCTTCGCCAAATTTGCGTAAAACGGGCTGATGTCAATAATTGTTTATTGGAGGTTATGGTGTTCTAAATATGCTGAACATTGGCGTCACCCATTTAAATTTTGAAAGTGCAGGGTCGCAATGTTTTAAAAACCCAAAAAAATAAAAATGACACGTTACTTATCTAAAACTCAGAAAACTGAAATATTGGTCAAAATTGGAGCGGGCTTTTTTCATACGAATTAAAAAACGATATTAAAAATTAAACAACGTTGGGAGCAAGAGGAATCGATAAAAATAAAAGTTTGTTCAGGTCGTTCCAGACTAACAAACCCCGAACAGGATGAGGCGTTTTTAGAATACCCAAGGGAGAATCCATTTGAAACGGCAAGAGATTCTGTTATTCATACAGATTTTTCAGGATCGCAGTCTACGTCCAGCAGAAGGGTCAGTAAATCAGAACTAAAAAACCGATCAGCATATACATACCGCGGCCCGGAATTTTTGGAACAGGGTCTTTTTACGGATGAAAAGACATTCCAGTCAACGTATAATGGCCAAATTCGCGTTTATATTACAAGGTTTGAAACACGTTACACAAGCATCCTTGCTGTCAAATTGGGACAATTTTCTGTGAATGTATGTGGCTGGATAAGTATGCATGGAGCCGGTGTTTGCTGGCGAATAGAAACAAGATTTACCATATTGGAAAATATAATGCTTTTATCAGTTCAACAAGTTTATCCTAACAATAACTTCATACTCCAACAAGACAATTGTCCAGTTTACACCACAAATTCTGTGAAGAATTGGTTTTAAACGAATAATGTAGAAGTACTGCCGTGGTCCCCTTATAGCCTCGATTTAAATCCAATCGAAAACGTTTGGGAAATAATTGTTAAAAAATGTATAAAGAAAATTTTAAACCACATGATTCTAATAAACTATGGGAAAAATTTAAGACTGCTGGGGAAACTTGATACCTTGAATACCTTAAATACTAGAAAAATAGTTATGTAAAAATTCAATGGTTGTAGATAAACTTATGCAACTTATAATGTACAACATGCACACACCAATTATACACCTAATGAAATTTTTGATCATAAACTAAGGAACTGCCCCCTTAAATATTTTCCCGATATATAAGAGCACCCTGTACATATTTAATTAAATTCAAACAAACTGTGAAATTTTAGAACTAGTATACAATTATTAGCTATAATTTAACAACGTACTTTAAATTACACCAGCAGCATAAGATGGTATATAATCCAGCATGTAGAAAAAAAATTTAAAAGTTGATTTTTTTAACAAGTTAGATAAAAATGTTTAATTTAAAAAAGTATGTAGTGAGTTTATCTTTACTTTAAACAACAATTGAGGAATAAAACACTCATATATTTGTACTAAGTTTTTAATAAAAAACGGTATACCAATTATTTAGGATACCGGGCCACATAACAATTTTTAACAAGCTAAAAAAGTTATGGAATGACTGCAGTTTGGTAAAACTGAATTTACTTTATTACCAATAAATACTTGAATTAATAATTTAAAACAAAATAAAAGTAGAGTGTTGATAGCTGCTTACCTTTGTTGCAACAAATATTGCGCCATTTGTATCTGATTGGGAGTTCCAGTTATTGTAATGACTCGGTCAGTGGAACCCGGAAGAGGTTCATCAATAGTAATTCCAGCACCTGAGTCGTTTCTGATTTTTCTGATTCTGCCGCCACCCTTGCCAATGATTGCACCAGCAAGCTTAAATATTACAAAATTATATTTAAAAAATATTGAATATTTAAGTTGATTTGACTACCTAATAAGGTATTATTAGGAATAACACCATATATAAGTAAAATATAATCTCAAAAATAATTTTGAGTTTTTCATCATTTATATCTAACTTTTGGTGACAAATTAATCATAGTTTCACAAGTTAAACACTTATAAGTAAACCCCATACACCCAATATGATATGTAGTAGTAACGCAACGAATGTCATTTTTTGAACATTCGCGAATGCGAATGCGAATATCTGCTACAGACATTCGCGAATGCGAATATTTAGTTTTGGTTTAAAAAATAATATTGTTTTAGTTTGATTATTATATTTTTAAGTTTTATTCAAGATGATGCTAATATAAACATTAAAAAGTTATGTAAAGATTGATAAAATTGCATTTAATTTTTCTTTGACAAGTTCTAATGAGAATTTAATTTTTAGCCTTTATTAAATAAATAATTTTGTTTCTGTTTGTTTAAAGTGTTTACTTATGATTCATATGAAACATGATTATATTTATAGTTTATTGTAGAAAAATAATACATTTGTTTGATTATTATTTTTAGTTTTGCTCAAAAAGAAGATTAAATAAATTAAAAACCTAAGTAAAACTGATAAAAATTTAATAGAAAATTTGTTTTTGTTTGTTTACATTGCATTATATGTATTTTGTCTTACAAGTTCTAATGAAAATTTAATTGTTAAGCTTTATTGCTCAAAGTAAAGTAAATAAATAAATAAATAATACCAAATGATAAAGTAAAGACTGATAATGTGATTATGAGGTTAAGTTACTTTTTCTTGTAATAAAAAAATACTATTATCTTCAAATTGTTTTTTTTTTCTGATATTCATATTCGCAAAACATTCGCATAAATTTTCCGAATGCGAATATGCAAAAAATATTCATTACATCACTAATAAGTAGTATAAAATAAACAATTTTTATTTTTTTGAAAATAAAGTTTGATTTATGCGGGTAATATTTTTAGCACCCTAAAAATAATCGGCTATCTGTTAATAGGTACTTTATAGCTTTTACTAAAATTTCAGTGTTTAATGTTTGATGGCTTAGTTTTTTTTATTATTAAATCAATATTCAAGCAAATTAAAAAAAAACAAAAAACAAACTTCCATCATATGCAACAATAATTTTAATTTAAAAACAACTGGTATAAGCTTAATTTTTTTCATAACACCAAGTTACATTTATTCCAAAGGTAGAAGCAGTATAAAAAATGGTTATTGCAACTTGTCGATTTTAGACTTTTTATCTTAACCTATTTACAATATAAAGAACAAAAGAACCAAATGATTACAAGATGTTATTTTGTATTAAGATGTTAGAAAGTCATTTTTTTTTAATTCAATGGTGTTCTTGTCAGTATGTAATTTTTTTTTATACTTACATCAGTGGGTATAGTGACTTGTGTAGAGTTTCCACCAGGACCACCACCCAATCCAATCGGGCCTGAAGCAGCCGGGGCACTTGATGGCGGAGGAGCACTAAAATTAGGAGGCGGCTGGCTAAATGAGCCACCACTGTTCCATCCGTTTCTCTCGAATGAAGATCCGCCATTTTGACGTCCACCTCCAAAACCGCCACCTTGATTTCCCCCAAAGGAGTTTCTCTCGCCAAAGTTTCCTCCGCGGTTGGGACCACCCCTGTCAAGGTTGTTTCTGAAAAGAGACAATGTAATAGTTTACTTTGTTTAAAAAAAACTACGAAATTTTGATTTAAAATGTAGAGCAACTAGATCACATAAAAACTGCCTTGTGTCTGTCACTGACTTATTAAATAAATGAAGTTGCACTTACCTTCCAAAACCACCACCGCCTCCTCTATTTGATGGTCCGCCATCGCCAAATCGACCACCTCGATTGCCTCCTGGTCCATCTCTCATACCTCCTCTTGGTCCTCCAAAGCCACCTCTGGGGCCATCTCTTGGCCCACCTCCTCTGGAACTATCCCTATTAAAACTAAAAAAAATATATGACTAACATTCCTTTGTTTCTGCAATTAAAAAAAAAATTAAAGAGATACACAATGTAGTCTATCCAGCAGAGCTGTCAAAACTTGAAGTACTTCAAGTAAAATTTTACTTGAAGTACTTTTTTGTACTTCAAGTACTTTTTATGAGGAGGTACTTGTACTTGTACTTGATTAGTTTTTATGAAGATACTTGGATTTTTACTTGATTTGACCAAGTAAATTACTTGAAGTATTTGTTTAAGTACTGGAAGTATTATGATGTACTTGAAGTAAAAAAATACTTTAAGTAAAGAAAGTACTTCAAGTAAATAAATAGTACTTGAAGTAAAAATAATACTTCAAGTAAATAGAAAGTACTTGAAGTAAAAAATCAACCAAGTACTCAAATTTACACGCCTTAGATAATCGTACAAACAAGTTAAAACAAGAAATACGCGCAACCGCTGCTGTTCCTATTGTATTGCATTACAGCGCTCATTTGAATTGGATCCAACAGCAAGACAAGTGTAACTATTACTGAGAATTAGACTTTTTGTTCTTTAAATCGGTCTTGTGTCAACGTGAAAATTATAAGTGCTCTGGTCTGGCGAAAACAAAAAGAAAGATACCTAATAGTAGAAGTAAAAAAATAATTAGTTGTTTTATTTAAAAATTACAAATTTTTATCTTTTTACTTTAAAACCTTATTTATATTACGCCTATTATTCCTGAATTAAACAATATTTTATAATTATAAAAAAGCAAAAGATATAATAATATGCAAACATTTTGTGAATATTATAACTTATTACCTTCATTTGAACGAAAACCCCTGTATTTTATGATTTGATGGGAAATTAAAATATTTCCCAAGAATACGTTTTGGGTGCCAACACCAACCCGTTGGCAACCAAAGGGAAAAAATCCATTTTGGGGAAAACCAATATTTCCTATAATAGTTTAAGGCCCAAGCGCTCACCCGAGTACGGCATTGTAGGCCTGTTGCCATAAATTTACATACGAAATTTTACATTATTTCGGACATCGGATGCATAAGATCCCGACTTAAAACGGGACACTTAGCAACCCTACTTGTTTTCCTAACTATACCTACTTTCCAATGACGTAGCGCTCAGTCCTTAAAACTTTTAGGAGTTGTTGGAAAACCCCGTTTTGAGGAATAAACCCTCTAATTTCTTTACAAAAAATACTACTCAAGTATAATTTGTTTTACTTGAAGTACTTATAATTACTTCAAGTACTTTTATTTACTTCAAGTACTTTGGTTTACTTCAAGTACTTCAAGTACTTTGTTTTACTTCAAGTACTTTGGTTTACTTCAAGTACTTTTTCAATTTACCTAAAAATTCAAGTACATTTAAATGAATACTTGGTACTTGTACTTGAAGTAATTTATAAAAAATCAAAAACTTGGTACTTGTACTTGAAGTACTATTTAAGAGTACTTTGACAGCTCTGCTATCCAGTTATTAAAATATCTTGCAGTATAATACATAGTTATGGTACCCACATCTATCCTTATCCTTTATAAATATGAGCCTTAAAACACATATGAGAATCGTAGTGAAATGACCATGCACACTTTAAATGGGTTTTTGGCGACCGTTGAAATTTAACCAAATTCTTTAGCAATTTTTATCATTGCACCAAAACTCTAAAACTTTAAACCCATAGGGAAAGCCGCTAGAGCTAGGTATAATTTGTGGCTTGCTAATTTAAAAAATAATGGTTTGCTAAGTATTAACTGTATTGATATAATTGATAATAAAAAAACTGTTGCATTTTTTTCTGTATTCATTTAACTTGTTATAAGGTAAAATAAAATTACAGAGTAAGCCAAAAAATAATATTTCAAATCCTAAATAATATTTTTGTTACAGTGTATGTTTATACAAAGTATCCTAAAGAACAGCAAGGAAAAATTACGTTGCATCTATTTTAAGTTTAATAATAAGTTATGGACATTTTTTATAATATACGAACAAGAAACGGAGAATGTTTTTATATATTTAATACTACATATAATTTGATATATTTGATTTTTTTTTAACTATACTTGAAAGATTGATCACTTTGGAATACTCTGTATATGCTATTGTAAAAATATTTAGTTAAGTGTGTAATAATATCAAACCTATAAACTTAAATGTAATGAAAATCTTTACTTATTTAAAAGTACTTTGTAATTATTTTTTTACATTTAATATATTTAAAAGGGTAAAAATTACATAGGACACAAAAAAAGTTTTACATTTTACATTAAATGTTTTTGTTTTCACATCAAATTGTTTGATAAACGTAAGGCAGACTTGAAATATAATAATTATAATATAAATATAATTTTATTGTAATGTATTTGTGGTACCTTGTATAATCTGCAGTGTGCTGCTGTATTTAAAATTTTGGCTTAATTTGCTATTTCCTAATAATAATATTATAGATTACTTATTTAAGATACCTATTAATATTTGTTGTATGGCGTTAAACAATTGGTTTTCTAATTTACCCTGTATTTTTATTTTACCTAATAGCACTTTATAATAATTGTATATGCTTAGAAGCATTTAACTTAAATAAGTTAATATACATAGTAAACAAGAAAAGTTTCAGTATTACATATTTATTATTTAAATACAGTTAATACTTAGCAAACCATTATTTTTTAAATTAGCAAGACACAAATTATACCTAGGCTCTACCGGCTAACCCCGTAGGTTTGGAGTTTTAGTGCAATAATAAAAATTGCTTCTTTTGGCAACCGGTGAAATTTGGTTAAATTTCACCGGTTGCCAAAAACCCATTTAAAGGGTTCATGGTAGTTTATTGGGAAAATATCTCTAAAATGTAAAACGGTGTCAAAACATAAACTGAGTTCGACTTGTTATCAAGAGAAATATATTGAGAAAGAAAGGCCGAGGACGTTATAAAACCTTATGGATAAGAAACTGGTAGGAACTTTTTTTTACAATTAATAATTGTTGTTGAGTTTTGATGAGTTTGAGTGAAGGTTTTGATAGCAATTTAAAATTTTAAGTTATCACAGGGTTATTAAGCTAAATAAATAAAAAAAGTTAAAAGTTGTCAAGTTTATTATCCGGAATCTAATGACAACTGTTTACCAAATTAAGTATACGAGTTATAAAAAATGTAAAACAAATAAACTGTTTTAACTACTTACCCTCCTCCACCACGTCCACCTTGGTTACCTCCGCGTCCACCACGGCCGAAGCCAGGTCCATCTCTATCATGACCGCCATCACCCTGCTGGCCACCCCAACCGCCGTACTCATTTGCATAAAACTCATCGAAATTGTGAGGGTCGTATGGATTCGATATGCCTTTGATTGGACTCTAAAACATTAAAAAAATATAAAATCAATAAGGCACGATGTTATAGGTATATTTTATATTGTAATAAATATTACATTTTGTTTTATAGTTGGCCCTAGTTAAATCTTAATAATATAATCTTTCCATTTAACTTTTGCTGCATTTTTTCGTTTACAAAGTATCAATGGAAAATAATAATTTATGTATCCCTGTACAGGGTGGCCCGTTTATTAAAGGCCTATATCTTTTCTCGAAAACCATAAGTTATACAGGAAAAAGATTTTTTTAAAACTTATTTGTAGTATAGGTATCTTTAATATTATATTCGCAGATTTTTTGCGTTTTTATATACAGAGTGGCGACACAAGGTTCTTTTTTTTTAATGAAACACATCATATCATCAAATGCACTATCGTATAAAAAAATAATATGCATAAGTTTTTTAAAGTCAATCAGCGTCGTAATCATCTCGCTAACATAATAGCATCCGTTCTGATGATAGTAGCTAATAAGTTCGAAACGGTGCATCACAGACCCATGGTCTTATACTATCTACCCAAAAATATTATGAAATTGAGGATATTCTACAGCAAATAAGTTTTTTAACAAACTTTTCATCATATAACCCATAGTTTATAAGAAAATGTATAGGCTTTTAACAAACGAGAACCCTGTACACAACAAAAAAATACATTCCCTCTTTTAAACATAGAATATCGAAGGACAAATGAACATGGTAAAAATGAGTGCTTCCTGCCCATCACTTCATGCATAAAATAATTCTGTCATTACACAACCTTAAGGCCCTATTTACCAAATTTTCTTTTAATATCTTGTAGCGTTTAAAGCTACAAGTTGTTTTTTTATATAGTTTTCTTCATAATAATAATATTATATTCAATTAGTATCAACGGCAATTAATTATTTTCTTATACAAATAAATTTAACGATTTCTAAACCTGTTTTATTAAGTAATAATTGCGGCACCGCTGCCCTTTTCCACGTGACGCCTGCTTGACTAAAGCCGTTTCAGATCGTTTTACTGATAACGCTTCGGCGGTGAAGCTACACGGCCGCACAAGACGCTGTGTTGCCACAATTGTCTTCGATTTTCAGTAGAAATATTCATACAAGTACTTCGATATGTGGGTACGATCACGGTACGATTTTCTCGTTCCAGGCAGCAGATATTGTACCGGCAAGACAACAGGTTCTCCTTTCCTGCTCAGGCGGTTTTTTTTTGCCTAATGGCGGTTCTGCCAAATTCACGTGTGATGCATTAAAATTTGATATTTTCTTGTGGTATGGCGTGCTATGGTCAACTAGTGATGTTTTATCATGACTATTAACGGTTGATTTGCAAACAGGTATGTTAAAAATCTAATATAGTGATAAATGCTGTTTTCTTTCAATTTTCAAATCTAGTTTTATCCAAGATATCTTGCTAATTTTGGGTGTTTTTTATAGCAGTGTGCAATGTCCATTTCCTCTGTAGGAGTAGCCACTGACTTCTTCCGTTGGTAGCCTGTAACCCGCATTTATGGTGAGTTAACTCATACTTAAAATACCCATAAATATCTGTATAATGCTGAGTTTATTATCACTATAAATTGTTTGGTCTTTAGTACGAATTTTAAGGGTCCTAATACTGTTTTTCTTCAAACAGGGTTTTTATGGTTTTTTCGTTTTGGTAAATTCATCCAGTTTCGGCAATCGTTCCTGTATGGTTTGGCTCTTCACGTGACCACTACCAGTGTAGAAGCACGGCGTCGTCCAGCAGCCATTTTGTCCGAAACCAACAGGCAAACAGGTTTTACCTTTCCTTTTTTTATGGGGAATACCAACATCTGCGCGCCATATTTTTTGTTTACTTATTTATTTTAGAAGAAATTGAAATTTTATTTTTTTTTAAAGTATGTAATTAACCTACATTTGATGACATGTTTCTTTTATTATAATATTGTTTGTAAATAAGTAAAACAACTATCAAAATTGTAAGAACCGATCTGATAGGGAAATTAATTTTAGTTGATTTAAAAGGGGGTTATTTGCGCTATAATATTACGGATGCTTGATCAAGTACACGGTATTGTGCGTATTACATCAAGAATAAAGATTATGTTAATTTTAATAGAAATAATGCGTCAGGGAGGTTCGTTTGTAAATTAATTAAAATTATATTTTTTCAATAGTTCATTCTTAAGAATATGAATAAAACCATTTATTTGAACTGACTGTTTATGAATTTAAATTCCTACCTTGTGAAATTAATAACAACAGCTTAATCTCTAAACTTGGTTAATTTCGGTGTTTCCAACCAAGTTAAATTCTAATTAAAAGTAACCGAATAAAACCGTGGCGCCCATCTATTTTTCCTTAATTAATTATCTTACCTTAATTAGGTACATTGTACTCACGACATTACTGCTTTACCAGGCGAATAGCTAAGCCGAAGCAATGTAACCTGTTCTGTAAGGGTACAGAATAGGTTACGTTTCAAAATTGACGCCCAAACCCGTGGGGCTTACCTAATTTGTTTTTTTTTTTTTTAAATTCATAACAGTCAAGTTACTTTAGTCCTGGGGAAAAAACCGTTAAAATTTTATCTTCGTGCAAACCATATATTTTACTTTTTATTTCAGATTTAAATATTTAAAATTTTTCATATTGTTTTACATTAACTTGATATTGTCAGAGGAATTACCCATTCAGTAAGTGACGTTAAAAGCTACGTTATTTTTTTTGTTACACTATTGTTATGTAATTTACTTATATACATATTTTCTGCTTTGATTTTTTAAATAAATACTTGAAGTTGAAGTTTTGTCTTAAATTTGATTTAATTTATTTTAGTAATTAATTTAATAAATTTGCCTAATTTTAAAATTTTTTAAGTGTGATTACATAACTGTAATTTTTACAGCTTTTAGTTTACTATTTTCTTGAATTTTCTTGCATAGTTTCTCTGAAAAGATCAAAACTTACCTACTGTTTTTTAATTTATCTTTGCAGCCTGCGCTAATTGCTAACAAACTGTTATGCAAACTTTACGTTAAACTTCGATAGCATACGGGGTAGCCATAAATACTTGCTTACCCTCCGTGTTTATATCTAAGAAATATTTTGAAACTAGAAATAGCCATAAACACTAGCTTATTCTTAGTTAAATTCTTGCGAATGATTTTGCTTTTTATTTTATATTGATTTACGCTGATTATTACCTTTGATTTTTTTGTCTGATATAATAAGAATTACGTATCTGCCTCAAATAACCGAATATTTTTTATAAAGTTTTTTTTTGAATAGTTATTAGTGACTGAGGTATAGAAAGTTGCATTTTTTGCTTCCTCTTATCTTCTTAATGAATAACACTGAAGTTTAAGACTTTATGTAATTATACTCTATTGTTTTGGCTTTAACTTAATTATTAAGAGAATTTGTTATTATGATAATTGCTCCCTACCTGATTAATATAAATATATCGGACCTTTATAACTTTACAGACAGGAAAAATTAATATATTCAAAATTTTCAATATACATTTCCTTCATATACAGGGTGTCTCTAAAATAAAAAAATAAAAAAATATTTGTTTGCTTACACAAAATAAGTTGTAACTATTAATTTTAATTGTTTAACAAGATGGAGTTCTTTGTAGTTAACCATTTATTAGAATATGAGCTTGATTATGAGTTAGCCATTAGAAATGTCGTAACGCAACGAAATGTTAGCGATAAGAGAAAAATATTGTCTAAATTGTCAAGAAAGAAAAGAGATGCAAATAAACCTGGTTCGCAGATTTCTTTAGAAAATTATGATTTTAGTTTCGCAGTTAGTAGAGGAGGCTGCTATTAATAAACCTATTACCTCAATCACTGACACAATTATCGATTTCGAAGGCACACTATGGACTCTTCTTTACGCTCGGATAAAGTCAGAATTATTCATTTGACTGGTAGAGTTAGTCGTATAGTTGTCCCTGATCCAGATCCTAATGATATCGCGTCTTATAAAGAAGAGTCCATGCTACTTGTATTGCTAGAGTCTGACTTAGATGACAAAGTTGTCGACTTACCTAATGCTCCTGTCGGCAATACACTTATGTCCAAATGCTCTGCGTGAATGTAAATCCGGTGGTTACCTGTAATGGCAGTAAACAACCAATTTCCGAATGGGTATCAAATTTACGGGAGATCCAAAAGGGTTTATATTTTTAGAACGATTTAGCACGAGCCCGTAATGTTTCGAAGCCGAGCTTTTCAATGCCGGGTTGAACTTTCTGTAGGGGATGCTTTATATGGTTTCGCAGTGTCAAAAATTCAGAAATGATTGCACCTCTTGTCCAAAGGCTTAAAAGGATTTTCTTTCTCCTTATGCGGATGATGAAATATGGGAAACCATAAGACAGAGAAAACAAAAGCGAAACGAATCGGTAACTATTTATATTGCTCATTTAGAAAATCTTTTTAATCGGCTGTCCAACCCTTTAGCAGAAGTAACCAAAGTCAAATATTTAAAAAAGAATTTATTACCTGAATATATTCAAGCACTTGCGTTACAGACCGTTGATTCCGTGGAAACTTTATCAAATTTGTCTGAAAGCTGGAAGAAGCTTCTTTACCTTACTTCTTCTTGAGGCGTTCAACTGTTCAAATGTTTCATGTCTTAATAATTCGATCCTACTGATTCTCATAGAAATATATTTTATAATCAGGTAGACCTAATAATGTTAACTTTCATAAAAAGAATAATGACTCATTTTCTGGCCACCGGAGAATAGTTCGAAAGTGGACAGGCGAATTTTCCGGCACTAAACAAACGCGTCAAAATAAGAATAAACTTACGTGTTTTAACCGTAAAAATACGGGTCATTCCTATAAGGTTTGTAAGTAGAAACGTAAAACTTTTTGTTACTCGATGCGGGGAACCTAATGTTAAAATCTCTACCTGTCCAAAATGTTCAAAAACTAATTTCAACAGTATCTCGTCGTGGCCAAGATGCTGTTAATTCCTTAGAAGATGCCACAATTAATAAAAATAATTATTTTTGTCCTGATGATTGGAAAAATGGTTAAATTTCGTTTCTAATTTTTATAAAAATAATAAAGTATCTTCCCAAGTGTCGCCTATGTTCTTTGTAAACAAAGTGACAACAGACCTTATATTTCGGTACGCGTTTTTGATAATGACATAACTGGTTTACTTGATACGGAGCAACAAATTCTGTAATTGGAAAGTGGGAATAAAAATTTTAAAGCAGATGCATCTTAAAACTAATTCTTTGCAAGATAAACAAATCTATACTGCTGATGGTGCACAGCAGAAAGTAAGGGTGTCGCCGACATACCTATTTTACTTGGAGAGTCTTTACAGATTATAAAATTTTTAATAGTTCCTTCGGTTACATATCATTTATCTTTGGCAGTGACTTTGCTAAAAAATTTAATTTATTAGTGAATTTTAAAAACAATACTTGGGATATTTGTACAGGTAAAAGTGAGGTTATATCTTTGTCTTCTAATGTCGATACTAAACTTTCTTACTCTAAACTTTCTTCTCTTGATGATCTCACCTATGGATAGAGTTAAAGCCGAAAAGGTTATTGAGACCTTTAAGCAGATTGACAGCAAAGACAGGCTGGGCAAGACCAATAAAATTCAGTTAACTATCGATACCGGCAATGCGAAACCTTTTAAAAAGAAACCTTATTTACTTTCACCTTACATGCAAGAAATTTTAAACAAAGAATTAGATTCAATGTTAAAACTCGTGTTGTTGAGGAATCCCAGAGTCCTTGGTGTTCTCCCACATATTAGTAAAGAAACCCAATGGAGAATATAGATTTTGTTTCGATGGACGTTTTCTTAATGAGTTGACAAAGCATGATTCTTTTCCGTTGTCTCATATTGATCGCATTTTGAATAATCTTCGTAATGCTAAGTTATATCTGCTATTGATTTGAGAAAAGAGTTTTTGGCAAATCCCATTGGATGAAGCGTCGAAAGAAAAGACGGCTTTTTCTATTATTGGTAGAGGTCAATTTCAGTTCAAAGTCGTACCTTTGGTTTGTGTGTGCGCAGACGCAACAGAGACTTGTTGATTCTATATTTGGACCTAAGTTTGAACCATATTTTTCCTATTTGGATGATGTTCTCTTGTGCTCACCTCTGTTAGAACATCATTAAAGCTTTTGGAGACTGCTAAGAAACTCCTGAAGAGGCTGGTCTCACTGTGAATCTTGAGAAGTGTAAGTTCTTTCAAACACTTTCAATATCTGTAGGTCATCGTAGGAATAATTTTTATCAACTGATCCGATAAAGTGTCTCTATGATCAATTATCCTCGTCCTAGAACTACACGAAGTCAAACGTTTCGTTGGCATGTTTTCCTGGTATAGGAGGCTTTATTAAGGACTTTTCTTCACTTATTAGTCCCTTTGAATGCTTTGCTTAAGGGTAAAAAGAAAAAAGAACAGATTTCCTGACAGATGAGGCTTGAAAGTGCCTTTATGGCTATTAAGGAAAAGTTAATTTCTGCTCCTGTTTTGTCACAACCTGATTTCTCGCAAAAGTTCATGGTTCAAGCTGATGCCTCTGATGTTGGACTTAGTGGTGTTCTCACTCAGTTTATTGAGACTTTCTCGTTGGTTAAGAAAGTTAAGGCACCATTCTTTTGATTTGGAGCACAGAAAAGGCAAGTTTAATGTGGTACCTGATGCGCTTAGTCGCATACCTTATTCGTTACCTAACTCTGACACTACAGAGGAAGTTATTCCTCTACTTCTCACACTTTGTGAAGTTTCAATTATGACTTTGATGCCTATCAAGTTGACCAATGGTATTCATCCATGCTGAAAAAATCAGAAATCGCCAGAAAAGTATCCCCAGTGGAAGGTTGAGAATCAAATAATTTAAAAATTCATTCCGACGAACTCATATTATACTTTCAATCAAAGAGAGTGGAAATTTTTGGTTCCTAAGGCCCACGGGATAAAAGTTTTGGAAAATGTCATAATCCACCTACTATGGTCACTTGGTTTTAGAAAAACACTTTTTCGAGTGCAAGAATCTTATTATTGGCCTCATATGCGTGACGATGTTTTGAAGTTCGTTAAAGCTTGTTTAGTTTGTGGTGCACAAAAACCAACAAACCTTCCTAAAATTGGTTTTCAGGTTATTGCTTTGGATTTGATTGGTCCTCTTCCTCGTAGCAAGAAGGGAAATAAATGGATTTTGGTAATTGCTGACTGGTTCTCCAAATTTACATTATTATTTCCTTTACGAAATGCTCAGTCACCGATTATTGTTAAACACCTTAAAGAAGACACATTTCTTAATTATGGTGTCCCTCAGTACCTTATTTGTGACAATGGTTCCAACTTAGTTAGCCAAAGTTTCAAAAAACTTTGTAGCGACTTTGACGTTAAAATTAGATATACTCCATATTATTACCCACAGTGCAATTTCGTTGAACGTAATAATAGAACAATTGGCACTGCTATTCGCTGTTATATTGATAATACATGATGATTGGGATCTTCATGTACCTGAAATCAGACAGGCCATTAATACTTCTGTTCATGAAGTTACTGGTTTTCTCCTTGTATCTTAATTTTGGTAGGCATGTTCCACTTTCCGGAAATTATTACTCCCAGGATCCTGTTAACAATAATCTTGATGAGAAACAAGAAATTTTACCTGGTGATAGAAACACATATGCAGCTGATTTGACAGATTTTCGTAAAATTTTTGCTGAAGTACGTCAAAGGCTTCACCAAGCCTATGAAAGGAATGCAAAGTCCTATAACCTTAGAAAAAGGGATTTGAATTTTAAGGTTGGTGAAAAAGTGTGGCGTCCCAATAAAGCGCTTTCTGGTGCAGCAAATAAGTTTGCGGAAAAGTTAAGTCCCAAACGTATACTTTCCGTGGTTCATAAGAAAATCTCTCCTTTAGTATATGAGTTAAAAAATTTAGATGGTTCCAGGGCAGGTAATTGGCATGCTAAAGATTTATTACCTTACCGCGGTGATTCCGCTGTAGATTGTTCTGATAATGATGATGATAATTTTATTAGTCATTCCTATTGCCTTTTAATTTTAGAATAATTACCTTTATCTTAATGTACATTCTTATAGTTTTGTAAATATATTAACTGTTTGGTTTTTACCAAGTTATCTGTTACTTTATCCGTCGGTTTTAATATGTCTTACCTTATCTTAAGTAGAGATTCTACTTTATCTTACCTTAAGAAGAAATGCTACTTTACCTTGAGTAGAAATACTACTTTATCTTACCTTGAGTAGAAATACTACTTTATCTTACCTTAAGTAGAAATACTACTTTACCCTAAGTAGAGATACTACTTTACCTTACCTTAAGTAGAAGTTCTACTTTACCTTAATTATCTTCTCTGATGGAATTCTCTTTATACTGGCGATAGCAGCTGGCACTTTTTCCAGTGACTATCTCGTATCTACCTTGTCTAAAGCCTGCAATAATTTTTTTGCTTGCTTAATTTACCTTAGCTTTCTTTTAAAGCTTTACCTTACCTTACAAAATTTTTGGATAATGTTCGAATTATCTAATTTTGCATATACTTGCCATGCCTTTTGATTTGTATATATACCTATATACAGACTCAGATTCCTTACAGACAACTACTAGTCAGTTACTGCTTGTTCGTTTAGTTTGTTTCCTTGGAAGGAACTCTTTTCGCGTTTACTGGTTTAGTAAGTTTTTAGCTGTCAAATCGTTTTTAGGATTATAGCTAATTTTATCTGATTAACTTTACCTTTGTACCTTCACTACCTTGTAGTATAATTTTTATATCATTAGAATTTCTCGGAATTCCTTTTTTAAATAATTTTTTAATAAATCAGCAGTCAAAATTGTAATTAAGATTTTTGAGTGTTTTGCTTTTCGTCGTCTTATTTTTAGAGACCTACCAATTTAGACACCTACCAATTTAGACCTACCTATTGTGACTCCGTAAGGACGTGTGATACGCGCAGTTATCAAGTTAAATAAGTATGACGAATAGATTTATGTTAGAGCACTCAATTGTATCTTACCTACCTTGTCTTGGGACGATAAAAACGTTTAATGTGATTCTTTAATATTTTTATAGTAAAATATATAATGATAGTAGTATTATGATATTTTATAGTCCTTTAAAGGGTATATTTTTATGGTTATAATTTCTTTAGATTAAGTTTAACCTATTAGTAGCTTAATTTTTTTTCTCTACCATGTTGAGGATTTTCCATCTGGTAATAGAGAGGGCCGACCTTCAGTAGATGATGTTGGGTGTCCGGGTGCGGGTTTTCTTTTTTAAAAAAAGAAAACAGCTGGTGCCAGATACCAGGGCGGAAGCTTAGGTCCGGGTATAAGAGGGCCTGGTAATGGGCACAGGTTGCGTCTCTGCAGTATATACTATGTATTGCAGGGTCATCGTCTGTGATAGCGCGCAATGGCACTAGGATTCTCAGAATCCTAGTGCTATATAGTTTATATAGTTATCACTATAAATTGTTTGGTCTTTAGTACGAATTTTAAGGGTCCTAATACTGTTTTTCTTCAAACAGGGTTTTTATGGTTTTTTCGTTTTGGTAAATTCATCCAGTTTCGGCAATCGTTCCTGTATGGTTTGGCTCTTCACGTGACCACTACCAGTGTAGAAGTACGGCGTCGTCCAGCAGCCATTTTGTCCGAAACCAACAGGAAAACAGGTTTTATCTTTCCTTTTTTTATGGGGAATACCAACATCTGCGCGCCATATTTTTTGTTTACTTATTTATTTTAGAAGAAATTGAAATTTTATAATTTTTTTAAAACTAAGTAATTAACCTACATTTGATGACATGTTTCTCTTTTATTAAAATATTGTTTGTAAATAATGTAAAACAACTATCAAAATTGTAAGAACCGATCTGATAGGGAAATTAATTTTTTAGTTGATTTAAAAGGGGGTTATTTGCGCTTATATTACGGATGCTTGATCAAGTACACGGTATTATGCGTATTACATCAAGAATAAAGATTGCGTTAATTTTAATAGAAATAATGCGTCAGGGAGGTTCGTTTGTAAATTAATTAAAATTATATTTTTTCAATAGTTCATTCCTTAAGAATATGAATAAAAACCATTTATTTGAACTGACTGTTTATGAATTTAAATTCCTACCTTTGTGAAATTAATAACAACAGCTTAATTTCTAAACTTGGTTAATTTCGGTGTTTCCAACCAAGTTAAATTCTAATTAAAAGTAACCGAATAAAACCGTGGCGCCCATCTATTTTTCCTTAATTAATTATCTTACCTTAATTAGGTACATTGTACTCACGACATTACTGCTTTACCAGGCGAATAGCTAAGCCGAAGCAAATGTAACCTGTTCTGTAAGTGTTACAGAATAGGTTACGTTTCAATCTTAAGTCATAATAAACCCTTTTTTCGGGTCTTACTGTCGCAATAAACAAAAAAAAAGTTTTTGCATTATTAGCTAGATGCCTATTAATTTAAAGAGTTAAAAGGTAAGAAAAACAAAAATATAAAAAGATATAAACTAAAATTTGGTTCAGTAGCGTGAGTTGTGCAACAAACCACGATACTTTCAACTAACAATTTTAGTTAGATGGTTTTTTAATACTTTTTTTTAACAACATATGGTAACTAGTTTAAACTATTAAATAACGAAATTAAATTTAAAACCACTGATCCCAGTAAACCAAGTGGAGGTCCAATTTTGCAAAGGGTTTATTCAATCTCAGCTCGAAGTACACCTAAGAGCGTTGTTCCCGAATAAATTAAAGTATTGGCCTTTAAAACGTTGACAGTAAATATGTATTCTCAATTTGGTTTTTTGGAGAATATAGCATTTTAAATAGTATGAATAATTAACTATACTTTAAATTAACGAAAAGACTGATATGTTTTTAATTAACCGAATATTATTACAGAAAAAGAAAAAACTAATGGTAAAGAAAACCTTTTGTAAACTGAAATAAATCAATATTATGTTGTAGTAGGATGTTTCTTAGAACTGCGATCAAAAAAAGGATACAGAATGCAGGGCTCGTATAATCATGCTAATTAAATGCTTAGATTAGAAAAATTTAAACACTCTAGGAGGGAGCCGAAGTAGAAAATAAATTTAGAAATATATTTTTCTATTTTTCCGACTGTATTTAAAAGATATGTTTATGTTTAATTTTGAACGCGATCATAGCTCTTAATTTAGCCAAACAAAAAATAAAACAAATTTCCAAAACAAGTATTTATACATGATTGATTTGACAACTCTAAAACGAATCGTATTCTTCTAAATTTCTTAATTAAACATTTGATTGCATAAGTTTGCAAAAACTCTCCAATTCGGATCGGATTTACTTTTTAAAGGGCTATTTGTGGCCAACTTGCTTTCCTAAGATTTAATCACAAATCCGTAAGAATACATGTTCTAATTTCGTTTAAATTTACAACTAAAATTGACAATTTCACTTAAATATAATTTTCAAAAGATCACAACTCCAAGAGATATGTCCTTTTCGAATTTATCGCTTAAATATATTTTTGGGTACTTTTCCCAGCAACTCTTTTAAAATACAATATGCTAAATATAACTCAATTAATAAAATTTCCCTAAGCTTTTAGCAGAACCAATGCCTAACAACATTTGTGAGATCGCTGATCGGACAATGCTATCCATCTCGAAACCAATACTTCTCCACTACCTAGAGTTTCCACCAGCCCCAACCCCCACCCGGTTGTCGCCCATTCTCAAAGCCTGCGAAGGCACTCGAGACTGTGACCTATGTTGTATATACTTGTGTTAATGTTTTGTAAATATATTGTATGTACACACGTAGTCTTAGGAAGTATTGTAAATATGTATGTAATTAATAAAGCTATTTGTAAGTAAGCTTAAATATAAGACCGTTAATGTTCATAATATTTTTGTCTCTTTTGTTTTTATGATTTAAAACAACAAATATATTGCAGCATCCAACAGTCATTTCGTTGTCTAAAGCTAGGAAACACGTGTTGTTGCGCTTTCACAACATTTCCTAAGAAGTTTAAATATTCAGACATGTACTCTTTCTGAAATTGCAAATTCATTTAAAAAAATAAGTAAGTTTTTAATTATAGACAGTATAAGCCTAAACCATTTTTAAATGATAAAAGTTTCCTTATGTAACCGACGACAAAAACAAATGCGCTTTAAAATACACTTTATGGATATTATCTAGGGACTACTTACAGCTTTAATTAGGGTAAGAACCTCTCGTAGGGTGTCGATGCACTTTGCAGGCTCGCCGATGATCTGGATAACGCGGTCGGTGCTCTCTGGAGCGACATTGGAAAAAATCTTGATCCGGGTCCCAATTTTCTAAAAAAAAACAACACTGATTTAGTATTTTTTCTATTTTTTTGTTTTTTATTTTATAAATATCCTAAACAGGTTCTGAGTATTTAAACTAATTTAAAATAAATATTTAGCTTAAAACTGTTTTATTTCCATAAATGTTTCGGAAAAAAATTGTGTAAACTTAATTTCTAAAACTTAAAAAACAACAAATATAATCCACTATAAGGCAATTTATTCTACAAATTTTGTTATTTAAAAACATGACTATTAAGTTTAAACAAACCAGAACTTAGTTTCTTGGGCTGTTATTCAAATCTAAGAAACATATTATTTAAAAAGGGGTTATACCTGCACCTTTTTTTAAAGCATTTTATGAATAAATAAATTTATATTAGACAACCCTAACAAAATTTTCGTCCTATTAAAATGGGATTTTATTTGCAGTAAAACAAAAATTGGAAAAAAAGTTTTTTGAAAGAATTGTTTGCTGTAAAATATGTAATACGATTGTGGAATTTGTACCAAGTACCTTCCTAATGGAAGCATGAACAGGGTTTTCCTGTATAATTGCGCACCCCTTTAAAATCTTTAGATCTTAGATAGAAAAAAATAGTTTATATGAAAGTTGCAGGACTTTTTATGAAGATTTTCATGGTGTAAGATAGAAAAACAAATGATGATCGGAAAATTAACAAATCACTATCAACTTCGTTATTTTAAATGGAATACCCTGTATATGATTGAAAATTCAAATTCTGCTAATCTTCCTCTTTTCAAATATATATAACTTATCTATGTTCGGATAAACGAGTTGCAAGTTATTTGAATTTAAAATCTGTTCTTATAAGCCATAGTTAGCCATGGATACAACCCAAAATTGACTTCTGTCAAATATTTATATTTTACACCATGAAAATCTTCATGAAAAATCCTGCAACTTTCATATAAACTATTTTTTTTATCTATAAAAATAAAGATTTTAAAGGGGTGCGCAATTATACGGGAAAACCCTGTACTTATATGAGCCACTGGAAGTGTGTCCTAAATTGGTAAAAAAACAGCAACAAATTGACTAAGTTAAAGAAATGAAGAATTTACAATGGACAGTGCCTGATTTTAGGGTACCGTAAACCCTTATAATTCCGCCATGCCTGTGGACGTGCAGGAAATGCGCTTAGTTTTGGTGTCCTAATGTGTTCGTTTTATCACATGGATTATAATAACACAAATTGCACACTGGTTCAATTTTGAGTACCTTCCTACGCATAGTATCTACCTAAGTAGGGTAAAATCTTTACTCAATCATTTGGTTAAACCCAAAACATATAGAACAACCAACTGGTATAAATCACTTTACGCCAAACTTTTATAAAACGCACTAAAACACCACTAATTTTTGATATAGGTAATTAGTATAAGAACCTGGTGCGCCATTTTAGTACAGTACATTCCACAATAATTCGTTGATATCTCGTTTTACCTGCTACTGTTAGTCGTAAAACTCAATGTACTTTGTGTACCCACATGTAGGTCCGGACTTAAAATTTTCTTTATTTATTTTTGTACCTACTTTTTGGTATATTATGTAGGTTATAGGCAAATTGCAGGTGTTGAATATAAAGAGTCTTTTGATCTTAGTTCATAAGTAGTTTGGAGTTTGTCAAGGTATTTTCGTGTGTGTTATTGAGCATCCAAAATAGCTAACCTAAACTATTAATATTAGTAGGTAATCAGGACCTGTACCCTTTCAAAAGGTGTGGTGCCTAAACAATAGATATTTGTCAAGCAACCTACTTATGGTTGGGATTTCCACTTGGAGTTGTAAATTAAATTTTATTGTGGTCAAGAAATCAATGAATTATTGTGAAACGTACCATACTATAGATTTGGATGGTTTTAGGATCGAGGTCGCCCATATTTTTACGTTTGTCTATATGTCACAGCGTAATAGGGCCCTCATTTTTTATAGATTACTAAAAAAATTTGGTACGTGCTTTTTATCAATTCAAGTACGTAAAAATAATCTTTGTTTTTATATTTGCCCTTCGTAACATATACTTCTTCTTAAAAAGATCTGATTTGATCGAAATAACACATGTATGTTGATTAAATTTAAACATAAAACAACAAATACTAAGAACGTATTTGCTATTTGAATGCAAAACTTGACTTAAAATTGAGAGGATAAGATAAAAAAAAATATTTCTTGTTTACGTTTTATGTAGGTACCCATTTTAAAAACTAAATCTTAAATGAGAAAACAATTATAAAAATAAAATCCCAACCAATCCACTAATATCTCTCATATTATATTATATTATATTATATGTACGTGCAAAAAATATTGTTTCTAACTCATCCATATATTTATTTAACCCTAAATAATAAACCATGCCGACCTATATCCTAATCTAATCACTTTATCTTCCAAAATGTTTCGACCCAAAATCACGGTGTAATATTGAAATTTCTCGTAGTAAATTTTAGTACCAAACGTGGTGTGAAATTGCAAATGTCAGCCCTTCGCCCTGTGACTTGCATACCAAATTTTGCTCTATTCGCCCCCTATTCGCTTTGGATGTCAGCCTGGAGCATCACGAATAACAATTTCTAGCAGTTTGTAGACCTTCGATTTATCATTTGGGCATACGTATACATATATAATAAGTTTACCGGAAAATCTCACGATAAGTTTAACTTTAAACCTTCCTTTTAGTAAATGTTAAACAATTCTATAGTAAGTTATCAAACGCGTTTGTTTCTTGTTTTTATTTTTCTTCAATTAGTTTTTTTTGTTAAAATTATTTAATCTGCCCATACCATTTTTTAAACCGATAATTTTTTTTTATTGATTACCGTTTTTAAGATAGTAGAAAATCAAAAATATTTTCTATTTTAATAGTTTAGTTTTTTAAATCTTGAAAACGGTGATCGATTTGTCCCCAAAACTTTGAGTTCTTTATTAATATTTTTAAATTTGTGAAAGTATTTTCCAAAATCCATCTGTTTAAAAAGCCCGTTTTTTATTAATTAATTATGCCACAACAATATAGAACCTAATATGACCACAAAATATGGCATTGTAAGAACAGGTAGCTAGAGCGGTGACAATTGGTTTACTTAGCTAAAACACTCAACAAACATTTCGCAAAACCATTTAACTTGAGTTTTAAAGGATCATAGCAAAACTTGTAAGGAATAAAGAACAACATTCTATCACAGCTTATAAAACAACCAGCTAGGACTCTTCGATGGCGCGCATGTTTGCGTTGATCCTCGCGCACGTCGCCATTTTGGGCTAGAACACGGCAGTAGCGTCGGCGGCTTGTTCGCTATGATCATTTTGTTCCTAGATTTTGAATCGAGTGGACATAGGCGTGCTTAAATTTGGTAAATACCGATTAAGTATATTTTTATAGCTGTGAGTTGTGATTATTATGACGAGTTTACCAAAGAGGGGACACGCTGCTAAAGGGTGTATAAGTAAACAATATAATTCTGATAGGAGCTTCTTTCGGTTTCCTAGGGATATAGACAGGTAAGCAACTAATCGTAACTAGTAACTACAATATATGTAAGTATATGTAATGTTTTTGGGTGCACTTTAACTTTTCCTAAAATTTGTTTGCCAATAATTTGGTTTTAAAAGTTTGATTTTGTTTATTAAAGACAAGGGAATTTTAAATACTTTTTTATATACACGCGTAAAAAAAGCGATTCAATATAGCAAAATGTTTTTTTTAGTATAATGATATTAAAAGATATACCAAGAAAAACACGATATACAGTATGGCTAAGATTTCTGGCACAGTTAAGGAACCTGCCTAATAAAAATGAACAAAAAGGCTTAAAATCATAATAATAAAAAGCCATACGCTATAGGCACCAAAAAATATTTTTCAAAAAAATTTGAATAAAAATATAAGCTATTAAAATGTATTTTTTTTAATTACCTGTGAAAAGGTTTTTCCTTAATTAGGGTAGGTATTGAGTAATGGCATTTTGTAAATATGCATACATTACGGATTAAATTAAGAAAAAATGGTCCAATTCTTATTAATAAAATTATACTAATGATAGTCCATAAACAGGTAATTATTTTAATATGTAAATTAACATAAATATTTTGAGTTCACCTTAATGGATTTTTAATCAAATTACAGCCTAATTTAAGTATACCTGGCTTTCACAATTCAAAAATTAGCAAATAGATTCTTATCTAGAATTTATTACCCTAAATAGTCAAATTTCAAGATACATATTATGCATTTGCATAAAATCCCGTCTTTCTGAGTAAGTAAATTGACAATGCCATTTCTTATTTTAAGCACCAAACCATACGAAACTTTTAACAGCAATACGTGTTGATATATCATTGACATTAATCAATGCTTTTTTTTCAGGGCCAGAATATGGGTAATGAAGTGTAACCGAGAAAACCTAATGGAGAACTTACATAACCTTAATAATAGTCACAGGTTGTGTTTAGATCATTTTGAACACAAAATGTTTACAAACCATCTTCGTAAGCGACTGAACTTTAACGCAATCCCCACTTTATTCCCATCACTCGAAGGCGATTTAAGACATTTACTTGAAATTGAAGAGCATACTTATTCTCGACCATTGCTACTTTCTACAAAAATCCGCGTACTTAAAAATAAAGTCATAGTCCCAGCTTCACCTGTATCTACAGCGGGATCTAGATCAGATTTTTTTACAAGTGACGAGAAGCTTTCGAAAAAAATTTAGAATTATGCGAAAATATACCATCCTCTCACCCATGTGAAAATTTTCCCAAAAGATTTGCAATCAAATTATATTTAAGAGTTCGCATGTATTATACTCTTAAAAATATTAACTTTAATTTTAAAAATATAAACAAAAATAAATTGATCATATGGAGGAATCAATAAAATTATATAGCCAAAAATACGGTTTTGATGTCAATTTTTTTTCGCGTCTCCCTCAAAGTATTATATATACTAATTAAGAAGTAAATACTAGATATAAAACGATTTAAAATCCCCACGTGTACATTGTCTTTTTTGATTCCGTTGAAATATTATGTATTTTAGTATTTATTTAATAAATTATATATTCATATTTTTCCATTATGCTTTTTAATTTAATTTTCCTTAATAAGTTACATTAATCACCAATAATCAGCATATCACCCGAAATTAACCAATAAATAATAATCTGATAATACGGTACTGTTCAATAATAAAATTAAAAAATAAAATATCCTTAATAGGCGCTGACTTCTATCCCCGGTGAGAGAGCGACAGCGCGAGTTTGGCCTATGTTTTATCTTTTTCTGTTCCAAACCAATACATCAAAGGTGCCGCTTGAGAGTCTTTCAGCTGGTTGTTAGTTAAGCTGTGATTCTATGTTTAAAAATCACGTACACACGAAAACTGTATTTGGAACCAGTGGATCCTGCCGTCACGCGACGAAGTCTCCGGAAATATAGTTCCATGAGATTGTATTAACACCTACGAAGGCAAGGGTCATGCTAAAAACTTTTAGACGCGTGGCAACAGCGCATTCTAGAGCACTTCTCGATGGAATGCTTGATATTTTGGGTTTCCCGCTAATATCTGCCAAAATATGGGAATTGGAGAATTTTTGTTTAATTTTAAGACAAAAAATGGAGATCGCCTTGTAATCTACAAAAATGGTCCCTATAATTTTTTTCGAAAAATCGATAGTTTTCGAGGTAACGGGACCCAAAAGTCCCCTCATTTCAGCTGTCGCTCTACCACAAGAATGCCGCTATCTTCATGGATTTACTTATAAGCGGACGGACGAATTGTTCCATTACTTGGGCAATAATGTACATTTTTTAATCATTCAAAGTTCATCCGAATGGGAAAACGCCTATCTATAATTGCACATGAGTTTGGGTCTATTCTGATTTTTCTAAAATATTAAAAAAAGCGGTCAAAGTTTTTTTTTCCACAATATTTTAAGAGTATCTCATTCATTTATTGATATTTTTTGAAAAAATGGTTTGTTATTAACCTTTTTTTTATAATGAGACCTTAGAAAGTGTTCAATGATCCCAGAAAATTTTCTTCACCATCTTTCTTACGTTTTGATAAAAAAAAAATGTTTTGCTCATTTGCATTTTTTAGCCTTACCACATCTATCCAGTGTGAAATATTATGGATTTTTAGACGGCCGTTTTTGCGAAAAATATTAGTGTTGCGAAAAAAATGGTAAGGAGCATTTTTGTAGATTTCAAGGTGATCTTCATTTTTTGTCCGAACAAAAATTCTCTAATTCGCTTACTTTGGCAGATATTCGCGGGAAACTAATTTTCAGCGGGTTCCCACGTCGGAATCGTGAAACTTTTTCTAGCTCGAAAGCATCTGCAAAGACCTAAGAATTGCGTCACAAAAAACTGTCAGATTTAATTACAGCTTTGGGTACTTTCAGGTCTTCAGTTACTGGATTATTAAACAAGAAGAAAGCTACCAATCTTTGTTGGAATGTTTTGGTCACGAGAAAGAGGGGAAGGACATCGCTGAATGACGAGCCTCGTCCTGGTCGGCCCACTGTTGTTACGCCAAAAACAATCGAAGCTGTAAGAAAACTAGTTAGCGAAGATCGTAGAGTGACCTATTAAAAAATAGAGCAGAGTTTGGAGATTGGATCGGCAACCATGCAGACAATAATTAACTACGTTTTTATCTATGATTTCATCGGACAAAAATTATATCCGATAATTATTGTCTACTCAACGTATCAGAATCATATTTTTATCTGATATTGTCCCTTTAAGTCAATCCCCTTGTTTTGCTGGATTGGACTTTCTCGGGCCGATCTTACTATTTTAAAACACGGTGGTGTAGAAAGGATTTTTCAACTGGATTTTAAGGTTAGGAATTTTATTGTTTTGTGTTTTGTGGTTGCTGTCTTTGTTTTTAGCTTTTCTCTCAATTTGGTTTGCAAAATAGAGTAAATATTGAGTACCGAAAATAGTAGAAAACTGCAAAAAAAGAAATATTCAGAAGTAGAAACCGATAAAGATCATATATTCTACGTCAAATTTTTATCGGATTAAAACGGAATTACTTCTAAATTTATTTGTGGTATTACCTGTGAATTGGAATTAGTAACTGTAGGTTTTGGATGAAATAAAACCTACATTTGATCGACTTTATAGACACATAGTCATTAAAGATTACATTGGACTCATTAAGTGTTAATCGAGATGGGTGCCTTATTTGCTAAGAGATTCTAAAGGGAAAGAGAAATATTACATTTGGGATGCGCGATAACAAATGGCACAAATATAAGTTCAAAAAACTATAAACAACGGACCCTCTGGCATTTAGCGTCATGCATAGTTGATGCTACCAGGGCTGAGTTTATAAATGATTACAAAGTACACATTTCCTACATTTTTGTTACAAAGTCATGGCCATTTTAATCTTACATTAAAATTTAACATAACCTTAATTTTGTGTCATACTTTAATTGTTTTTACATGTCTTGGGATTTTCAATCCTATTATGTGAGCCCAGAATTTGCCTTGTGTTGTAACCTTCATTCATTGTGTTGTCTGGTACAAAATTGAATTTAGAGCCCAACGGTTATTTATCAAATCAAATTTAATACATAATGAGAATGAGGTAATAATTCTGGAGGAATATACCGGCTTTGTTTTGACTAAATTATTTTGTGGCCTGCTTAAAACATGAAATCTTTGTTGCGAAACCTGGATTTAGAATATCTAGTTGAAAAAAAAACACAGCTTTTAATTCTTGAAAGGTAGTTCCAAATAAACATACACAGGATGTCTACTGACAGAGTTCAGAAGAGGAAACACGTATTTGTAAATAAAGAATAAAAATTAATTGTAATATTTGCTTTCATCAAAACTACTTCGGTATAGTTAACATGTTCTGGCGGATACACCAGATGACGCGCCACTCTTTTAAATATTGACGCACTGCGCTTAAGTTATTCTTCCATGCGTGAACGCATACTTGTGCCATTCTCTCCACCTTTTTCGACTTCTATGGTTATATCAGAATGATCGTAAAACCAAAAGATAATCAACGGTTTGACGCTTTGAAACTTATTCTCCCAGACTTGGTTCCCTGAGGCTTCTTTTTATTTAAGCACCGATAAAGAAGCATTGAAGGTATATGAAGATAAAATCCGTGAATTCCCAAAACAGTGCTGGTCAGAAGTTTTGAATAAATGGTTTTAATGAATGAACAAGTGTATAAAGTTTCGGGGTGAATATATTGAAAAAAAATATATATATATTTTTGTGTTAAACCACAAATTTAAGTTCAGTTCAATGCATAGAAATATTTAGGTTATAATTAAAAATAATAGTTTGTTAAAAATATAATCTTGACCTAATATCTAAATATTTCTATGCATTGAAGGCCTCTTCAGTGCATTATTTTTTTTAACAAGAAGGCTATACGTACGTTAAACTGGACGTTTTATAAAGTATATTTACTTGTAAAAAAAATAGTTTTATATCTTGGACATAACCACCTCCTAAATTTAATTTCAATATCGCTAAAAACAAAACAAAAAACATTAGGAGGCCACTTCTGTACTGAGTATATGATGTATAGGTTTTCTTCTGAATTTATGTTATATATATATATATATATATATATATATATATATATATATATATATATATATATATATATATATATATATATATATATATATATATATATATATATATTTAAAATATAGACAGGTGGGATCTGCTTAGATGTACGTATTTACATTAATCACATTTTTATTACGAGGGAATATGAAATATTAGTTGGCACGATTTGTACTATAATGTGTTTTTAAGTTTTAAGAGTCACTTATTTTAAGATTCATTATGATTTGTTTAGTAAAAATGTGCCTATATTAAATATATACCATGTAAAACTTCGCGTTACAAAAACGTCACTGTGTATATGTCCGATAATATCGACAAACTTTTGAAGCCAATTTATGTTTATAAGCTACGTGCTAGGGACGAATGGTGCAATATTTTACTTAATTCAACAAGAAACTTTCCGTGCAAAAGAAGTTTTAGAAGACATATAATGACTTTTTGAGTAAGATGCAGAGTTTTGTTTCAAATATTCGTATTCGGGTAAAATGATATAAGAAAAATATCTTTACATAGCATCAGCGCCTTAAATGTAACAAAACTAATTAAAACTTTTTGTTGTGAAACAATATCTGCAGAACAGGATTTTAAAAAAATTCACTGTACAAATCTATTTTAAATTGGTGTATTAAATACTACGATACGACTTTTGTTCTTTATTTTTTTTATTGTAAGGATGACCCACAAAGGCTCCTATAAAAACCTATATAAAAGTACTATGTACCATGGGTGTCGGGTTTTTAGATGCTTAAAACATTTTTTTTCACAATGCTGCTAAAGGTGTTCAAGTACCGAAACATGCAGTTGGCTGCATTTCCCAGTACCTTTTAGACATTAGGGTAATGCCATAACTGCCCAAATACAAATAACTACTACCCATGTGTATACTCGCACCCCAACTAAGGACTGACGAATGTTTGTACGTAACTTATACTTTATTGTGGAATCTGTACCACGGGTAACGGCACACGTAATTAATTGCTCTAAAACCATACTTGCTTGGAGCTGATTCAGAACCATACTTGCTCCGAGCTATTCTGGAACTATACTTGCTCCCAGCTGTATACCTGTTTCGCTGCATTTTGATTACGGTGAAAACTGCTCCAGTGTCAAACTGTTCCGGAACCATACTTGCTCCGAGCTGTTCCGGAACTATACTTGCCCCCGAGCTGTTCACCTGTTTCGTTGGATTTCAATTACGGTGAAAACTGCTCCAGTCCCAGTCTGTTCCGGAATAATACTAGCTTCGCGCTGCTCGCCTGTTTCGTTGCTTTGCGATAATTGTTTTTATAACCATATTTTTTTATAGCATCGTTTTTACTGGTTGAAATCTTAGTGATCGGGTTGCCGATGCTCGCATTAACAGCGGAGATCTGTATGTAATACAAACACTAGATTGGCTTTTTTATTTTTTTTACGTCGTTTCTCTCGACGAGCCCTGGGACTTCCCCCGGTTTAATATTTGATGTGTTCTATTTTTCGTTGTGTTTTCCACTTAAATGTCGTCGTGTTAGTTAATTATAGTTTTATTTCAGTTTTGTTGCTGGTTGACGTTGTAAAGCAAATCAAGAGAGTCACACCGTATAACTCACCTACGTGACCAAAGACGATTTATATGATGTACCGTTATGTTTTATTATTTTATGACCGACAAATTGAGCAGATAAAAAAGCTGAAAGGCAAGTTTGCCTAAAAATATTTTTTATAAAATATTTTTCCAGTCCTTTACGTTTTAGATCGTACATGTTTTTTTTAGGTCAAATTTAAAATTGAATTTTATTAAGAGTTTCCAAATAAACAGTTTATGTATTAGAAATAAAAATATTAAATAGACATTCGAAAACAACAACACGTTGGCAGCTGAAAAGCAGAACGGCAAGAATGGAGAAGCAGGTTTAAGACGCGGTCTCTCCGGTCGCTACGTAGGCTCTGGCGAAATCGGAACAGTTATCGGAGCAGGAAAACCTATCGATCTATACATGTTCCGACCGTCCGAAGAACAAATTTAAAGCGCCATCGACTATAGGGCAATAGTAAGTTGGATAGACATTGTGATTGTTTTAATATTTAAATATATATCTATTATATATATATATATATATATATATATATATATATATATATATATATATATATATATATATATATATATATATATATATATATATATTAAACTTACTTAATTTAACATTTCAAAATCCTTAAACCTATCGTGAAAACAAAACAAAATTTAGGAAAGCAAATACAAAGCGGGTATCAATTTTTCTCAACCTAGCAGTTTTCAAAACAGAATGCCTTTTTTATACTTTAAGTAAACAACGAAAAGTAACATTTCCGTTAATTATTAGAAAGTTTTGATAATAAGGACATTGATTATATCTTAAGAGACAAAGTATTTTGACTTTATGAGAAAACTCGAGCAAAAATAATATAAATGAAAGTAACAATAAAACGAGATACGGATTTGAATCATTGAAATTACTCGAAAACAAAGCAGATATCCGCAACCTAAGTGAATGCATAGGAAGCAAGAAAAGAAATTAGTGATCCTTGTCACCATCGGTTTTTAAGTGATAATTTAGTGGCAAAATACCAGTGGACCGAAGGAGAAATCAAATACAGGTAAATATACAGCTGACGTCATAATTATAGTAAATTTTCGATTAACAGCTGCAGAAATATCTGACAAAGTAAGCAGATAGTGTGTCTACTACTAAATGTCATTTTAAAAATATTTACATATAGGTATATCTGTAAAGCCAAAAAGTTAGGGTGTTAAATTTAAATAAGTCTGATACTGAATAAAAACTGCAACGTCGTAAACCTCAAGAATAAGATTAAAAAAAAATTTAATCTTGATATCTGTAAACACGAAGACACAATTACCAGACATTTTTAACAATTTCAGGTTGGAATTTACAATTGCACCGCAATAGTCACAACTCTAAATTAAACATCGACTGCACGATTCCCAATTTTCTGATGGAATTGCAAGTTAGAATTTACTATTACAAGAATGAATTATTAATTGCAACTATTCCAACAACTGTAAGTATAAACTTCACATTAAATGTAATATACAATAGCAGTCGCATTTTAATAAAGACTTAAAAATATTTTTAGGTATACTTGTATTATTCGTATTAATAAATGACTAATTTTAAAGACAAACATATTTTTTGAGCTTTTCTCCAGAATAATGATATTTATATATTACTTTTTAAAATTACACTCTTTTATATATTATGAAGAGCTAGTCTGCTCTTGCAATAATATAGCAAAAAACATGAAAACTTATATTATAAAAGATTTAATTCTTATTAAATTATTTTATTATATTATTTAAAACAAAAAAGAAATTTTCGAAAATTGTGTTATACTTACTGTGAAATTACTTTTTAAAAATAATTTACTGGTAAAGTTAATATTTTCAAGTAAGTTTAATTTCTATTTTTATATAATTTTAATAAAAATAATTATTTTATATCTATAAAATTTGAAAATAAACAATTTTATAAAGAATTTAACCTTTTATAATATATCTTTTCATGTTTCTTTTTACTATTTTTGCAAGAGCAGGCTAGCTCTTCATAATATATAGAAAATATTTTCAAAAATAATACATAAATATTTTTTATTTTTATATTATTATTTTTGGAAAACCAGATAATTTTTCCCTTAAATAAATATTTCCAAAAAACAAAAAAACTAGAAAAACTAATTTTATTGTGGTTTGTAGCACCAAAAGAAAATATGGATCCCTTCTATAAGTTTGGTAAGTATTTGATTGGGAAAATCACTAAACAAAAATAAATTTTACCCACTTTACCAGACCTAGCAATTTTAAATTCTTTGTTAACAAATTTCGTCTTGGAATGATTTAGTTCTGCAATTCTAAATTTCTAATAGCTATTGTGAACCCAGAGTGGTAATTATAATAATAGACTACCAAGTTTTGAGTAGTAATCGTAAAATCTGAATTTCAATAAGAAAATGTTGAAAATTTTGAATCGTAAATAACGAAAAATCATTATTATTATCAGAGTAAGAACTACATATACATATTTGTTTCAATAAAAAGGTAGTCTTAGTTCGCCCTAATCTAAAGAATACTTTTTAAGCCCTGACCCTGGCGAATCAAAGCTAACTTTAAAGGTTATAGTTGTGTCTAAAACCTAAACTATTCATAATATGAATATAGTGTGGTAGTAAGTTTTGAGTAAAAAAATACTTTAATATGACAGATTACCTATTATTTGTCATTTTAATCTCATATATTGTTCGGTTTTTTTTACCTGATCTGATCGTTTCTTGATAATGCTCTGTAATAACCGTAATAACTAAATTTAAAACACTTTGAATTTTGATTCTCCTAAGCCGAATTTTAAAATCCAGAGCTTTTTATTAAATTTAGTTAATATGTCTTTGTTAGCGACAGTAACTAAATAGCCTATTAATAATAGTTTGAGCTTATCCATTTATCTATAAATCTAGGATTTGACTACACTGATATTTAAACTACTTTCCTTTTACAATATTGGGTATTGAAACTTAATTTAAAATACATTTTTCTCCACATACAAAGAGGAACATATGAGTTCAGAATATGCTTTTTTAAATCTTACTTCCAATCTTTTCCGGCCATCATATCAATTTTGAAATTAATATCTGCCTCAAAAAGCACTAAAAAATTAAATAACGTAAAAAGGAGCTTCTGCCACAAAAGGCACCGGCAGTCGTAAAAACTAAGCCATCGAAATAAGGAGGTAAACGAACGGAAGGCACGGAGCAACTGAGCCGCGAAGGGTGCGTGACATGACCGTCGAGTCAGAGGAAAAACCAGGCGCAATGTGTGTTACAAGCCGGGATTCAGGGCAGAATTTAAAACATTCTTCCATATGACTTTACAATCAGTAGATACTTAGATGTACATAACATATGTTTTAAGTAAACAATATTTTATTATAAGATGAACTGATAAAGTGGAACATATACATATACACTTAAATGTTTCATAAGAAATTTATAGAAATATGAATTGCTTTTTTCTAGACAAGACGTATCTTAAACGTACATATTTGTTTTTAAAACTATTTCTTAACATGAACTCGGGTTAACCAACCTAAACTGTTTTTAATACAATAACCAACCAAGCTTTCCAATGGATGGGCTCTTCGAGATGCAGCGTTTTCTATTTCTGACACTCTCGTCCTAATTCCGCCTAGCACTACGATCATTAGCACACATAAGCACGGATTCACCTGAGTCGAGTCGAATTACTTTTCGCCTTGTCTTAATCCCTGAGTCACGATGCTCGAGGACGATGCAGGAAGAGGAAATACTTAGTCGGTTTTTAAACAGCATTAAAGGGGTTTCGATCTGTTAATTCACTTCGTATAGTGTCTTCGCGGTAAACCAGAAGCCGTCAATTGGATTAAAAAACTTAATAAGAACTAATGCCACACTCTTTGCTTGCTGATTTCCGCATCATATTTAAAGGAGTTTTGGTGTCGTGATCCGCTAGGCTTATACGCGCATCAGATGCGCGTACCGAGATTAGCGCAATGTAATTCCGCCTGAAGTTGCGACCGATTTCCGTTCCAACTTCTTTGGAGTCTATTTACTGAAATATTGTTTAGTTTGTTATTAAAGTTGCAAGCTTTGTTAATGAAAAAATCACTGTCAATAAGAATTAACAGCTCTAGATTCTTTCTGACAACTAGTGCGTAATTTTTAAAATTAGAATTAGAGATAAGACCAATCGAACGCAAAGCTGCAAATACTATATTAGGCTAGGAAACTTTTGGTTACATATGTCTCCACAAATATCTATTCGTGATGTTGGTAAATTCTTATTTGACGCTAATGTAGTCAAAATAATTGAAATGTCTGGAATTAGATATATTGATATTTTTTTGTAAATAATTTTCTATTTTTTGTTTTCTGTACAGTTTATTGTTCACATTAAACCTTTTTAAGTTATTTGTGTATTATTTATCATTAAAATATATATTTTAAATTTAACACCGTTGCGTAGAGCTGAGATGTTGGCGAAACGTCGTGAACACTTTTCTAATAACAAACGGATTGAAAACACCAAAAATAACACCATTTCTAAAAACCTACGTTATAACATTGTACACCTCAACGGGAGGAGACCTTCAAATAACCAGACGCCTTGAAGCAACAATACTGCCTCATAAAGACCGTTTTTTTGGCGTATTATATCCAAAGGAAAAGAAGCCTTCAACTTAATGGAAGACTTACGTATGTTGAAAACTATAATTAAATTAAGAGAAGGCTGATATCTCCAAGCACGCAAAAGTTATATAGCTTTTTGAAGCGGAAAAATCTAGGCTGTTATCCGAAGAAGTCAAGCGTTTTTCAGAGAAAACATTAACGAGTTTTTGACAAAAGCAAACGAAGAATTTATTAGCATTAAGATAGGTCTTGAAAAAATGTTCTAAAAGGAGATATTATCAAAATGATCATCAAAATGATGTTCTGTGAGCTTGTAGAAAGCGATGAGTAAGTGAAAATAAATATAGACCACGTCAACGTTTCGGAAGGAAAGATTGCCATAGAAATTCATCATACAAAAACATACACAAGTAGATCGTTTATTGTCAACCACCCAGATTGGGTTGCTATTTTCCACAAATGCCTTACTAAGTGGAAAAATATAAAAAATGAGGTTATTATTTAGGCGACATGGAAAATTATATAATCAACCAATTGGCTATCATTTAATTTCAAATTTTCCCCACAAAAAAAGCTGCTTTTTTAAAGCTAAAGGTTACATAGAGTCATCTTTGGGTAACAAAAGTAAGACTGCCCTGACGCTATCCTCTACTTCCAAGAGTATTCAGTTGTCCAGTACATCACATGAAGAAACTCCGCAAGAATTAATAGCCTTCAAATTTCTATGACTAATAACAATGCTAATTTAACAATTAATGTAAGTAAGTGAATTTATTGTAGATTTAATTAGGTCCATGTAATACACGACATAAATATGGGCTTTAAAACTCGCTGATGATTTTATTATGATATTTGTAAGATCTGTATTAAAAGTAGAAATTTTAAACAATTTTGAAAATTAAAAAAAAAAAAAAAACAGGGGAATGGGAAAAGAAATGCATTTTCCTGCCTAGGCAGGCATATGCATTGCTGTCCTGATAAAATGTAAAGATACAGAAATGTGACCATCTTGAAGATTTTAAAAAACCTGTAATGTCAACATTGGATATACGGTTATAAGAAAAAATGCAAAATGCCTTTAAAAGACATGACACTGTTGTTAGTCACAAGGAACATAATCGCTTGAGATCTAATTATAGCAAATTAAAAAAAAAATACCCACGTAAAAACTGCGATGGGGTGTACGTGGGACAAACAAGTCAATATTTAAAAAATAGAACAAATGGACATAAATATAAAACCAAGCGAATTTAACCAAACATACCAGCGATAAACAACATTCTTTTAGTTTTGAAAATATAAAAATTCTAAAAACTGAAAACCACAAAAAACGCGCATTTTAGAAATAATAGAAATCCAAAAAAAAAATATGCCAAGACGGACACAAGGAATTTAAGCAAAATTTACTTTAATATAATTTAATAATTATTATTAATTGTTTAAGCAAAAAACTCAAAACAAACCAAATACTTGCTGCCTACTATATGGGATGCAGCTGATAGCATTGCCAGTTACTCTCAATATTTTTTTAACTATTTTCATGTATGTAAATGTATAAGTGTAAATGTTCCCTTTGTTTTTATCGTGACAGCTGACTGTTGTCAGCAAATATATCTCTACACATGTAAAATGGTTTTTATGAATTTGTTTTAAAGGCATATTTATGTCACAAAAACCTTATATATATATATTTTATTTGTATCTTTTTGTTTGTGTTATTTACAGTTTACCCTCTGGTTTTTTTAATAAATGATATTATTGCCGAAACGTCAAAAACAAGAAATAAAATAGACATTGTGTGACATTTACAAAAAGTATATATATTTATTAGTAGTTTTAAAAATCCATGTTTAAACAAATATAAATATTTTCTTTGCTATCCAAACCGAAACATTTAACATAAACATAATGATTTCCTATAAATTGTTGATTAAATAAAGGTTATAAATTCTTCATCTGACCCAAGGCCGATTTCTCTATTTCGTTTCTATACTCCCCTTACTCTCACTATTTCTCATTGGTTCATTCACAAACAACCTTTTAGTTTGCGATTCAAGATAGCAGCACCTCTCAAACAGTCCGGTAGGAAAAGTCATGGGACCCTTTTTTATTTGTATTTAATAAAGAATATAAGAAAAAATTGGCCGGTTGGAAAATACCATTTCCTTGCAATTGTTAAAACCATTTCGATTTAAACAATATGGCCCCAGGTTGCCCCATGGCAACATGCGTTCCAGTAGGACAATTTAAAGAGGATTGTATATAAAAAAAACGAGTTGAAATAGTTTTCGGCAATCATGCACCGATTCCTCCTAAACTAAAAATCAGATATGAGTACATTTATTGAATCGTCTATAATAATTTTCATTTTGCATTAAAACAGTAATCTAAAAACTGTTGAGTTGTGAACAGTTTTAGGAAGATTTTTATTATAGAAATTAAAAAAAAAAACAGTTAACTTACTATCATTTTAATAGTTTTTTTTATAAAGTTATTACATTGAGTAAAACTTAAAATGTACCTATACTCAGTTAAACTTAAAACACATTTAAAAAAGTTTTTCTTACCTGCCAAAGGCTTTTTAAATTCAATTTTTACCAAGTGAAACTTACCTGCAAAAAAAGAAAAACATATTAAAAATATCGTTTAACTAAAAAAATATTAAGATATGAATATGGCTAATATCCTTAAAATTACTTATAATTTACTATGTTTTTGGAAAATAAAAAATTTATAGATTTAAATTCAGCCAAAAGCGTAATACATTTTTTTATTTTAAAATGGCCCCCCACCTTGATTGCAGGTTAATTCGAACTACATTTTAAAAATTTAAACTTGTAATTATTAAAGAAATTAAAGTTCCGCATTTTTTCATTTGATATATGGCCTTTAGCGCAGTTGGATAAATTGTTGGTCTAAAAAATTAAAGGTCACAGGCTCAACGTAATACATGTTTTGATTATTAAAAATAAAGTAATAAATAACATCAAATTAAACACGAAATGAGTAATACTTTTTTCAGACTAAAACTTAAGAAATCAAATAAATGCAATTGCTATTTTATTTCCTAAACATCCAGTTAAATAGCCCTGTAAACATAAAAACAATATTCAACATTTTTGTTTACAACAAAAATTCTTAAATACATATTAAAACAGACTCATATTTCTGAAATCAGTTTTAATATGACCACTATGATCAGCCCTCTTTTTACCTGCTATAGACGCCGGGTTTTTCGACATTTATTACTGATTTTCGCTTCAACAATTTACTTTGCCAGTAGTTATAAAAGAGATTATCTCCGATTTAATTAGGCATTATCTCGTTGTTACCTTGTTGGATCTTGCATTTTGGCAGTTTAAACGAAAATTGTTTTATCGTAAAGCATATTTACTGTTTTTTAAAAAATAACCGTTAATAATAAAGAACTATTGCAAGTTGCCCTATTAGGGGCGGTTACTATTTATATCGACCTTTTTAAATAGTTCCTGTAGCCTGTACTTAAATGTGACTTATAAGTTAGGGTTACTGCACACATCCTTTTGACACTAATCTTAATGTCAAAAAAATAACAACAAATTTGTTTTACTCAGTAAATATGTAGTTGACCTAACTTATTATTTAACTATTAATTTTTTAAAATTTATTTGTAAAACAATTCAATTCTCTGAATTTGATGATTGGTTTTGCATCATCTTCACATGTGAATTGAAGACGCTTATTCTTCAATAACACTAAAATCTTGGACTTCCATTGTCTTTATTTGTTAATTGATACACAACGTTTCGGTTAGTGATGTATCTCCAACCGTTTTCAAGTGATAACTAAAGGTTTAGTTATCACTTGAAAACGGTTGGAGATACATCACTAACCGAAACGTTGTGTATCAATTAACAAATAAAGACAATGGAAGTCCAAGATTTTAGTGTTATTAAAACCATAACATTGTCTAACACTTTTAAAGAAACGACGCTTATTCTTCTCTCCATTGTTAGTTATTACATAAATAGAGAAAATTAGGTATATTTTTGGAGTCACATTTCACGTGAGTAGGAACACTATTAATTTAAACATATAATATAAAAAAGAAAAGTTACAAGTATTTTCTACCTCTAAGCAATTTCACGATTGTGTTCGACATTCATTCGGTTACACGATTAGTTTCTACTTAAAATAAAACACTACTAAAACCAAAATAAGGCACGTTCTAAAACCTGCATAAATAAAGCCAGGCATTATCCTTCTTAAGGGAGATATTATCCTACAATGCAACTGCGCAAACGCAGATGTCATTAGCTGAGCAATATTTCTCTATAAATAAAAAACCAAAATTTAATTTGATTTTATTAAAAAAAATAAGCTGTTCTTACATGTTAATGTCAAGGTTCGAATAATGTAAAAATAAATATTCCGATCTAGACTGTTATATGCAGGCATTGTATAATTAGAAAAATGTATTTTACAGTTTATATGGTTTTTTAAAAAACAATTTAAAAAAAACTAGTTATTCTGCGTGAATTGACAACAAAACTAAACTGGCTAACTGTTGCAGAAATACTTGGAAGCTATTTTCAATAGTGCAAAGTAAGTTAATTTTCCTTCTAATTCTTAATAAAATATTAAAAATCCAAAAATTAAACAGTAAATCTCCTAAATTAACGTAACAACGGCGCTTTATTAAATTCCACACATCAAAACAGACATTCAATTCTGGGAACTCCGCTTCCAATCTAAAATTAAGAAAACAAGGGAAACCGCCCGTCGCTACGCAACGCGAACACATTGACATGCTTCCGTGAACCCGTATTGCGTGGCAGGTCGACGCAACCAATGAAAGCTCGGACGTGAAAGGGTAGTGCAGCCGCGAAAGAGGTAGGATAGCGTCGAAAGAGTACGTCACGCGCGCCTCAATTAAGTGGATATATTCTACGTAAAGTGAAGGAATAAACAAAGTGTGATCAAGCTGATTGTTAAAAATTTGATCAAGGCAGGATTGAAATTTAGTAGTGATAAAAGGAAAGATGAATTAGTGACTGGTAATCGCAACAGAGTAGCAGTAATCAAGCTAAAATCCAAATGTATTGATAAGACATTAAGTTATGAATTGATACCGGGTGTTCTAAAACTCTCAAGAATTTCTAAATTGACATTAAACTTATCAATTTCTAGAGTGAACAAGAACCAAAACCGTCTTAATTTATAATAAGGACCAATTAATTTTTGTTAAATTCAATTAAAAAGGTTGTCGATTTTTTCTTGTTCAATTAATAACTTGCTTTCACATTTTTACAAACTGATTTTTAAAATAAAATTGTGAACAGCTGATAGTAAGTACGATGTAAAATCTACAACCTCTTGACAAATTAATTAAGGCAATCAGTGCCAGATGAAAGATTGATTTTGAACCCTCCCTTTCTTTTCTTTCATTAATAATTTTAAAATGTAAACTAAATTAACTAATTGGTCAGGGAAAAAATGATCTTAGAAGCAGTAATTTTTAAAATATTTGAATTGATTGTTGAATAATATTGTGGTGTAATCATTCATAAATTAACAACATCCTTTTACAGGGCATCCAAATCTTAATTTCGTACCTTTAGGGTTACAGTTCTCATTTAGTCGACAGCAGAGTCTGTCGGCAACAACTTGTGGTGCAGATGCGTACAATTAACGTTTTCCCGCTACTAACCCTTTCATAACATTGCAAACATAAGAGTAAATTCTAACCCATCACAGATCAACAGGTCTGTGACAAATAATTTTAAAAAGTATAATTTTGGGGAAAACATATATTATTATGTTGTAAAGAGACAATAATTCTTTTTAAAGGCATTATTTCTAGTATTTTTATATTATATTAAAATTATAAAATGTTAGCAATAAAATACAATTACATCATCCTCACAAATCTAACTTAAGTATTAAGCTTATGTAAACTATCCTAATGTTAAAAAATACTTATTTTTGTAGTAACTAAATCTGATTATAAGTAAAGAAGGCTTTATAAGTCAATTTTAACTGTGGTATAGACCTAATAACGGACATCTATTATTACAACATTAAAATTTAAAAAATAATAATAATAAAGAGTATACATTTATTGCAATTAAGGCAACTTAAATTTGATGTCACTAAGTTTTCTAAGTATTTTTCTAGATCTTTAACCTAATTTAATTTACTTGTGGCGGACAAAAGTGTGCCAACTGAAACGCCAAGAATTTATCTTAACCGACAGATGAACTCCGTTTTGCTTCGATAGCGAGGGGCACTTGGTATCGATTGGGGTTGTCGGCCGAGGCCGCATGGCGCCGTCCTGACTCCACATGCGATTGGGACCCACCTGCCGTCGCGGCATATACCTGGCCGTCCGGATGCAATGTGAAAGTTTATGTAAGCAAATGCATATTGTCTGTTAAATCGAAACATTAACCATTAAAAAAAGTGAAAAGGCAAGGTTTTTATTGCATCGATGGATCCAGCGCATTAAGCGGTACTTCATCAAACCGTTTTTAAACTACCACTAGAGAGTCCAATCGATTACATCAAAGTATTTTTATAAAATGCGCACTTTTATTCGATGCTTACCGAATCCATTGAACTTTAGGACCGATGGAATAAATAGATTACCATTTAGCATCTATACCAAAAAGTAAGGTTAAGCATAAACAAAACTAAAAGTTTTAAACTAGGTATGTCGAAATAATTGAATATAATTAATAACAAAAAGGAAAAAATACTTGAGCAAAAACATAAAAATAAATACGAAAAGGAAAACAAAACAATCAGCTTAGCATTGACAGTTGCAGAACAAACAGCATTCGTTCCATCAGTTCCATAGAAACATCTTATGAGTTCGGAAAAATTTAAAAGGATTTTTAACATAATGGGAACTTGCCCAAAATGGCTTTTGGTACACCATTGTTGCAAAAAATACTGGTACATGAAAAAAATCAAAATATGTTGCTCTCAGACTATTAGAAAATTTGCACAAGGGCGTATTTGAACAAATTTTAGAGATTTAAGTTACGTGTGCTATGATTCCACCTTACACACTTTATTATACAAGGTTAAGATTAAAATAGAGCCATATTAACTATTTGGTTTATATTTAAATTTATTTATTAATAATGATACTAATATTTTTCTATTATAGCGTAATACCCAACTTCTTGTATATTCTGCAATTATTTCGTCCCATGATCTCTTCTGCGTACACATTAACAGAATTAAAATCTGGACTCTTTCAACTCCGAGAGAAAATTTGTTTTGTCTGGTAAATCTTAAACTATTTTTGGCCAGTGGATTCAGGCATTGTCGTGCATGGACATAAGGGTGGAGCGGTTAGTTGTGGTTAGTAGGTGAAAAATTTTATTTCATGGTAATAAAAATGCCTGACCTTGGGAAAGTTGTAGTGTATAAAATAAAGATTTTTTTTTTTTTTTTTTTTTTTTTTTTTTTTTTTTTTTTTTTTTTTTTTTTTTTTTTTTTTTTTTTTTTTTTTTTTTTTTTTTTTTTTTTTTTTTTTTTTTTTTTTTTTTTTTTTTTTTTTTTTTTTTTTTTTTTTTTTTTTTTTTTTTTTTTTTTTTTTTTTTTTTTTTTTTTTTTTTTTTTTTTTTTTTTTTTTTTTTTTTTTTTTTTTTTTTTTTTTTTTTTTTTTTTTTTAAAAAAATTTTTTTTTTTTTTTAAGGGGACCCATCCCCCCTTTTTTTGTTTTTTTTAAAAAGGCTTTTTTTAAAAAAATTTAAAATTAAAAAATTTTTTATAAAATTTTTTTTTGGCACAAAAAAAAACCCCTTTTTTTTAAAAAAAATTTTTTTAAAAGCTTATTGGGAAAAAAGGGTAAAATTTTAATTTTTTTCAAAAATTTTTGGGGTTTTAAATTTTTAAAGCAAAAAAAATTTCCTTTAAATATTTTTTTCCTTTTTTGGTTTTTTTTACATTTTAACTTTTTAAAAAAAAATAAAAAAGAATTTTTTTTTTTTTGAAAAAACAACAAAATTTAAAACAAAAGAATTTAAAACTTTAAATTTTTGGGCCAAATTTCTTTTTTTGATATAAAGACCTTTTAAGGAAGTTTACCAAAAATTTTTTTATTAAACTTAATTTTTACTTTTTAAAAAAAAAACAAAATTTTTTTAAATTTTAAAATTTTAAAAGTAAGAAAAAAATTTTAAAAAATTTTTATGGACCTTTTTTTCGCAATTTTTTTTGGTTAAAAAAATTTTTTTAAAAAAGGGGGGGCGAAAGGGGAAACCTTTAAAAAAATTTTTTTTGCATAAAAAAAATTCCTTTTTTATTTATAAAAAAATTTTCCCCTTATTTGAAAATTTGTGTGCGCATGCCCCAACTTCCACCATGTTTTTCGGGCACTTTATTTGCAAATGTAGCAGTGCATATGTTTATACAAACAGCAATAAAACGAGTGATAATAAATATTTTTTTAGTTCAATTTAAATTATTGCGCATACATAATAAAATAATAATACAAATATTTTAATTAAAATATATATTGTTATCTCTAAGGAAAGGGGCTGAAAAACGTTGTTGTTATGGAGTATAACGCAGTGATACGCGTAGTAAATCCATTTAGGAGTATTTATACTATTTTATTAGTTTTCCAAAGCCTTGTTTTGAATAGCGCCGAAAACTTAATATCTCGCGCCATAACCTTAAATAATAATATTTGTCGTAGGTAAGTCACTAGAACCTCGCTGGCTAAAAAATATTTTACACAATTACGCAGAGCGTTTTTAACCCAAAAAACATAGAAATAAGAATTATTTTTTTCTTTTTTGTCATTACTTTTACTTATTACCATGACAAGTAGAATACTGTTCTACTTGACATCTAAATTATTATCCTAAGCTTTTAACTAGTTTGGCTTAATTTGCTCTGATTGACTGAGATTATCCTCTGCAGTGGTTCCTTTTATAAGGTTTCTTAAAGGTTGTAACAAGTGACAGGTCTCTGTGCATACTCAGAACATGTCAGTTTTAAACATCTCTTTTCGAGTGAAAACAATAATTCAACAAAATTCATTTTTTACAAATATTTAAATAAAGGTCTGCATGGTGGCGTATTATGGCATAAATCTTAAATGGGTCGTGTATGGAGCCTTTTCTGAGTCAAATCGCATTATTGTGTGTACAGTCTTAAAAGAATGTTTTATTAGGCCATTATACAAGTTGCAGAGAAGGTATAATCCATAAAAAATCCAAGACAAGTGAGTTTTATTTTGCCAAACATAAAAAAGAATTTAGTTCTACATGATGTTTCATATTAATTAAAGTAGAAGAAATAATACTAAAAAATCGTCTTAAAATGAGACTACCACATTTGCAAAAACAAATACTGAGTATGAGGAAACACTAGTCAAAATATAATAAAGTCTACCAACTATAAAAGCTTATCTTTTATAGAAATATATTTGACAATTTGGTGTTTGGATTTTATTTTTAACTAGCGATTACGTAAAAATAGAAATTATCTTCTACTTATGAAAGAACTCCTTTCCATTATAACACAGGGTGTAAAAAGTATAATGCTTACGATTTTAATGGGCGATAGTGGGCGCAAAACATGTCAAAAAGTTTATATAACATATGTGTCTAAACTTGACAAGATTTTTGTCTAAATGATTTCAAAGTCAAAACTTTGGACACAATTATTCCTAACAATTGTAAACTTTCGTCTTAATCGCTTATCAGTAGTTTTTTTTTGTTAATAAAATAAACTAAGTTTTAAATGTTTCAATCTAAAAATAATAAAAAAAATAAAAAAAAAAAAGTTAAAAACAATTGGCCAAAGCTACCTAGAAGCCTTGTGCGTGAAGTAAAGTGAGTTGTACAGTGGGCTCACCGGCCGGGCCTCGAAATTTTTGTTTGTTTTTAAATCCGGAAAATACGCCGATATGTTTTAAATTTACGATAACCGTAGTGCAAATTTACCAAAGATTTTTGAAAACGGAATGTGTACCACTCAGAAATCTTATTCTTTAAGTAAAATAAAAAAGTGCTGTTTTAAAACATAATAATTTGTGTTCTTAAAATGGATATTTAGCCTAAGCTTTTGGTAAGTGCAACTATTTTTTAATTATAAATAAAAACCAAACAATAATTATTCAATAATTTTTACTTAAATTTAATTACAAATTAAATTGCACGAAATAGTTCTTATTATTTGTATAAAAATTAACATCTCCTTCAAAAAAATGTAAATATGCAAAACCTCGCAAAAAACGTTCGACGTTCGACTCGCTGCGATGAAACGGGCGCGGTGTTGACCACAACTAACCCAACTTTTTTAAACTTTGAAAGGAAATATTTTAAAAACAATTAACGTTTGACTCATATGTTCTTGGCTTTTTCAACTTGTTTTGATCTACACTATCGCCCATTAAAATTATCAGCATCATATTTTTTACACCCTGTGTATTTACTTTTATATTTTTCTTTACAACCCTCATTAACTTTTTGTTATTAAAAAGCAATATGTGCTACTGTTACTATTGCGTGTAATGTAAATAAAGTGATTGCCATTATTAGGATATACTGTGCGCTCATTAGATGCACGACATAAAATGTCCGGAAATCAAGGGGGTTGCATTAATTAGTAGTTCCCATTTGACTAATACAGATATATTTTATATACAATTTATTTTAAAAGTACCTTTAACTTTATGTAGTTATACAATAAATAAAACATACATTATCAGTGTCGTAATGACAGGGTATTTACTCAACAGCCACTGGCTTTGGGGGGGCCACCAAGGTTAAAAAATGTAGTACTACACAACGTTTTTCATCGCTTGGTCAGTAAAATGTCAATGTCGATGCCTAAAGCCCGCCATTTACAAAAATTTACCTGCAGTAAGTGTAAACATTGATTAGATGTTGCGAATGCCAAAATTAATACTCACTAATAGTGAGATATATTTGTATATCATAAAAGAAAAAAGTTTTTGGGAGTATTTGGTGAATTAATTAGAAATGTTGTTACAAGCGCGTACGCAATAAACGATATTTCTTGGATGCGAATTGCATGCTAAATTGCATATCAATATCAATGTTTTTTTTTTTTTATCTTTGTGAAAACTCACCAAGGATTTGCATATACATATATACTATATTAGACATATACATATACAGTAAAGCGCAGAACACTGCGAACATAGGACAATCCTGGACGATTTTGGATGTACCTAAAAACGCCGCACGCATTGCTTATCGATCAATAATCTTCCAGCGAACAATTCAATACGTTTATTTCTGAAATAATTCTTTAGTATCGAACGCTCGACAGCAATAGTTGTACTGTGTCGATTATTTGCGTCCAAAAAGTTTTTTTTAATTAAATAATAATTATTAATAATGGATGTTTACGAACTGGAAGAGAAATGGTATCACCGTGGAAATCCTGTTAGGGGAATTAGGGAATTATTTATTAATTTATTTTTAACCAGGCCGACTCTCCCGATTTCGACTATTTAACTAGTCATTAAAAACTTTCTGACGTTTGGTTGTTTAACTCCAAGAAAACATAAACATGATAGTGCCCCAGAAAAAAAAACAACAAAAGGGAAATGAAAGAAATTATGGTAGTGGCAAGTATTATTAAAAATCCTACAATTTCTATTAATACAATTGCAGAACAGGTTGATTTAAGCAGAAGATCAGTAGGAAGACTGCTGAAAAAAATTGATACCGTTCCTACAAAGTAAGAAAAATACATGAAATTTTCCCTGATGATCATTTTAGACGAATGCAATTTTTTGAAACTGTAATGGAAATGAAAAATAACAATGAAAATTTTATAAGAAACATTGTTTTTACTGATGAATCGACATTTCCACTTCATGGTCTCACCCAACGATTTTTTTCTCTGGGGTCACGTAAAATCACAAATTTATGGTTTCCAGGAGAATAGGCTAATAATCTACAAGAATTGCAATTACAAATTGAGAATTCTTTTAGGATTATTACCCTTAACATTCTAGCAAATGTCAGAAGGCGTTTTTATGACAATCTTGGTTATTTTTTGGCTCAAGAAGGTGGTTTATTTGAGCATCTTTGATAACTTGAAAGAGTTTTTCTTTTTTTTATTCTATGAATGCACATTAATTTATTTTCTTAAGAATATCTTCTACGTTCCATTATTTATTTGAGAAAATTCTTTTATTTTATTAGGAAAAACTGTTTGGTTTTTAAGACGGCAGCAAACGTTGCGGTCTCGTAAGCAACTAGGTAGTTTTGAAATTTATTGCTGATAAGAAATCAGATCGAAGTCGGTTGACGCTAGCTAGCTCCTGCTACTTGCCTACAAATACTGCATCCTCTTACTGAAAATAAAAACGTAGTACACAACTAAACGGGGCAGATAATTCTTCCGAATTTATCACCGCATTCCCTACCAGTCCCAACCAAAAATGAGCCACGTGAGGAAACGAGACGGAAATTGAAATGCAAGCCACAAAATTATTATTGTTATTTTAGAATTGGGTACATCCAAAATCGTCCAGGAGCCTCCTATGTTCGCAGTACGGTGCGCTTTACTGTATACTCCTAAATACCAGAGTACCGTGAGTGCCGGGTTTTCCGATGTTTAACCCATCTTTTATGCCCCAGTTCCGTCAACGCTGCCCAAGCACTGAAACATGCATATATTGCATTTCACAGCACCTTTTAGACAACGCGGTAGTGCCACCACGGACGTTATTTTAAATAACTACTACCTAAATATGTCTGCCCGGCGGGGCTGGGATTCGAACCCGGATCGCCGGCGCGGCGAGCCGAGGCTCTGACCACTACGCTACCGGACAGATAATCTCTATTGTCTGACAATCCGCTATCCGCTCTTATTTTCATATATTTTTATTTAATTTCAGCATTTTTTATTAAAGTAAAAGTTTAAAAAAATGTATCTGCATATATCATGCATTTTTTGTTTGCATTATGTGCAAAACATCTTTTTTAATTTTTCAAAACATAGAATTTCTAATAAAAGTTGGTACTGGGTTATCCAATGACCACTGAACAAGGCTTTCCTCACATAAAAAAAAAAACAGATTAATACCATCTTGTGTATTGAATTATTATTTATTGGTTCGTTTTTAAAAGCGTATCATTTTTTTCGAAACGTTTTTATAAAAAAATTAAGTATTCGACCTAATTTAGTTCATAAAAAAAATTTGCAACTTAAATTAAAAAAAAAACAGTTACAAATACCTGAAATGTCAAAACGAAAAGTAGATATTCTGTCAAAGTCTAATATTAATTACTTCTTTTAGTACAATGGTAAAAATAAACCATGTAATTAATTCAATTTTGTAACAACTAAAAATAATTATAAAGAATATATATTTTTTGAAATTTATAAAAAAAATTAAACGGTTTCAAAAACGAATAAATAATGATAAGGTGTCTATAGAAAATGTCTATTTTATGTCTGATTTATTTTGTTTTAATTCAATTAACTTTTTTTTTAAATGCTACGGAAAAATTGCACAAAATGGCTATTTCGGATTTTTTGTTAAAATATAAGTTAGGCACACATATGCTCTTGTTGGATGATTCTGTACATAAAAAGAATCTAATTTAGGTGGCATTTGACAAATTATACAGAAAGCCTTTAAAGAACAAAATAAAACAAGAAATTACTCATAATAAATTAAAAAGTTAAAATAACAATATATTATATACTTAGGGACTAAAGTGACTCATTTAACCCCACAAATAAAGTTTTTTGTTTAAGCAACAACCATTCTAGGGATTAAAGCACTTCACTTTTGGGGGGAGGGGTATATACATTATTTTTTGCAATGCCGAGAATAGTATTACCTTCGATCATATACTACTAGAGGCAGCCTTGTTGCTTGGCCAGGCGAACAATTGTGCAAAAGAGAAGGAAAACCGGGGTATAACTTTTTTCTCTCGCTCCCCGTGCTAATAGTGGTCGACCGAAGGTCGGCGGCGGTTTTCTTACCCTTTCGCTCGGCAAAGCTGCCTCTAGTAGTATATGTTCGAAGGTATTTCCAAAATTAAGTCATATGTAGATATTTATAAATCCAAAAACACTTGGTAATTTAATGTAAGTACTAGTTAACTATTTTATCAGTTAACTTTGTAGAACAAAAGTCTCTGTTACAGTAAAAATAAGTAAGTAATAATTATAGTCCAGGAGGAATCGGCGCATGAGTACCGAAAACTATTCCACCTCAATTTTTTTATATGATCCTCTTTAAATTGCCCTACTGATATAAATGGATGTTGCCATGGCGCCACCTGGTGCCATATTATTTAAACAATTGCAAGGAATTGTTATTTTTTAACCGGACATTTTTTAAAAATTCTTTATTAAAATAAAAATAAAAAAGATTCTATGACTTTTTACGATAAAGTTAATATTTTTGAAGATATGAATTTTTAAAAGTTCGAAAAATCTCAAATTTGGGTACTTTTGACAATGAAAAATATATATTAAAAAAATAAAAATATATTATTTTATTTTTTATTCCATAGTTAATAATATCCTTGATTGAGATTAAAAAAAATGTTTATACAAGTTCTTTCATTGTTTATTACGGCTCTTACAAGTAAATTAAAGCTCCAATAACTTTTGTAAAATTAATTTTAGGAAAAAAACTTAATTTGTAGATAATTAAATTATTAATAACATTGCTCTTTTCAACAATTTTAAAGGATAAATCATGATTCAGGACACAGAGGAGCCGATGCAGCGTATGAGTCAGAGAGACGGCGATACTTATATTATGTAAGGTCATCATACTTGAAGTAAGCGGTTAATAAACAATCAAAAAACCTGTATAAACAATATATATATATATATATATATATATATATATATATATATATATATATATATATATATATATATATATTAAATCTCCATTAAGGATATTATTAAATATTGTATAAAGAATAAAAATATATATTTTTCATGGGTTAAAAGTACCCAAATTTGAGATTTTTCGAACTTTTAAAAATTTATATCTCCAAAAATATTAACTTTATCGTAAAAAGTCATAGGACTTTTTTTGTATTTAAATAAAGAATATAAAAAAATGGTCCGGTTAAAAAATAACAATTCCGTGCAATTGTTTAAACAATATGGCACCAGGTGACGCCATGGCAACATGCATTTATATCATCAGTAGGGCAATTTAAAGAGGATCGTATAAAAAATTTGAGGTGGAATAGTTTTCGGTACTCATGCGCCGATTCCTCCTAGACTATTAAGTGTTCTAGCACTTTAGTTCTATGGAATTAAATAAACCCCAACATTCCTGTTTGAAGAACCTAAAGAATATCTTTTAATTCTCAAAAACATAAAAAAGAATTGACCAATTTTATAATTATTACGTTTTAAATGCAAAATTTACAATTATAATGAAACCCAATTATTTCTCATAAATTTATAAAATCGGTAAAAAGTGACAATCCTAATTTTCCTTACGTTATGGATAAACTCACATAATAAAAACTTTTATTTTGTCATAAAAACGAAATGTCTCTTTACATCTTCTTTTCCCATCCATCAAATTATGTATTATCGAACTGATCGTATTACGCTCCTTGACAAACAGAAAAGATCCAGAGTAGCAAAGGAAGGAAGACAACATCTTGATATATACCTGGATATATATTCGAAATTTATTATTGATTTAGAGTCGTTTTGGGGCAAACATAAAACATATTTTCTGTGTTTGCTTCTTTCATTCTTAAAAGTGTGTTATATATGTGGGCGTTCAAATAAAATAGGATGTATGTAAACAAATGATTTAAAAATTTGTTTTTTTTTTTAATTATTAATAGAAACATTATTTAATCTCTTTTATTCAGGGTATTTTTTTTAATACCGGCACAGAACAGAACAGCGGAGAACAACTAAAAAAGGAACCGATATAGATAGAAAATGAACACTTATATTAACGATACAAAAATCGCTTGTATTTAGCACTATTTTAAACTAAAAGCACACAAAGGTATGTTAGCTGCAGACCGTATAGAGAATAATACACTCTGCCAGTCAATTATTTTCCCCAAAATTCAAAAAATTGTACATTTTTGTTGATTCGAAACACAGAAAATTCGGTTTTTCTTGCCCTGCATATAAACTGTTAAGACTTAGCTGAATTATTTATTTAGATGTTAGTTTATACATCTAAAAAAGCAATAAAGGTTGGACCATCGTAGTAAATATGATTGCTAATGTCAATCAACGAGATAAATTATCTCAAGTCGACCAACATATGCTTCATCATAAAATCAGAAAAGTCTACAAAAACTGCAGTAGGTGGGTAAAATAGTTTGACAATACGACATACATTGACAAAAAAGGAACAAAAAAGAACAAAACTCGCAGCGAGGCGCCGATTTTTCATTAACGTCTACAACTACCCCTGCTTTAACAAAGATTAAACAGGTTTAAAGAAAGAACATAAAATATATCTTTGGTCGTTTATGGACGAGTTCATAGCTTAACTACTTCTGCCTAGGGATACTATCTTTAGGACAGCCCACGAATGCTTGTATAGACTCGCGTCTAGAGATACCCCGCGATCACGAGCTTCTTGACAGTGTTGATATGCTTTATACAGAGACATTTAAAAAGTAGGTTTTTTTATAAATAATGCATTTAATTAAAAAAAGCAAATCACGGGTCTTTCCTAATACGTCTCCGCATTTTTACGTCTGATATATAATATTGAGGAAAATAAAAAGCCGCTTTGCTAACCAGAATTAACCATGACCGACTAGAACTTAGGGCTTTTGATTTTGTCTAAATTATCCCTACATAAAAGTAATTAACAAAATTTTTATAATTTTTGGCATGGTAGAAGTTATATATTTTTTTAAAAGTGAATAATTATATATTCCCCGGGTTTTTACTAATACGTTGTTAAAATTTTGTTTATAACTTCTACAAATAATTTAGACAAATTCAAAAGCCCTAAATTCTAGTCGGTCATGGTTAGTTCTGGTTAGCAAAGCGGCTTTTTATTTTTCCCAATGATATTTTAGACGTAAAAATGCGGGGATGTATTAAAAAAAAACACCCTGAATTATTACATTAAAATGTAATTTTTTAGCCGTCCCTGCATAATAAAGCGTTTCATGTGTCAACACTGTCAAGAAGCTCGTGATCACGGAGTATCTCTAGACACGAGTTGTATAAAGTACACGTAGTAGGTATGGCGCGTGATTTTTTAAATATGTTGTTTGTATACCCCTATGTCTATGCTTTTTTTAAATAAAATCTATTAGTTGATAAATATTTAATATACTTTACATAATATTTAAAACATCCAAATAAACTTAATATATCCAAGAAGACTTACAAAAAATAACATGGATTTATATTGTTTGAATAAGAACTAGACTAGAATCAACAAAACCTGGATTATAATATGTCATATTATCTTAAAATAAAATTTTAAATCCGTTATACTTCCAAGCTTAAGTCTTCTCGTCGAGCTAAATAGAAAGTTTACCAGCAGGAAATGTCACAACAGCACAAACACAGCAACCATTTTAAATTTTACAATTTAAAACATTTGTTGATATAAGAACTATTTTATTTATTACAATATATTGCTCTCTTTTCATTAAGGTTCGTTTTTAGTTTACTACAGGTATATCTGTCACAATATTTTTCTACATAAAATAGATAGTTAAATGGGCGCTAAGAGTGCCAAGCAAGCACAACTACTCAAAAATGACTTTAAACTCCGATTCTATTTTTTTGCTACGTGAAACTCAAAAATTAAAAAAAATAATTCTAAAATCTATGAAGAAGCCATAGAATGCTTGGCACAAACTGCAATAACCTAATTTTCTAAAAGTATTTAGGTTAATAAATTGTTTAATTTTTAAAAGGACCTAGGTATGACAATTTTGGAAATGGATTTTTACCGAAGCTAAAAAAACAGGCTTGCTGCAAAAATTATTGGATTATATCTTATAATGTTAGGTTTTTTTAATTTACAATTCTCGAAATCTAGAGAACAAAAGCTAACCTTTTCTTAGGTCTTTTCAGAAATATTAAAATATAAAAGCCAAGCTGGAGAAAAATACTCGAAACTTGTACTATAAAAAAATATTTTTGCAGCGTTGCTTATAGCGACGGATATAAGCTTGGTGGACCTATTGTTACACTTGAAGAGCCCCTGGTGCTCACGAAGTACAAATATTAAAACAGGTTTTGTAATAATATTAAATAATCCTCTATATGAGGCTTAATTAGTAAGAAAAAAAGTTATGACCGAAAGAGTACTAACATAAGAATTTACTTTTATCATACCTGAGTGGTGTTCCACTTGAAATGACCTTAACATCTTTATTAATTAACATTAACATATTCTTCAGCTGTATTACTATAAATAAAACAGTACTAAAGCTTATTTAAAGCTAGAATCTCGAACTGGACCAACAAGTCCCTAAACCGATTAGTAAAAAAAAAGCAATCTTGCACGATACTATTTAAGATCTTAGGAGAACCCGTTTTTGACAAGTAACACATGACATGATATTTAACAAATGACAGATGTCAGAGATTTGAAATTAGGAATATACCCCCAGTTTTTCTATTAACTATGTTAATAGAAAAGAAGTTTATTTTATTCATTTGTTATAGTACAAATAATATGACTATATGTAATCTAGCCATAGCTCGTTGGCAGATCGCTGCGATTAAAGTTATTTTACGTTAAATTTAGAACATAAAATTTTTACATAAAGTGTACATTTTTCGATTTTAATAAATTTTTTTAGGCGTTTTTAAATATTTATGTAATTCCATAGTTACAAAACTATTTTCTTTCTTTGTCATATCCCTAATCTTATAAAATAAACATTTTCTTGTATTGTTTCAAAAGGGGCAGTATTTAATTTTATAAACACTCAGCTAAATCACGCTCTTCAAATTAGAATTTACTTAGCGACAACCTTACGATTTTACTTCCTTTTACTCTATTTTAAGATCAGCAAGTTTGTCCGACAAGATTCCAAAACAATGTTTACTCTTAGTCGTTGCCCTTAAGTCAGGTAAAACTAATTTTTGTCTTTAAAAATTATTCCACGATAACTGGGAGTTTTACCCAGTGCTCATTACGATAAAACTTTACCACAGTAACTAGTAATATTACACTTTTAAAAATAGCTAGGAAAAGATTTTGCGACAAGTTACATTTCGGTCTAGTTTAAGAAAAAAATTTCAACAAGTGCATCCTAGCTGTTACCACAGAAACCCTTTTTAATTAAACATTTGTCTATACTTACTTTATGTGTTTATATGTTATTTAAAGTTTGGGACGCTTTTGAGTTAATCATATAAAAGAGATAAAATACTAAATATGTGTTTCTTCATAATTTTTATAACCGTTATCATAAAACAAAAAATAACTCCTTTTAATATTTCTACAAAATTTAGAAAACCCTTGTATAAGTTAATTTACAGAATTAAGTATAATGGGAGAATTCTGGGTGACACCAACATATTTACGACCCTAAAACCAACTTTCAGGTTAAGGCTTAAAAGGGCTTAACCCTTCAGGGCAGTAGCTTTAGTAACTTCAAAAAAAAATCGACTAAAAGCTAAGCCAGAAAGGTAAAAATCTAAGCAGTTCCTTCAGTGTTATATCTTTTATGTACAATGTACAGTTTCTGTTTTTCTGGGAAAAAAAAGTAAAAAATGAATTTTCATTGTAAAGATAAAAGTTTTTGTAAAAATAATTACGAAAGTAGACATTTTAAAAAATACCTACAAGGTATTTCTAAACTGATTCTTTAAAAGAAATATGCATGCGTATAACATTCTTTTAAAATAACTATTTTAAAGTATGTTCTTTTTAAATTTAAAATTGTGGTAAAACAGAACAATGGGATATTTGCTAATATTTAAGTTATAAAATGACAATGACTGCACCTCGAGCTCTGCAAGTGCTCCAATTTAAAAATTTTCAACGTTAGTAGATCATCAACCCACATAATCTAAACATTCTCATCATCTTTAAATAAAACCCGGTCTTAAAAACTCAATATAACTTTGCAAAAATCAATTGGTATTAAACAAGGAAAAACAACAAATCCGTAAGAGCAATTTTATGCTTGATTATGATTCTTTGAAAAAGTTACAAAGTGCTGTTCTATTTAGACTTGCGTTTTTAAAAACGGGATTTATTTGTCACTATTTTAAAAAATTCAAAAAAACCTTTCTGTTGCAAAATAAATGCAAAAAACAAATATAAAAAATAGTATTTTTCCCTTTTTCTTTAGATTCTCATCCACAAATTTTTTCTTAGGCAAGATAGGTAAAGGCATTGCTTTAAGGAAAAAAAAAAGCCGATGACAAAACCTTTAAAATAGCTAGAAGTATTTTCGTTCATTTTTTTTTAAATTTTACAAAATATTTTATTAATTTTTGCCGATTTCTTTTTTATGTTAGACTATTTTTATTTTTATAAACGAAAATTATTTTTATCTTAATTTTTTTTTTATTACATAATGTTATTTCAATAGTAAAAAAAGCTTAATAATGTATAACAAAACTTATAGTTCTTTGTTAAATCTGTAAATGTTTTTATCAAAAATAATAATTGGGGTTAATAAAAATAAAAATTTTGATATGTTTTCTTTAGGAGTACCTGCCTTTTTTTTGCCATTTTCTAGAAAATGGGACCGCTTCTGTCCAGGTCCCGGGGTATAGCGAGCTGAGCCTGCTCAGCCCTATTGACCCCTTTGATCTTGCAACCATAATCAATCATAAAATTGCTTTTAGGATTTTTTTCCTTATTCAAATTGATAGTTAATAACCTAATAATAAAATGACAATCTAAGTAAATTTTAAAGTGTTGGCAAATTTGTAAAAGCACAGACAACCAAATACATTATAAAATAACTGTCTAAGTTTAAGTTACTTAACAGAGAAGAGTCATTTTTCAATTTGAGGTGTAACCAAAACTTGTATTACTTCATTTATTAAAGTATTAACTACCTGTGAACATGACATATTTAAAAAATTATTGAAAAGAAAAAAATGAAGCATTTTAAGCGAAATTTTTATCTGAACTTAAAGTTTAGATGAATATGTGGTGTAATGAGTAAGAAATTTAATAACGCCAACATCATCATGCTACATTATTTGTTGAATTATAAGTACAGGCAGGTAGGAAGTGTGCTAAATTCCTTTGTAATGAGCATACATACCTATTTAAATTTACATATTTGCTCTCTCAGCTTCCGAGAATGATATAAGTAATTGCAATTACTTATTCAGAATTTTAAATAACATAATAAATTATTCAAAAAATAAATAAAAATACAAAAAACTTAATATCGTATGTAGTCCATTAGCTAATTTGTCGGTCTACTGATGATGAGGTTTTAGGTTTATCGCGGGCCAGAAATTTCAATCGGGTGATACATATGTAGATGAGATAGAGGCACTGGTGAACCAAGAACATTAGCTTGACCTATCCTCCAACACTTTCGTTTTAATTCGGCAATAAATTATTTCGTATTCTAAGGAAAATCTCTAGAAATAGCACCTTATAGGAATATAGATGTTTTCTACACACACAGATTTTACCAGTCAAAGTTTTTGTAACATTTAATTTTTTTTATAAATACCCTCCTTTACAAGTTCTGCAAGAAGTGTTTGATTTAAATTGGCTTTTAAGGGCCCCGGACTTAACAGCACCAGACTTTTTTGTGGGGCTATTTGATGTCAAAGGTTTTTGCAACTCGTCCAGAAAACATCCAAGATCTTCCGAGACCTGAAGAGGTCCGTTGAATAGATCAGGTTTTCCTTCATCGTGTCATGAATCATTTCTTGTCAAATCTTGAAAAGTGCATTGAAGTTAATGGAGTTAGTTAAAAGACGTAATTTTAAAAAGTTTGGATAAGTCGTATATTATAGTAAATCCCAAAGAGTGAATTGTAATTAAGTGTAATAAAATGTTAGTTTTATTAAGTTTTAACAATTTTACTGAGCAATTAAAATGGGTAGTCTTTTATGGGGAACCCTGTACAGTTTGTAATCAAATTGGTTTTGAGTAACTTCCTGTTTTTATAAGATAATATATGTACTATTTAAGTAAGTTTAACATAGTAATTTTATTTTCTTAATTATTAAACGTAAACTCCTTACGCTTTACTTTAATAAATTCTCCTTTTTCTCACTTCCTTCCCTGTGTTTAGATTTAGATATAGAACGGAAACTGAATACGTTCTGAAGTAAATATAATAGACAGAAATACGCGTTCAGTAATTTTAATTTTGTGGTTATTATTAAATGCAACTTACCTCTCTGATCTCTTTAATCTTGCTACCACCTTTTCCGATAATACAACCAGCTTGACTCTGATGGACCATCATTCTCATGTCAATGTCCCTTCCATTTCCGGCTTTAGCGCCATTCTGTGCAAAAATATAATATTAACTAATTATTTTAAATCCAATTTTACCAAATAAAAAAAATGCTAACTACGACTAAATTTTAGTCACGCATAATTCAATGAGAGCTGAAGAGGATAATATTTGTTGCTTTTTCGTATTTCAAGACTAAATGTTTAAAAAAGCTATTTTACTAAATAATTTTGCTAAAAGAATACTTAAAAAGATTATTTAAATAAATGCAAAAGAGATACACGAGAAAATTAACATTTTCGTAATGGGACACCCTATTTATTATATATGCGATACGTTTCAAAATTAATTTAATTATACCTTCCACTTTTACTAATATGTATAAAAAATAGTAATTCATTCGGAAGTTTAATAGAATATTGACTTCTTGTGTTTTAGCATTTCGGATATTTATTGTTACCTTTTTAAATTTAAGTGGCAAATTAAAAAAATACGAAATCCGTTTTATTAAAACGTATCGAAAAAAATGAGACGCTTACAAAAATTAACCAATAAATAAGGTGTTATATTAAGAAAATGTTAATTTTGTGTCCTATCTCTTTTGTTATCATTCCGAATCATTATCATAGTAGTCCAATAACTGAAAACCTGAAAGTACCCAAAGCTGTAAATAAATCTGTACAGTTTTCACGATTCCGACGTGGTAACCCGCTGAAAATAGCCCCCCAAAGTCTCAAAAGTGAGTTTCCCGCGAATATTTGCCAAAAGAATGCGAATTAGAGAACTTTTGTTCGGACAAAAAATGAAGATCACCTCGTTATCTACAAAAATGTTCCTTACCATTTTTTTTGCAACACCCACATCTTTCGCAAAAATGGCCGCCGAAAAATCCATAACATTCCACCTGGATAAATGTGGTAGTAGTAGTTCCTTACTAAAAAATGAAGGTGAGCAAAACATTTTTTTTATCAAAACGCAAAAAAGAAAATTTTCTGGGATCATTAAACACTTGCTAAGGTCTCATTATAAAAAAGAAATGTTAATAACAAACCATTTTTTCAAAAAATATCAATAAATTAATGAGATACTCTTAGCATATTGCAAAAAAAACTTTGACTGCTTTTTTTAATATTCTAGAAAAATCAGAATGGACCCAAACTCATATGAAATGATAGGTACGGGTTTTCCCATTCCGATGAACTTTGAATGATTAAAAAATGTACATTATTGCCCGAGTAATGAAACAATTCGTCCGCCCGCTTATAAGCGATTCCATGAAGATAGCGGCATTCTAGTGATAGAGCAGCAGCTGAAATGAGGGGACTTTTGAGTCCCGTTATCCCAAAAATTATCTATTTTGCGAAAAAAGTTAAAGGATCATTTTTGTAGATTACAAGGCGATCTTCATTTTTTTCCTAACAAAAATTCTCCAATTCGCATATTTTGGCAGATATAAGCGAAAAATCTATTTTTCGGGCCTCGAGGTGCCATTTTCAGCCCTTTCCTACCTGTTAATGTTGATAAACTTTTTTTTAGCTTGAAAGCATCCCCGAAGACCTAAGAATTGCACCACAAGGGAAAACTGTACAGATTTATATACAGCTTTGTCCCTTTATTTACTGGACTATAGGTGTTCTACAGGGTTCTGCTGGAAAAACGCACAAAGGGGCCTTTGTTATAATTTTTTAAATATAAAGAAAGCAAAAAATATTGCCCTGTTTAGTCCTCTTTGGATGACCCGTTACAAAAAATTCGTTTATTGACTCTAAAGAATGTTAAATATAGTTAATAAATTAAAAATATGCACAAATTCTGACGATAATTAAACTTTTGCGATGCATTATTTCTAACTACACTATAAACAAGTCTTTTTATCTGAAAATCCAGTTTTAAAATGTAGTAACACAACATAACTCCAGTTAGAATTTTTTTAAATATTCGGAAATAAAAATCAAAGTGATTTGTTTCATTTATGTAAATTATTCTGTATTTAGCGTTTAACTTTACTGTATCATTAAGACAAATCTAAAATACCTACAAAAATTCAAAGCACAAGTTTCAATTATACGACCGAGCATTAATAAAATTACGTCTTTATTCTTTAAATTTAATAGGGTTTTCCAACTAAGAAACAAATTAAAATACATTTATTTTCATTACAACAACGTAAAATATCCTCTGCACGTGATAAATCCTCGATCGATAACATATTTTCTTTCCACCAGTTTTCAGCAAATTTCAATTTCAGGTCTGAGTCTGAATTAATTAGTTTTTAAAGGAAACATGTCTGCATTTGCTTTACAGTGATTTATGAAAAATATAAGGGTTTAAACTTAAATAAAAATAAACAGGTCTACACTTTATTAATTTCTGCAAAACAAAACAATATAAGTTTTGATTATAAACCACTTTTATATTCTATAAATGCATGTATTACAAGCATATAACAAATATTGGATGTCGTTACCAAAATCTATATAATTATCTATATTGTGTATATCCATTTGAAATGTTGAACAAATTATAGGGTTTATACGGAGTGTCCCGAATTTGGTGGGCAATATTTCTAGGCAATGAGCCGTTAGTTTAACTGAAGAAAGCATCGATTTGGCACAAGCGTGGTATAATAAACGCACATTCTAAGTTTCTGCCTAGCGATGAATGAACCTCTGTACTCGAAACAATAAAATCCACCAAAACCCGGGAAAATGGTTACCACAGATACTATTATGTCGTAAAGCGTGGCTGCCAAGTATCTGTCTGTTTCATTTACTTGATAGTATATTATAATTAAATTTTGCTTAATTTATTCCTAAAATTACATAAAATTAAGCTCTACTATTATATTTTAAACTGTAAATAATATTTGTTATATTTAATACTATAAAGTATAACACAAAAAAGAAATGATGTCAAAATACTATTTTGTTTTCAAACAGCTACTAATAAAGGCGCGACAACGTGACAACAGCGGATTTTTCGTAGAAGCGTACTTCCGCCACCTTCGGCTTCGCTCGACAGGTGACACATTCAATATGGCATTTTAGTCTAAATGTTTTTTGTTGTTTGGGTAATATTTGTGACAATTGTATAAATTTTAGTTTGGTGTATGTACTTTTAATAAATTAAAATGATAAGGCAGTGCCAAGTGTGTAAAGTGACGAATATGATTCCTGGATTATCATTTCACAAGTAAGTACAAACTATGCTGGTACCATTCTCTCAGCTCAGCTCTCGATTGCGTTTATGAATGAAATGCTTTCTCTATCTATGATGTCAGCTCATTGTTTCTAGGACTCATTGTAGTTCCCAAAATATGAAAAAAAAAAAAAATTAAACATGCCTCGAAAAATGCACCCTAAGATAGCTAGAGCTTCCCAAAGAATAGTTCCTAAAGTTCATCACTAATATCTATGAAACCGTTAATCCCCCCTTAAGCCGCCATCTTAGGGTGCATTTGTCGAGGCATGTTTGTAGGAACTTTTTTATATTTTGGCAAATACAATAAATCCTAGAAATATTACCCGCTAATTTCGGGACACCCTGTATACATATTTTGGTTATTTGGCTGTGATTTCCTGTTTACTAACTGGAAGAACAAATATTTTAAATGAATAATTCTTTATATTTAAATTCGGCAAACACGCATCAGACTCAGTTAGAGAGCAGCTAATTTTTGGTTATTACTTGAACTATCAAAAGCATACATGTATGCAGTCAAGAAAGTGCAGGTATCGAATACTGATTAACTTAGGCTGCCAATAACTAAATTGTAAAAGTTGTGAGATTGATGTCACTTCTCTCAAATTAGGTCGTTTGCCAAGAAAAGATCGCACAAGAAGGGCACGTTTATCTATGAAAGTTATTATGAATTATGATTTATTTTGCGTAAGAACTGGAAAGAACCAGAACTAATGTAACTTGTATATGATTACTACCTAATTTAAAAAATATATATATCAACCAGAAGACCTGTTATGTTATTATATGCGTTTCGATTTCTTTATACCTTCATCCATTTCTTCAGTTCGTACATAAATGTAACGAAAGAACAATCGCTTTTTTATGCCGGTACCAAATCTTTTTTAAATATCTTTATTCTTATTTAGTAAAATAAAAAACAAAAGCTTACCTCCTCAAGATTGGGAATCACATCGCTAACGATATTGCAAATGCTGTCCAGATCCGAAGAAAGGGTGAGTAACCTGCAAAAATACATCGATCAAACATCGAACGAGGCTATATATTTATACTAATAGAAGAGTATGTATTGAAAATAAGGATTACAGGGCATTAAAGGAGAATATAAAATAAATTAAATGGGAATAAACCGTATGTGTGAAAATATTAACCGTAGTTATTTTTTTACGATCAGATAAGGATAAAATAAAAACGTTTACTATATTGGGCAATAGGAAGTGGCAAACTCACCTTATTTCAGACGTTTTGGTTCTACTTTAATAGAGGTTTAGGGATATTTTATGTTTATTTCATATATAATTTTATCTACTAATATAAATACATAACTAGCATTATTAAATTACTGACGTATCGCAAAAATAACGAGGTAATGAAGATTCATTAACAGCAGCCAGTAAGAATCTAAGGAAGCTTGATATGTGATAAAAATTATGTAGGAGGAATTAATGTGGTATAACGTAAAGGTTACCTAATATTTTTGTCCTTCTATTCTGGATTAATATAATATAGCTGTATAATTTGAATCTGGTTTTACCTTTATCCTGATACTCCAAATTTAGGGGGTTTAGAAAAGTAAAAAAAAAACGTTTTTTCTTTTTCATATTTCGATAGCTTAAACATTTAGGAATATCTACTTAAAAGAATTTTTCGAAATTCGTGTTTTTTAAAAAGTTTCGAGCTTCAAGTGCTACAAATGAAGAAAGAAGTGCTCGTATTTAGAAAAGAAATTAGTTAAATATTCAATTTGATGTAGAAGACTACCTGAAATTTAAACTAAACTTTAAACGCTTTTTCTTGAAACTAGTTTTTTCAAAAAGTTTGACCGATTATATTGAAAGTTAGCATGAATTTTCTTTATATATCCTCCTATGGCAGGAACCAACAAAATTAGAAGTTTTCAATATTAACAATTTTTATTAAGTTCAAGGATTTTTTTTATTTTTTTTGGTTCCTGCCATAATGATATTTGTACTGATGTACAAGACAAGATGGACACGCTCTTTTTCCCCCTCTACTTTAACAGCGTGTTACTTTGTGAAATATGTTTTTTTTTCTTTTTAATTTTTTTGGTGAATTCTTAAAATATAAATAAATAAATGATAAAAAAATGGATAACGAAAATATTGTTTTGTTTTTTATCGACCGTCAGAAAACGCTTAAAATTTGGGCTTCTAGACTAGAATACCCCCTTAAAGAATATCTCAGCAGATCATCGTTTGGTCTGTTAAGATAATCATTCGATTGGAGCGTCAGCATAAAGGCAAAGCCTAGCGGATTCAGAATATATATTAGTAGGAAGCGTCAGATTAAACCCCACGTAATTGAAAGGCAAATTAAAAATTCTAGTTAAACAGCTGCATAGGACCATATAGTTGTCATAGAATATGTATGTCACCAAATAAACTCGTATATAAAAATGAAATCTAGTACTTATGCCTGGGAATCGGTTAATAAAGTGTTCCTCTCTCGAATATCTTTCTATTTTTTATGATATAAAAATTAAAAAAATATATATTTTTTCATAATATTATAGTTTAAAAAAGTTAACCAACCAATTATTACTTCTGGTCCATCTTACTATAACGTCTATTAAACAATAACACTTTCAAAACAATAACTTAGCTATCACTTAAAGGAAAAGCACAAACTTTACAATATTACAATTTAAGAGTTTCCACAGAAAATGATTTATTGATGGAATTCAACCTAAAAGTAATACTATGGCAAGGACAGTCCGGCTCATTGCTGGTTGCACTGCAATCGTAGGGATCTTGGCAGATTACTGTACTGCAAGTAATTTTACGCTATCGACGCATCTTTAATAAATTATAACAAATTTTAGGCATTTAACTGTTTTTTATTTAATTATGCAGAGAAAAAAATATATATTGTTGATTATTTTAAGAGAGGGACATAATAACAATTACAACTTTAAATCCAATAAACCCAATCCAAAACTATAAGTTGACTACCTGCAAATGTTAGCAATATTAATATGCATTATTAAATATACAGTAGTAAGGCATTAAAAATTTTAATAACATTTATGGTATATACATTTTTTTATATTATCGGAGACCTTCTGTTAATTTTTTTGTCATACGTCCCATTTTATCCATAATTTCAAAAAACAGACTTTTTACAATGTGAACAAGACAGACGATGCACAAAATATCCCAAATGTATGGGGAAAACCCTACTCAGAAACAATTACAAATCCAACATAACATATCTACAATGATCGGCAACAAGCCAAAAAGACACTCAAACCCAAGGAAGCGGAACCTGCGATTTGTTTGGGAATTTGGAAATTGATGGTGTGCCCTGTCTCCTGATGGTGTTGGAATAAAGTTACAGTAGCCTGTTTGTTCCCTAGACTATATGTTTCTGATGAATATTCTTCTGTTTGTCCAATGTATTTCTTTTTGCATTCACTGCTGGACACGACCTGGTATGTTCTGGATTGTTGTTTGTTGTTTGTAGATTGTGCATATGTCATGTTTATGTATGGTAAAGTGGTTTTTGGTTTGGACATGTCTTTCTTCTTCTTTGGCGTTAAATCTGTGTTCTGTTTTAGTGCTTTTCTGATACTGTGTTCCTTGTAGTTATTTTGTTTTAGAACCGTTGTAATTTTGTTAAGTTTTTCTTGCCGGTTGGTGGGTTTCGTAAGACGTATATGAATGATGGTAAGATTTGTCTTTCAAATGTCTGTTTGTATGTGTGGGCTTTCTGTAGACCGTGCTAGGTTATCTTCTCTAGTAATAAGAAGGTCGAAGAATGGTAACTGCCCGTTAATCTTAACTTCTAGTGTGTACTGTATGCGGGGATAAATGCTATTTAGTTCTTCCAAAAAGAGGTCTAGGTTTGATCTTCCGTTTGGCAACGTGTACTGTTTTCAGCGGGAAGGTTTGGTTTTGATTTTCCTAAGGGCTTCCGTTTCAAAATATTTCAAGAGTAGGTTGGCAATGACTGGTAACAGAACCCATAGGTGCGCCATCCATCTGTCCATAGTATTTGTTGTCATAGAAAAAGTATAATTTAGTATAGTTTTTAAGAGAGTGCTGGAATAGTTCAATGACATCGAGAGGAATGTTCTCGTTCATGGCAATCCGGTCTAAAGCCTAGTCAATGGGTATGCTTGGAGAGAGGTATTTGATGTTCAGACAAGCAAGAATGTTGTTTTGCAGTTTTACTTCCGGAAGTATGCTGACTAGGTGGTCCGAGTTTTTTAGAAAGAAGTTTTGCTCGCTGGTTGCATATTTGTGCCAGGTATTTTTATAATTGTTTGCAGGTGAATGAGGTACACTCACTATGGGTCATATCGGTGCTCCCTTTTTGTGTATATTTGATAGTCCATATAGCTTGGGACATCTGCTTGCCTTTTCTCGCGGAATCCTGCGCTTTTCAATTTCATCGTCAAGGTTGGCCTTTTTAATCTTGTTTTTTGTTTTTTCAAAGTATGTTGTTGGGTCCCTACATAAGACATTAAAAAAAAGCTAATAATATGCTTTTTCAAGTAGATATTTTTCCAAGAATGCAAATGAATTAAGCTTATCTTTTTAGGAAATTTTTAGAATGTTTTCTGAACAACAAAAAATAAGAAAAAAAAACCGCCGAGACTCAAAAGTTGGAAAATTAAATGTCGCAGACGATATTAAATCGGTTCAGGGACGTTAAAACGAGTTTGGCGCTATTACAAGAATCATGTCAAAAAAGAAATTAACTGTAACCTATTTATCAGATAGGATTATTGTTTCGCAGGTATTTTACTACTAATAAAAGTTTAAATACTAAATTTGAAAATATTGTCACAAAAAGTTTGTTAAAAAAATAAATTTGTGACTAACAGAGAAAACTGCTTTGGTGATGGGCGTAGAAAAAAAATTGTAGAGAAAGAAAAGTTTTGTAACTAAATTTCCTACAAGATGGAATTATTTAAAAATCTTAAAATGTATCACGCTTGTTACAAAATAGCAATAAACAAAAAAAAAAGGAAGCCAAAGAATGTAGTTTTTTGCATGGAATTTTCGAACCCTTAGGTTTCTCCGAGGACCTTAATATTTCACCAGATAAAACCTAACATGCTATGGTGAAACATCATGTCAAATTTCGTTAAAATCGATTCTATAGTAATTGCACAAAAAATTTGCAATCTAGTTTAGTCTGAAAAGATGGACAATTCTGCAGTTGGGTAGAGTCCAGCATACTGAACTTAGATATTTTATTTTTTTCACATATACAAAAGATTCTAAGCTTTTAAAACTTTTAAAAAAATTAAAATCGGATCATTTAAACGCCCTCATCAATTGTTTAAAGTCATGAATAACTCATCGGGGCAATAGTTAAACAATTTTCGTTTAAACAAATGGAAAGGCATATTTTTTGCTCTGAAACCATTCCGTTATGCAAAATAAGAAAAAAAACATAATTCCATATAAACCATGTGCAAGAAGTTGGTATTTATTATTGTTTATAGATTCGCTGTAAAGACAGGTCAACTTTGGCAGTCTGTGTCTTGAAACTAACCATCGACTGACGATTTTGCTACAATAAAAGAAACATCTCACGAGTACTTTTAAACCATATTTTCAATAAAATTTTTCATCGAAAATCGTCAAGATACTCAATTTGTTCATCGAAAATCGTCAAGATGCTCAATTTGTTCATAGGCAAAAAAAATTTTTGAGGATGCCAAAATGATCCGATTATCATGTTTAAAACATTTGAAAGCTGGAGATCTTTAGTATATGTGAAAAATTGTGGACACTACTCAATTTTAAAAATTGTCAATTTTATTCAAACAAAATTGCCAGTAGAGGATGCGTCACTTTGGCGAGTTGACCCTTTGTTCTTTGAGTTTCATTGTCAAGAAGAGGCGTGGCGTAGTTACGTTGTCGACAACCTAGTGATCCTGATGATCCTGGTGATCCTGAACAACCTGATCCTGGCGAACCTGTTGAACCTCAGTAAACCTTTATAACAGCTCCAACTGGAACCACTCAAACCACCCGTACCAGGTTCAGGATCACCAGATTCGCCAGGATCAGGTTGTTCAGGATCACCAGGATCATCAGGATCACTAGGTTGTCGACAACGTAACTACGCCCACGCCTCTTTCTTGACCAATAAGGGAAAACTCGCCAAAGTAACGCAAAGGGTCAACTCGCCAAAGTGACGCATCCTCTACTATTGCCCTCAAAATTGTTATGCCAGGGCTACCAAATCAAAATTAACTAAGTTTAACGTGATGTTTCATCATAGTATGATATTCTTATGCCAATCCGCAAAAAAATCTAAACGATCAAAAAAAAAATTACGCAAAAACTACGCTTTCTTTACCTTTTTCTTTACTAATTTTTCTAACCAATCCCATCTTAACGGAAATTTATAGAAGAAATTTCTTTTTGCAATCATTTTTCTCTGTGACAAACACTTACAAAGATATAAGCGATTAGAGTAAAAAAACTTTTTCGATTTTATTTACATCTTGTATAAGGGCAAATGTCTCGGAGCTTTTTGAGCATATCTCGATTCTTATTATATACATTTTCCCGAAGGGTTTTTAGCAAAAACATGCCTGCCACCTTGTACATCCAACCAAAAACAGATAAGGCTTAGAGTAAAGTAACATGGAAATTCGAACACCCTGTAAAAATATACTTTAATATTTTGGATAATTGTCGAAGTGTTCTGTTCAAAAAATACGTGAGATTCGTCTACTTATAGAAACACATACATGAAGAATGGAAATAACTAGAAAAGAGTATTTGTAGCCACCTCAAGGTAGTCCACTGTTAATCTAACTACATGTGGTCGGTTATTACCGATATACACCATAACTCCAACAGTGTGCACCTTTTAACAAAAAACTGTGCATTTTGACGCATTAGCTATAATTTTTTTTTCGCCAGTCCAAATTTAAATCGTTCTTATATTTAAAAAAAATTGCGGCATTTTAAACGGATATAACTAAAAACTTGATCATTTCTTATTTTTGCCAAAATAAGAATTCAAAAAGCAAAAATCGCCAAAATTAATAACATTTATTGGATGATTTTTAAATGTCACTTAGTATGCTTGGGGGTGGCACCTACCAAGCGCGTCCCCGGGTGGCGGATTGGGGATCGGCCAGGTCTCTCACGGAATCTGGCTAGTGGCGATTATAAGTAGGGTGAGAGAAGATAAAATTCTCAAAATCCTTTGCGAAGGTCGCTGCCGCGGACCACCACCAGTGCTCACATCTAGTGATACCTGGTACCTCTCTTCTCTCCTTTCTTAAACTAGTCTTGGGAGATAAGCTTTAATCTTTTCTATCGGCCTCCCTTGGCCAACCCTTGCTCTTCCAAGCCCCTACGCCATTGGGTTTCCAAGGGCTAGGAGCTACTCATTTTCCCACTACTTCTTCCTCTTCTTCTACAACCCAATCCCAAGGTGGTGAGGACATCCGTGCCGAAGGGATGCGTGGCACATGGGAGATGTGTCTCTAACGAGCCCTCCAGAATACCTGGCGCCCTTCTGGACTAAGTAGCCTTGTCCCAGTAAGCGGCTCTGCTGGGATGGACCTCCTTTCCGCACCACTCGTGGGAATCGTATGGATTCAAAAGAGAAAAACAATCCAACTCAGATGGAGGTGGAGGAAGGTCATAAAGACCAAGCCTCACCTACGTCTGAGGTAAACCCCGCTGGACTTGAACCTGCAGGCACTAACCCTGCAGCTCAAGAAACCCAGCAAAAGCGGAAGCCCAACCTCGAGCGCAGGTTGTCTGGTGCACAGCTCCGGAAACTTGCAATTGAGGCGGCCAAAGCTAGAGGTGAACCTATTAAACCCAGGAAGCCCAGGGCAAATAGGAAAACTAAAGCCAATCTGGAGGCTGAGAAACCTTCAGGCAGCAAAGCCGAGTCTGGGGAACCGAACCCAAGGCAAGGCAAACGGAAGTGCTCCGCAATCAGCACACCGTCACCCTGTGCGAGACAAACCAAGAAAGGCCGGTCTGAGCATGTACAGGTAAAACCCAGTACAACAACTGGGGCAACCTTCAAACAGGCTCTCACAGGCCACAAAATGGCAGTCTCGTTGGACTCGTTCCCGGAAGGAAAACTCACCGCGGAACAGTCCAAACAGATTCAGATGGCGATGACTCGGGAGATCTTTAAGTCTCCAGCTGGGGAGGGGCCGCAGTTTGCGGGTAGCTACCCGCAGGCTGGGGTACTTTTCGTAACCTGCATAAACGATCACGCCAGAGACTGGCTAATGGACAAAGTTCCAAAAATTCAACCCTGGGAGGGGGCGACCCTTAGAGTAGGACACGCTAAGGACGTTGTCAAAACTGCCAAGGTTGTGACATTTATACCCACGGAACTCCTTGATGACAAGGAGCCGGGTAAAATCCTTCAGAATCTGGGGATCCAAAACAAGGATCTCAATACAGGTGACTGGAGGCTCATCAGCAGCCGTAGTGAGAAACAGGGCATCACCCTTGTACTTGCTATGGGCGAACACGCCCTGAAGGAATTGGGCAAGAGGGGCTACCAAGCCTTTCTGGGCCTAAACCCAATCACCTTCAGAGTGACCAAAACACGCAAACAGGAGTCTGCAGGAACTGCGGGTGCTTCAAGCAAACCTGCAGCATAACAGGGCAGCCACGGCTGTCCTATGCAGGCTCCTTTCTCGTGGAGACGCGGACATAGCCCTCATACAAGAACCTTGGCTTTTTAAAGGAAAAGTTGGGGGCTTAGGCGAAGCCGGAGGTAAGTTAATATATGACTCCAACTCTGGTAATGTCAGATCCTGCATATTTATTAAGAAGGAATTACATGCCTTAAAGCTGACTGAATTCTGTTCTAGGGACCAGGCGGCGGTAAGGCTGAAATACATCATGGAAGGTGTATGGACTGAAGCTGTCCTCGCTTCAACCTATCTTCCATATGATGCAATCGATCCACCCCCATCTGAGGAACTCCGCCAGTTGGAGCAATTCTGTAGGCGCTCTAACCTACAGCTCATTATTGGGATGGATGCCAACGCACACCACACTGCTTGGGGAAGCAGTGATATCAACAGGACAGGTGAGTACCTTTTAGACTTTATTATTTCTGAAAATTTAGAGATATTAAATAGGGGGAATGAACCTACTTTTGTGACTAGAGCCCGTAAAGAGGTAATCGACGTTACTTTGGCATCTCCGCGTATACGATCCCAGGTAACTCGGTGGTATGTATCTGAGGAACCGTCGCTGTCTGATCACAGGCACATCTTCCTGGCGATCTCTGCATTTCAGAGGCCAATGGGGGAGTACCGTGATCCGAGGAGCACGGACTGGGAGAAATACAAGGAAACTTTGACCATCAACTGCAGTAACGTCAAAACCAGCATTAGGAATACTACTGACATAGAGCTTGCTTCCTGTGAACTACTTTAGGCTATTACAAACTCTTATCAGAATAACTGTCCTCTAGTAAAGCAAACCGCCAGGAAAAAGTCTACCTGGTGGAATAACGAACTACTGGAGCTAAGGAAAAAAACCCGCAGGCTGTTCAACAGAGCGAAGAAAACAGGTGAGTGGGATGAATATCAATCTGCACTCACCGAATACAATAAACGGGTCCGTAAGGCTAAACTGGATTCATGGAGGAAATACTGCCAGGAGGTTGAAAATACCAGCACGGCAGCCAGACTCCAAAAAATCCTGTCTAAAGATCCGGCCAATCCTATTGGCACTCTAAAAACCAGATGGAACCTACTCTGAAACTGGCAGGGAAACATTGGAGATTTTGCTCCAAACACATCTACCAGGATCAAGAGAAACTCAACTTAATGAGACCTACCCAGACGTCAATGTTCCGAATATTCGGCCCACAAGAAGCGACTGGGAAGTAGCAAAGGAAATCATAACCTACGAAAAAATCGAGTGGGCAATTGAATCATTTGAAGCCTACAAAGCACCTGGACCTGATGGGATAATCCCAGCACTACTACAGCAGGGAAAGCAAACCCTAGTTCCACTGCTTTGCAAACTCTTCCGTGCAAGCCTAGCTACGAGCTATTTGCCCAATGCATGGAAGCAGACTAAAATGGTCTTCATTCCAAAGCCGGGTAAGGACTGCTCCCAGGCAAAGGGACTTAGACCAATTACATTGTCGTCTTTTATGATAAAAACAATGGAAAAACTGATCGACAGGTATGTCAGGGAAAACTCTCTGACAGAGAGGCCACTCCACAAAAACCAACATGCCTATCAGTCAGAAAAATCATGCGAATCTGCTCATCATCAACTGGTGACCAGATTAGAACTCGCACTGAACAACAAGGAAATCGCACTTGCTGCATTTCTTGACATTGAGGGAGCTTTTGATCGAACCTCCTTCAACTCAATGGCCGCGGCTCTTGCCAGACATAATGTTAACGACACCATCTGTAGGTGGATAAACAACATGTTACTTGGCAGACGAGCGCAAGCAACGTTATTCAGCGAAACAATGGAGGTGTCAGTGGTCAAAGGATGCCCACAGGGAGGGGTTCTATCCCCACTACTGTGGGATATGGTTGTTGACGAACTCCTGGTGGAACTGAATAATAATGGCTTCTATACCCAGGGGTATGCGGATGACATCACTATACTTGTCGTGGGGAAGCATAACAAAACAACCTCGGAGCTTATGCAAAGGGCACTGAGAATTGTGGAGGGATGGTGCAACAAGGAAAACCTTACTGTTAATCCTGGCAAAACTGCGCTAATACCCTTCACTAGACGAAGGAAGCTGGATGATTTAAAATCTCCTCACTTCTTCGGTACCACACTCGGCTATGTTCAGGAGGTAAAGTACCTTGGATTAACTCTGGATTCTAAGCTAACCTGGAATCCACATATGCAGAATGTGATTAATAAGGGCAAAATGGCTCTAATGGCTACCAAAAGAGCTGTGGGGAAGAATTGGGGATTTCAGCCACGCATAGTACACTGGTTGTACACTGCTGTGGTAAGACCCATGATAACCTACGGTTCAACTATCTGGTGGCCAAAAATAGAACAGAGAAAGCAGAGCTGGAGTTATCCAAACTCCAGCGACTAGCATGTCTCTGTATAACGGGAGCTATTAGAAGCACTCCAACTGCAGCCATGGAAACCCTACTAAGCCTCCCCCCTCTTGGTATAATTATTAAGGCGGAGGCGAGGATTGGGGCATACAGGCTGAAATGTAACGGCAACTGGTGCTCTGGGCCTGCCCTAGGACACACCAGAATAACGAGCAGTATCACAAACCCAATATTTGAGATGGGCAGTGATACAATGCCAAAACGGATAAATACACACAGACCATACAAAACCCAGCTTACCTGGGGCGGTAGTGAGCGATCTCCTGGTCAGTCTCGGAAATTGGTTTGGTATACCGATGGATCCAAGACTGACAATGGAGCCGGCGCAGGAATACATGGTATGACCCCCAGGTTCAATGCTTATGCTTCCCTGGGGAAATATGCCACTGTTTTCCAGGCGGAAATATATGCCATTGAACTTTGTCTGCGAGAGAACTTGAGGAGGAGATATAAGGGCAGGGACATTACTATCTTCTCTGATAGTCAAGCGGCCATAAAAGCTTTGGCATCCCAACAAGTCAACTCAAGGTTGGTTTGGAACTGTCTGCAATGCCTCCTAAACCTGGCTAACCACAACAAAGTTACACTTTCCTGGGTGCCAGGACACAGGGGAATACAGGGCAATGAAAATGCAGACTCCCTGGCCAGGCGAGGCTCCGCAGCAATGTTTGTGGGTCCTGAACCTGTTTTTGGAATACCAAAAGCCTCGGTTCGTGGCTACATGACTCGGTGGATTCAAACACAACATCAGTCATACTGGAACCACATTCCAAGGCAAAATCACAGTAAATCAATGCTGGACTCACCATCGAAAGCATTGACAAGTGAACTACTAAAACTAAATAGGAATCAGATTAGGATAGTGACAGGATTAATAACCGGACACTGCACCCTAAGAAAACATATGCACACTATGGGCATCTATAGAGAAGAACCCATTTGCAGACTATGTGACGAAGAGGAAGAGACAGCCTCTCACATCATATATGAGTGCCCTGCACTTACATACTGGAGAACAAATCAAAACCTCATGGTGGACACTAACCACCAGGAGGCTGGAGACCAGAAAAGAACAGTAAAAGGGCTACTACACCTGTCTAAGGTGTCAAACCTTTTTAACTGAAAAAAATACACAAGAGATACAACAAGCCCTGTAGGCTGTAGTGTCGAGGCGGACAAAACCTCAACTTGTGTATTTACTTTATCAATCAAGCAATCAATCAATGCTTATTAATGAGTCGTAAGTCAGTATTTTTGCTCACACACTTAAGTGTTAAGCCATTGGTTTATTATTAAAAGCTTACTGTTCTTCCAGGCATAATGCAACTTTTAACTGACTATATTAAGGTATTGGTGAAGTTCGTCTAAGATTTATTTTAATTTTTCTACTAAAGATTAATAATATAAAGCACTACATCGAACCTTAAAAAAATATATAGCCACTTACAAAGAGGTGTTCTACAAAACTTAAACTTTATAAAACATTTAAATATACAAAATGAATGTAAGGTAATTACTTCTATAAAAAAAGATTTGACATACTTCTGTTTAAATTATTTATCTTGGCCCAAAAAAAAAATCATTTATTAATGCTAAAGTGTACCAAGTTAAAACACAAATCCAAATCAGGAATCCACCTAACAAAGACAAAGTCAAACTTCTTTGTTATAAATGCTTTTTGCAGAGCCGTTAATTTTTAATAGGTTTTCTGCTTGCTCCATTTGCAATGCAATTAGACTGTTTAGGGGTAAATATTTAACAAAGTTACAAAACCAACTACGGGTAAACTAGTTACATTAAAATGGTAAAATTTAGTTTACGCGGATTTATGACCGATAAACATAAATATGTAATTAGCGTGAAATTTGATAAATAAAATAAGTAAAAATTAAAAATCATTTCTAATTTTTTACTTTAATTACAGAAAACATGGTAAATAAACAGGCCATTTTATTTCGGGGTTTTATAAGCTATTTAGGTTGTAGGAAATTTTAAACTAATTGTAAGTGGTGGAACAATCATGGACATGGACAAACTTAAAGCCAAACTGAATTACTTATCAGCTATTACGTTTAATGCAAGTTATATTTTTTTTATTGTCTTGTGAAAGACCGTTATGGTAAAAAAAAATAATATTTTGGAATAAACGTTTTTAGTACATTATTTAAAAATAACAAACTGAAATACACACACCAACAAAAAGTGTTTAAAAGCCAAACGTGAACCATCATTGTAGTTTTATAGTTGATTTGATCGAATATTTAAATGGGTTAATCTCTTCAGACGGTTAAGATAAATGTTCTAAAATGATACTTGCTCATTTAATTACCTATGTTATTAGCCTGCAGTCTTAATAAATATGAAGATGATTTAAACATTTTGTCTAAGCCTTGTATTCAAGGCTTACTTTTCCTGAAACTATTCTTTACATGATCTTCTCAAAGTTAAATATATCTTGCAAAAATCATCGTTTTTTTTTTTCAATTGCAATTGTTCAGCAAACATTTTTTACTCTTCAAAATACAGAAAAACCTTTTTTTTTCGACCATAGATAACCTAGCTCTTAGTTCCCTAATTAATAATATTCTTTGTGGAAACTTCATGAAGCTTGAACACTCAATCTAGCCACAAGTATTACCAGTTCTTCTCCCATTCATCCAGTTTGCAAAATACGCTAGTGCTGGGGTTTAATGACCAGAAGTTGTAAATATTTTGAATCAAATCTATAACACTTAAACACCCCCACTGATTCTGAAGCACAGGTACTAGTTTTTCATGCATGTACCTTAACTTTTATGCCCCGCAAACTTCAAATTTGAAGAGTGCCGTAGATGTATCCAAATTTGGATTTTGCTGTTAATCTATGTTACCAAAAGCTTAGTTATCCCTCAATACCCACCGCTGTGTTTACACGTCGTTGTCGTGGTTGGGCCCAGTAGGATCTTTTGGAACATGCGCTGGGGTTGCTGGTTATCGGCAACTCTTTTGGCTAGCGTATGGAACAGGATCCGGAGCTAAGATAAACACAAGGCTTAACTCAAGGTGTTAGCATACCGTACTGATAAGTGAATGACATCCTGTGACAAAGGTGCGCTGATCGAAACGGATAAATTCATTTCGAGAGGTGCCACCCAAGGTCACAATCAGACAAAGGTGCCGCGACCGAAACGGGTGAATCCGTTTCGAAAGGTGCCCCTGAAGTCACCAGCGCCTGTTTCAAGGGGAAGGGCTAATCCATCCCGAACAAACAGGTGCTTAGAAAGGGAAAAGGGTTCCCTGGCTTTAAACAGAAAGCGGATAGGACCGTTTTCATAGTGTAAGACCGGAGATGTGGCCTCAGAAGAAACATCTGGTTCCTGTAACAAGGACCTGGTAGCTACCCACGTCATTAGAGCGGTTGAGGAGGGCATGACGGATCTAATCGTCTGCTCGTTATTTTCTTCAGGAGTCAGGGACACCAGAACACATATTGTGCTCATGTCCGATAGCGACACGAGTAAGAGGAGATGCAAGAACTATCTCACAATCTGATATCGGATTCATTAGAAGTCTGATCCTATTGGGAGAAATATAAAAAGGTGTGAGCCACAATAGACCGAGCGGTCGCAGTGGAGGGCGTAAAAAGTCCACTCACTTTAAACCTAAACTTAAACCTAAACCTATCCCTCGATGATGGACTTATTAAGAGCTGCTTATAAGTTGGTCTCGATGGTGTCAACGATATTTAGATAAACACACGTTTTTATTGCTTATCTTTTTAGTGTATTGATAGTTAGTTTTATCAGTTAATTTTCCCTTAAAACAGTTTGCATAACTTTCGGTAAACACTGTATAACAGCACCACAAAGTGACCCTAAGTAATCTTAATAACATTCTAAAATATATCTTTTTTAATAGTAATTAAACAAAACTTTTCATTAAACCATGGGCTAAACCAATAATCTGCATCATATTGTAAAATACCTTAGTAAAAAATTATAATTACTTTTCCACAATGCGTTTGGCTTTTAATATTTAGCAAGTTTTAAATCACCTGCAACACAGTTGTTTATAGAAGTTTTAAAAAATAGATTGCACTGCAGTCTTTTCCATCCACGTTTAAATCTTGAGGGTAATTTATTACAAGGCAGTAGTCTAGAGTAGGAATCTACCAAGAAAACACATATCTCATAAATTTATTTGCAACAACTTTTTACCATCAAATATAATCACAAGATATTGATTATAAATGCTATGGACAAACAAAATATCTTTAATTTAGCTTCAAGCTTTTAATTTTTGTTTTAACAATGGTTATCAGCTCTCTCAGCATATTTGCAACACATACCTTCCGAGTAACAAAATCAACAGTTAATCATCTTTACGAATAATAAAAACTGGGGATTAGATAACCTCATCAAATTACTAAAAGCAAGATAAATGCTAAATTAAAACAAGCAAAGCTCTTGTTAATTTTGTGAGGTATTAAAATGCAGATGGCGTATGACTGTAATCATGTTAAACCTAAAAAAAAAGTTAAAATAATGGTTAAACAGAAAGGCAGTGCAACCAGAGCCGGAGTGAAAACAATTATAAAAAGACAGTAGTAGTTGTGGACATTTACCGTTCAGGGCCCGGGCAATCGGGGACAGTAATCGAGGCTTTGTACTGTTCGGGTGGGCAGTTCATGGTCAGTTTCGTGGTGATGTGGCAACAATGGCAGTGGCAACCGCGCACAACAAAATGGCGGGCAACGATGGGCAGTGGGCACGGGTCACGGGTGGGCCATAAGGGACAGAACACATTAGTTAACATATTCTCAAAGTGACCAAGTGACATTGATTTAGCTCTTGTGTCGTTTAGAGTTTGTGTGATTTGGATACATTTTTTTCATTATTGTCGTATTATTAGCAGAACCAATATAAATCATGTAAAAATAAACCCTGTGATTAGGAAAATATGAGTGGTATCGCAACGCAATATTTTTGTCTTTAATTGGGTAACTTTAGGATTTCGGCGCTGTTCTGGTCTTTTGGGGAGGAGTTTACCTTACTTTTTTTAAAGTAAATTTCTATGCAAATAAAGTGGGTCAGGTAATTTGATCGCATACTAACAGTTGATTATTGGACACATTTTTACGTAAATTACCAAAAAGGATCATAAGGGACTTTTAAAGGTTAAATGATAACGATTTTATAATGGTTAGGCTAAACAAACGCGTTACAAAGTAAAGTTACTTAAAACTTAACAGAATACTATTAGTTACTAAAATTTTAATTTGTTAAGTACAAATGGCACAAGTTAAAAGTAATATAAAGAAGATGTAAGAAATAAAAATAAACCGTATTTTATTTATAAAGATCGTTAAATACGAAATGGTACCTATATACACAACTTAAACGACACAAGAAATCCGCTGTCAAGGTGAACACTGCAAATATTTGGCTAAAAACTAAAAAAACTAGAAATAAAGAAAAATTACAGTTAATAGATTATATAAAATGACATAACAAGTAGCACAGTTTCTTTTATATTCGTATATTACTCTATACTGCAGATTTATCCTCTATAGAAGGGCAATAATTTACGCTTATTTAGACTCTAAAAATAAGTTCGAGGGTATGTTTTAAGATATTAAGTGTAAAGTAATATAGCAAATGGTTAAATATTTGGAACAAAAATAAAAATCTGCAATATTGGGCAAATAACTAAAAAAGTTAAACAGAACGGTAAATGTGGCCTATGTTATTTTTAGGCTTAAAGTTAAATCGGCCAGCTGTACTCTACACATTAACTAAAACATTGAATCCTTGTAAAACTTAAAAACCAAATAAACTGTTTTAAGCTTTTTAAGTTTTTATTCACAAAAAAACTGTACTAAAATAAATAGTTACGATTTAATGGCTGCCAAAGATTATATTAAACTGGGCATATAAAGGCACATTAGAAAAGGATTAAAAGACTAACTTTTTGTTAATAAGCCACCAAAGAAAATACTATGTTGTAAAATGGTTAAAAATGTAATTAAATACATGGAATAAATTATTAATTATTATTTTATCAAATTATTTCAAAAAGGTAATTTAAATTATTAAAAAATATGATTTAAAAACCATAAATTATATATTATGGAGGTTTTGAATGCTCATGTTTAAAATTAACACCCCAATAGCTTTCAAAACTATCTTATATAAGATAACTATTAAAATTTTTAGAAACTTTAAAATACTGTAAAAATAGATAAGCAACTTATTTAACATAAATACATACATACACAAATAAAGATCAATAAAAATATTTATTCCATGCTAAAGCCAGACAAACTTTCTAGGAACATCATGTGCTTCATTTTACAAACACTTTTAAAATTTGTAAGTAATAAACTATTTTTATTGAAGATCACGATTAGGTTGTTTTTCATTAAGAAAAAAATAATTTGGATTCAGCACAAAATAACAGGAAGTTGTTGCTAATGATTAGTAAAAATTTTAAAACGAAAACTGTCGGCATGTTACAAAATACACATTTTTGATTATGAATACCATAGAATTGGGATTATATATATATATATATTCCAATCCCTAGCAAAATTCAATTCTTTGATATAAACAATGACTTTTTGGAAAAATAATAAAATTTCCTAGAATTTTTTTTTGGCTAAGGCATAAGCATTTAAGTTATTGTTTAATTATGTTAAAGAAAACACCAGTTACACGATATTCATATATACTGACCTGGCTCCTTAATTTTGTGATATTCTGACCCCCTTTTCCGATTATGGAACCCGCTACCTAAAAAAAAATATAAAATAATGACTGCTAGAGGTTTTAAAACTTTAAATTTCAAATATTATATCAGACCATGAGTATAATTACAACTACAATACAATCTAAATTATGTGACCTGGAATTTTTGGTAAATACATATAATTTAAAACTCGCTTTAAAGACACATATTTTTTAAAGTGCATTGATAAAGTGTAAGCTCGAAATATTTAAAAACAGTAAACACTCTGCATTTTATGTGCATCCTGCACCATATATTATTACACTTATAAATTTAAATCTAATGTACAGGCCTGTCTTAAATGTACTACTAGCATGGCCGGATTTACCCTTAGCGCCGCCCCTGGGCACTAAAGAAAATGCCGCACTATCACCGAAACTTTATATAATATTATGATTTTGATATACAATTTTTAAAGTGAAACTTGTTTTTCGACGTATGAGAGATATTTTATAGCAATGTTAAAAAAAATCGCCACACTTTTCCTGTTACGCTCGACCGTCACGTGGGGGTGAGCGCACTCGATTTCGCTGTGAATGTGCTAGTGTCATAGAATCGTGTCTCAATTTAAGCCTACCAAATTATCTTACTTTGGGCATTTGTATCGAAAAGGGCTTTACCAAACTTAGATTTTCTACACTATTTGAAACGATTCCTACCGGTGGTAAATTTTGAGAAATCCCAAAAATAAAATATTCAAAAATATTTTTTTTTTAATTAACTTTTATACGGCTGTACCGATCAATTCTAAAAACTAATCAGCTCTTAATCTCAAAAAAACGTGTCGATCGCCACCAAACATTTCAAAATTCGTTGATTCGTTCGAGAGATATCGTGGAAAAATTTTGAGAACAGTTTTTTATATTTGAGCCATTTCACAAGTTTTAAAAATTTTAAGCTAATTCAGGGGTCTTTCCTGTACATTCAAGAAGTTCCTCGTAAAAATTAATAATTATATGGATATTATTGTTTTTTTTTTTAATTTTACTACTTTACCCCTTTTAAAAATATTGCGCGGGATTCAGGAGGCACTTTGTATCATTAGAAAAATTCCTGTGAAAATTAAAAGCGTTGGACGCTCCCCCAACACTGACTAGAAATTATTATATCCATATTTTGAGGTTTTTCTGATATTTGGACCACTTTAAAAATTATGAGCAAAACTTAGGAGGCTTTCTCATGTAAATTTAAAATTAGCGGGAAGTTTCAGGGATGCCCTGTTGGGTCAACCGTTTTACTAATTATTTTTTACCTAAACCGTACCGATTTATGTTGAATATAAAGTTAAATAAAATTTTAACGCTCTTAAAAAAAAAGTTAAGTAGGTACCACAAAGTTGTTTTATTGAGAATCTCTCTAAAAATTAAGATAGGCTAATATTTAGTTTAGACACCAAGTGCAATTATTTTAAGTCTCCATAGCCTAAGTCTTACCCCTAGAATGTTACCGCAGCTGTATCGTAAGTCGGAGTGTAAAAACATCTCAATTTGGTTGTCCAAGCTATACCGACTTAAGTTTGTGCTCTCACTATCTGCATCGTTACAACGAATTATTTTAAATTTCATATTTTATCAGCCCCTAATATCAAATACATTGGATATTTATTAAACAGGAAATTCTAAAGCCTCAAGCTGAAAAAGCTTAAGTCCTTCATAAAAGCAGTTATCAAGCTATGCACATTTATTTGGCTTGGTAAGATAACTTCATATTAAAAAAAAAAAACTAGTCAAGTGATAACATAGCAAAATCCCCATGAATATTTCCCAAGGGCATAACTTTTAGATTCAGAATTAACACAAGTATGTTTTTCATTTGATTTAAATTTACATGACTTTTTTTTTCTTTTTAGCTTTCCTTTCGCATGTAAAAGGGTGATCGAATTGCTAGGACCTCTGGTTATATTCCTCCTTTAGAAAAAACAATTTCTATAATCTTTTTAGACCAAATTTATTATCAAAAACCAAAGAAATATTTTGGAGAGCTTTCAGGACAGCGTTAACATTTCTTGAGGTCTAATGTACACAATAAACCTATAATTTGTTTCACAGTAACTACTGAAGTTGGAGGTGCATGTATCTTTTAAGCATATTTTTTTAATTAAAATCACTGATTAAAAGAAAATCATTCAATTTAATATCACCGAACCCTGACACAAATGCTATTTTTTGACCCTGCGCCATATTATTTCGTGGCAAATAAGGGGATATAACTTTTGTAGTTAAAAATTGTTCCGCATGCTTGGCTATTTATAACTTGATTAATAAAGGTTATTAGCGAACTTGGCCAACGTGGTTGGTAAGGCATTTTCCTCGTTTAAGATTCACTTTATTAAAAGTAATGACTATAACTAATTAGTTCATTTAACTTTTAATTTAGACAATAAATTATCTCAAAAAAATACAAAAAGATTACTTAAACGAGGATTTATATGAAGATTCGTCCTTCATAATTAGGCACATAACTAAAAAAATCATTTTAAATTAAGCTATAAAGAGTTTTTATATTAAATATATTAGTTTTGAAAATTTTAAATTCAATAACATAATTCAAGAATAATGCAAGAAAAGAAACTTGAATCTATTGACTGACATTATAAAGGAATATTTTGGCTAGGTTATAAAATGCACCAATAGCCTTGTTTACACAGGGTGGACCAAATTTTTAGCTTGAGGACTAAATGACGTCACGCGTACTTTTTTTCTGGTGTAACACATGAGTATTAAAATTTGCTACTCAAATTTGAACCGTCTCAACTAGGGTAGACCACATACAGACAGGGGCACCCTACTAGGTATATAGCAATGGACCGGACGAATTTGCAATCGTCCGCTATTGGTGTATGCATTCTTTTTTGTTCAGTAAGAAACAAACACAATTTTCAGTTTGTTGGAAATTATAAAAGTTACTGAGGATTGAACGAAAGCGCGCCGGTTGGTGGCGCGAATCTCCGCTGCAGTGCTTAGAGGGTAATCGCAAATTCGTCCGGTCCATTGCTATATACCTAGCAGGGTGCCCCTGTCTGTATATATTTTTGATTTTTGATAGTTCGCGTTCCGCAAGAAAAACCGGGAATTCCAGTCAACCTACAGAATTTTGTTGTTGTTTTTACGGTTTTTAAGTTTTGTAGATATTTTTCTGCAATTTTTTTTATTATTAATTTAAAAATATATATTAAAAAAAAACAGGTTAACTCTAATTTCAGTACTAAAATTAAACACGAATTAAATTGATCCAGAAATTAAGTTGGTGTAAACAGTCCTTCATTTACCAGCAGGCTGGGTAGGGTGGAGTCTAGGGCGGTACATTTTAGGGGCGGCTAATTTGGTGCAGGATTTTTTTTTATAACGTCTTAAAAATATTTATATTTCTATACCTAAATGTTATTAGGTCCACACAAACAATTTACATGTAATATGTTTCACCAAATAATTGATAATATTGTTTTTAAACTGAAGGTAACCGCAATAAAAATTATTTAATTACGTTTACCGAAATACCAAATGTATATTATTGTGTTAATAGTATTAAGGCATACCTTACCCGCCTAATTAGTAGTACATAACTAAGCTTTTATTAGATCAGAAATATATCCAAAAACTATTTCTTGTGCAATCTCAACTAAATCGTTGGGTTGTAAAAATAATTAAAGAACCGACATCGACACATCGATCCCTAGTTGAAAATCGTACTAATTACAGAAACAAGGTGGTGTAATTAGAACGATGGTAATAAAATTTAATTTCATTGACAAAACAATTGTAATTAATATGATTGTGAGCTAGGGTATCGAATTGTAACGGTCCGTGGAGGCGGCAAAATTTGAATAGCCTACTGGCGGCTAATGTGTTAATCTGCCACTGGGTGTAAACACTGTGTACTAAGAAAAATAAGTCCTCGATTTAGTTCACGGACCTAATTAATCTTCGCGGGGTAAACTAGGCTAATATATATATTTAAATGTTAGATGTAAATATGGGAATGACATCTGACGTTTAACCCAACGGTTAAATGTCTAATACACGTATTAAAGCTGCAAAATCACAAAAATCAAGCCATAACTAATAACAAAAATCACTACAATTTAAAAAAGTTTAAAATTCTATAAAATAATATACAGGCTGTAAAAAGTATAATGCTCATAATTTTAATGAGCGATAGTGGAGCTCAAAATAAGTCGAAAAGTTTACATGACATATGTGTCAAAACTTGACAGATTTTTGTCTAAACGATGTCAAAGTTTGAACTTTGAAAGCAATTATTCCTGAAAACCTGACATTTTTTTCTTAATCGCTTATCAGTAGATTCATTTGCTAATAAAATAAACTAAGTTTCAAATGTTTCAATTTACAAATTAAAAAAAAATAATATTAATAATAATTTTTAAGTAAAAAATGTAAAAAACAATTGGCAACAGAGCTACCTAGGTAGAAGCCTTGTGTAGTCAGTTGTAAATACGTGTTTAAAGACCGCGACATTTTTGGTTGTTTTTAAATCGGAAAAAATGCGGATATGATATAAATTTACAACTATAGTGTCCAAGAGTTTTGAAAACGAGATGTGTGCAACCGAGAAATCTTATTCTTCAAGCTGTTTTAAAACATAATAATTTGTGCTCTAAAATGAATATTTAGGCTATTTGTTGTAAGAACAATTATTTTTTAATTACAAATATTAACCAAACAATAATGTATTGATTTTTACATAAATTTAATTTCAAATTAAATATCAAAACAAATTGCAAGAGGTAATTTTTATTATGTGTATATAAATAAACATCTCCTTAAAAAAAGTGTAAACTTGCAAAACTCGCAAAAAACTTTCGACTCGCTTCGATGAAACGCCAAAAGCCAATTTTTTAAAACTTTGAAAGGCTATATTTCGAAAACAGTTAACTTTTGACCCATATGTTTTTAGCTTTTTCGACTTGTTTTGAGCTTCACTATTGCCGATTGAAATCGTGAGCATCATACTTTTTACTCCCTGTATATATATATATATATATATATATATATATATATATATATATATATATATATATATATATATATATATATATATATATATATATATATAATATAAATATATAAAATATATTTTCTGTTTTTACGCACATCGTAACCGTTAGAACAAAAAATAATTAAAAAAGTATTCCTAACAATATAACTGGACTAAACTTTTACTATTATTATTAAAACAGTTAGTCAAAAAAATATCAGGTCTCGTTAAGTTACTGAAAGATTTCCTGAAAATAACGGCAATCTAATTTCTATTTAATCGCATTATACTTTTCAAGTGATTAAACTCATTGCATTCTAACCGTAATTTTTTCCCGAGTCCTAACTCCCATTATATTGTTGCTATTTTACTTCTTTGTAGGTAATTACCAATAATGCTTAAAAAAAACTGGATACAATTCAGTTATTTTTCTTTACTTTATTCAACTACGCTGAAAATGTTTCTTTTCTTTTCTCATTCAATTTTTGCTGTCAAGTTTTTACGTCTAACCTTCTTTATATCCACAAAAAGTGGTCATGTCCTACACCACCCCATAGCTTTTGTGTTTTGGTAGGAAAGTGACGTTGATGGATGCCAGTTCTTTGTTTTCAATTTAGTAAATTAACGCTTGCCAACAAGTCACAATGGAACTCATCAGCCAAAACTTAGGTAGGCATATTTGTATTTTAGTATTGCTTTTATTTTAATTACAGGATGAGAGTTAGCGCTATACTGTAAGTCGTCCAACCTTATTTGCTATTATTGGGCAAAATACACCCTTTACAGCGTGGTCCAAAAAACCGGAGCAATAAAAAACTGTATAATTATTTGTTATATTTTTTCAAGTTATATTCAAAGATGAAGTCGGTTACAACAAAAAAAATACAGCTTTTTGTTTTTAAGGGTTTTTAAATTAAAGTTTTTTTTTTGATCTTTTAAAATTAGTATTGCTAATAACTTAATGTGAAAATTTAATTGATTTAATTTTAAATTCATTTTTTTTTGGAAGAAAATAGCAAATCTGATTTAAATCTACGCAGGACTATGATTTTTCAAACTATGCATAAAATTGAATTAGCTTACATCAGAGATTAATAAAATCTTTGGAATGTCTTTCTTACCTTACTAGGAATAAGTAAGCGCACTTCTTCATCTCCGGCCCTTCTGGAGCGTTTTAATGGGCTTCCCATATCACCATCAGCACCTCGCTTCATGGCTAGACTGATGTCTAAAAAGAATAGAATATCAATTAGTTCATAATGTTTTTCCAAATATTCTAATACAAATTTTTAAATGAGTTTGCATTTTGTATATTTATAATACACCATAAATCGACCCATCGAAGAAAAAAAGAACCAATTGTATTCAGTATGCCCTTTTAAATAATATTAACTATGCGCTGATCATTTATTAAAAGGTTTTACATGATAACCTATAAAAATGTAAGTGCGTAAAGTGCAAAAAATAGCCCCCTTGAAATAATTATAGTTAGTATGCCATCTAATCGATATAATTATACGCGATAAATTAACTTTCGAAAACTTTAATTTAGCATACTAAGTACGATTGTTCCAAAACTCTTATTTTTTTTTTACCAGAGCTGTAGGTTATTAAATAAAAATAATTGAAAAATCGTATTCAATTACTTCTCAGTAATTGAATTACTTTAATTCAATTACTTTCTGGAAAAGGTAATTGTATTTGTATTATCAATTAATAGGCTAATGTAATGCTAATTGGTTTTCACGAATCCCAAGTAATTCAATTACTTAGAAAGTAATTCGTTTACTTATAAAGTAATTAAATTACTTAGAAATTAATTTAATTATTAGGTAATTGGGACGAAAAATTCAATTACTTTCCTTTATGGAAAAACTGCCGAAAATTTGGCCAGCCAGAAAGAGCATTTGGAAACACGGAGGGCAGCTTTGAATTTGTTCGGGGTAGGATAAAAAGAAATTTTTATTTTAAAGTCATTTAATGTTGAACTTACCGAGAAAGCCGTTGGGATAGTGTGACGTGCGCGTATGATGAATGTGTACTATCCAGTACGGTAAAGCTAACAATCCTATAAAATATATTATTCAAGATAATGTCGTTTTTATCGTTGAAAAATTAGCTCAAACGTACAAAACACTAAGTTTAATTAGTTTTTAGCGTATACAAAGTAGGTGTAAATTAACAAACATAATATAAGAGAAAACTACCATTATTTTAGAACGGCAAAAACTAATATTTGAACTTGTTTATAATTAAAAGGTATGCTGTAATTTAAAGGCAGAACCTTCTACTTAAAAATCGGAAATTAAACTTACTTTTTCAACTTATCTTGAATAGTGATTAGATTTAATAGGATTGCCAGTCGCAAATTTTTTTAAATTGATATTTACTTTTGGAAAATTATCAAGATTTTGTTATTCTTATAACATGTTTTACATCGTAATTCCTCTTATTCAAAATGCTCTCTGGAAATAAAAATCGATTACATGTTATTCCATTACAATCTTTAAAAATAAAATTAAACCCGGTAATACAGATGAGTAGAAGGTTACAAAGAACTGGTTTTGTTTTTTGAATGAGGTTTTACCTTTAAATTGTAACAACTTTGGATTACATACGTGTTTTAGATATTTTTTCTTACGTAAAAAATAAACGTAGTTTTCTTTATGTTATGTATCTTAATTTTCAGCTATATAGTATATGCTCTAATTTCGAAATTCTAATCAATGTTTTGTAAGTGTAATTTTTTTTTTATATAAATAAATGTTTTTGAAAAATCAAAAATACAATTTTGCATATCTACCGCAAATTAGGCCAGTTTAAGTATTATTTTCGTTAATTCAAAATATGTGAATAATAATAATACATACATTTTCAAGGCAAGAAACTCAATTAACACAAATCCATTTATGTATAAACCGACAAGATCTATATTTTATTGTATTTTAATTTGTTCATAAATGCAAATATTGAAACCACATTCCATTTATCAGGGATAAAAAATACCGTTTGATTTCTGGCTACAATTTAGATTTATAATTTGAAATGCTATTTATATCAACAAATCAACAAAAATATATATATATATATATATATATATATATATATATATATATATATATATATATATATATTTTAATTTTTATATATATATATATATATATATATATATATATATATATATATATATATATATATATTACATTTTAGGTAATAAAAAATTGTGGCGCTGCATCTGTATGTTGTAATAATGGTATTAGATGGTGTAAAAATGTTCTTTTATTAAGCAATTAACCATGTAAAGAATTGTTTTTTTTATTGTATTAATTAATTAAATATCCTCAAAATACGTCGTGCTTAAACTGAGTTCAATTGTTTTCAGGCGATGACGTAAAAAACATTCTAAACCAAACGATAGAAATAATTATAATGTATGTAAATTAGCACTACGATGGCCGTATAAACTACAGACACAAATGTTTAAAGAAAGTTAAGTAAACAAATTATTTAAATTCCAAAGGTGAACTGTCATACTCTTTTTAAGTGTGTGCAAATACATTAAACAGCTTAAAAATAAGTGTTAATACAGTCATTTCCTCCTTTACAGTACGTATGGCACACATACAATAAAAATGATATGACTAGACTTAAGCCGCATATACATTGGAACTAATATTCAAGTAAAAATATTTTAAAAAATGAACGACATGAAATGTGCAAGTAGCAGGCTTTAATATTTTGTGATAGTATCAGTAATTTTTTTGCGATTCAATAACCAGACGAATTTTGCCAGTAGACTGTCTTTCTGAAGTCACAATTATCTTAAAATCGATTCCCACCTAAGAGTTTTAACCAAGAGCTTATAACCCCGGGTGGCCTTTAAGATTTTTTCCAAAATCCCCTGTATAAATTTACAGTTGGGAACAGAATAAGTGTTTGGTATTCAAATGTGCATGGATATGAAGTTTTACCCGCGTCCTTGTAAGAAACCCAACAATCAGCTGATGGGTGACGACTCATGTCTCACGGGTAAAACCCCTTAAGTGGGGATCGGCCGTTAGAATTTAAAATGCAGGCAGGGTTTTATTCATGAAACAAAAAAAAAATGCCACATTTACCTACTAGACTCCAAACCATGCACAATTTAAGGAAATGAGCAATTTTCGGACTTCCTATTCAGTCTAATGGTTAGGTTCTACCTACAGAGCAAGTCTATTAAGGAAAACAACAGTCATGAGATTTCTCCACAATTTTTCCATTTATTAAACTCAGAAAAAAAAAGGAGATCCTACCAAACACACTTACATAAATATAAGGGCAAAAATCCTATCCAAAAATCTGGACCTCTTAAGTTCTGTACACAACTTCGTTTCACTCTTTTTTGACTTCACTGGCTGTATTAAAAAAAAACTGTTCGTATTACTAAAAAAGGAAATAATACGGACAAATCAGTTAAAACTTACCGAGTCAAAAAACAGTGGAACAAAATTTTGTACAAAACTTGATCTTATTTTAGATGTCAGTACTTTCAGAGGCCGATACTTTGTATAGGAACTTGACCCTTATTTTTATTGGGATCGTATAATCTATTATCATCCTATTTATAGCTTCCAGTATAGAATTCTCTTTGATTAGTCAGTACGGCTAATTAATAATGAATTAATTTCCTAATAACTGACTTTGGGTAAAAATCTGTTAACCAAGCTCGCGAAACCGTTTGCGCTCCGTTAAAAGCAGTTACAAAGTTAACTAAATATAAAAATTCCAAAATTATACTATTTTCAATAATGAAATTTATTTATTTTTTTTTTTTGAAAAATCTTGAAAATTCATACATTTTTTGTGTCTTATTATTATTAGAGTTTTTAAGACGTGTATAGAGGGAAATTGCTGGCATTTGTTATTTTTACGTTATTGCCTTGAATAAAAAAAAAATGACTTGAAATTTTGCATTTTATTTAAGGTTTTTACCCTAAAAATCCCACCAGCGAATTATGGGAATTACGGAGTTCTTTAAATGCGCTTCTATGTTTAAAAACATACATGTTATTTTTTTAAGAACAATATATCCTTTTCATGTAAAACTGTGGGAGAAGTATTGGTTCTTAGTTATGAAAAATGTAAAATTTCGATAATCATCACTAAAATTCCAAATCACCATGATGAAAATATTTAATTATATTTTTAGGCTTGATTCCTTATCTTAAACATATATCCATTAAAATATGTAGAGCAACGTATTAATCCTACCAAAAACATTTATGTAAAATAAGGGCCAAGTTTCTATCCAAAAATCTCGGCTTTTTAAAATACTAAAATTAGATCAAGTTCTATCAACAATTTTGTTCTATCTTTTTTGACTTGGCAAGTTTTTTATTGATCTGCCCGTATTAACGCATGTTCTTTTTTCATTAATACAGATAGATTTATCTATTAACACATAGTCCAGTAACTGAAGACCTGAAAGTACCCAAAGCTGTAAATAAATCTGTACAGTTTTCATTTGTGGTGCAATTCTTGGGTTTTCGCGGATGCTTTCGAGCGAGAAAAAGTTTATCACGATTCAGACCTGGGAACCTGCCAAAATATGCGAATTAGAGAATTTTTGTTTAGACAAAAAATGAAGATCACCTCGAAATCTAGAAAAATGGCCCTTACCATTTTTTTCGCAACACTAATATTTTTCGCAAAAACGACCGTCAAAAAATCATTTCACACTGGATATAATATGTGGTAGTAGGCTAAAAAATGCAGATGGGCAAAACATTTTTTTATCAAAACGCAAGAAAGATGGTGAAGGAAATTTTCTGGGATCATTGAACACTTGCTAAGGTCTCATTATAAAAAAGAAATGTTAATAACAAACCATTTTTTCAAAAAATATCAATAAATTGATAAGATACTCTCTAAAATATTGTGAAAAAAAACTTTGACAGCTTTTTTAAATATTCTTAAAAATCAGAATGGACTCTCCAACTCATATGCAATTATAGGTACGGGTTTTCCCATTCTGATAAACTTTAAATGATTAAAAAACGTACATTATTGACCGAGTAATGGAACAATTCGTCCGCCCGCTTATAAGTGAATCCATAAAGATAGCGGCATTCTAGCGATAGAGCGGCACCTGAAATGAGGGGACTTTTGGGTCCCGTTATCTCGAAAACTATAAATTTTTAAAAAAAAAACAATAAGGATCATTTTTGTAGATTACAAGGCGATCTTTATTTTTTGTCTTAACAAAAATTATCCAGTTCGCATATTTTGGCAGATATTAGCGGAAAACCCATTCTTTGGGCCTTAAGGGGCCATTTTTAGCCCTTTCCCACCTGTTAATGTTAATAAACTTTTTTTCGCTCGAAACCATCCCCAAAGACCTAAGAATTGCGCCACAAGGAAAAACTGTACAGATTTATTTACAACTTTGTCCCTTCATTTACTGGACTTACAGGCAGATCAGTAAAAAACTTCGTATGTCAAGAAAAAAAAATGAACAAAATTATGGAGAGAACTTGGGTCTACCTTTACATCTTACCTAAAAGACCGAAATTTTTGGAGAGGAAGTTGGCCCTTATTTTACATAAGTGTTTTTGGTTGGGTCTCTTCTCTTTTTTATGACTTCAATAAATGGGAAAAAAGGGAGGGGGGATCTTATGCCTTTTTTCTCAGTATAGTTTGCTATGTAGGTAGAACCTAACGTTCAGACTAAATATAAAGTACAAACATTACTCATTTTAATGACTTTTAATTCGAGTCAGGATTGGGGTCTTATAGGTAAAATGTAGCAATTTTCTCTGGTTAGTAAATAAAATCCTGCCTGCATTTTAAATTTTTGGACAATTATGACCATTTTTACACCAAGAAAGTAAGAAAAAAAATCTTGTAACAGAAAAAGCAATATAAGTGTTCTAGGAAAAATAAATATATCACACTTTTAATACCAATTTATTAAATTGTGTTAAATTACCGAACACAAATAAGCAGTAACTAAGCATGTAGTTAATAAAGCAGAACTAAAAATGCATACCCCAATTTAAAAACATCCTTTTATTTTAAACATACTTAGCACTGCCTTGTTATCAATTTTCAATAAAATAAATAGTAAAATAAATAGTTAACTAAGAACAATAGGCATGCTTCCAATTACACGGCTCGTTAAAAGTAATGGTTTTTTAAATAGAAAGCTTCTGTGAAACAGATCAAAGTAGAATAGCAGCCCAAAGTTAAAGTAATATGTGTTAGGTAATCTGACATAGTAGAAACACTTTTTTTGTGATGAGATAAAAATAAAGTTCAATTTTGTCGACCATTTTTGATTTGGATAATACAAGCAGTTAATAGGGAATTTTTATTTCTGAATAATCTAAATTTTACCGACCCATCCTGAATTTTAATATAGTTAAAGCAGTGAATTACATCCAAGCACCGTCAAAAAAAAGACTTTCTTGTCAGTTCACAACAAAAAAATGTGTATTAGGTGGTCGTTTTTTTTCTCGTAACAATGCAAAGCAAAATGAATGAATGAGTTTTTAAAAGTTATTATATTTAAATGTAATGTATATATGAAGTGACATAGAAAATGCAACACCCAGAGTTATTTATTAAATTTTGATAAAAACTTGTAAACATATTTGCTATCATGGAAGTATACGCTGATAAAATTTTGAAGGCATTCGGAGCCGTATTTTTTTGTAAAGGCTTTTTTTTGTCATATCAGGTCCCGAACATATATGAACACGTTTACTTAATTTTCAGTGATTTTTCTGTCTTAGATTTGTTGTTTCGTTTTATTATCATGCCTAGAGTTCCCAGACGCACTAATTTCACTCATCTTTCCAAGTTTCAAAGAGGTCGGATAGTCAGGTTACGCGAAGCCGGATTTTCTTTTAGAGAAATCGCTAATCAGGTAAATCGAAACGAGAATGTTGTCGAACGTGGTTCCAAGAAGGCCGAAATTGACGAGTTAGAGGTACTGGACGCCAAAGACAGACTACAGAGCGACAGAATCGTTATGGTATGCTTATGGCAGCAGGTCACGATTAGTGTTTGTTTATTCGAGGTAGCATGACTGCCCAGCGGTATATCCACGAAGTTTTACAACTACATATTCTACCCTTTTTGGAAACATTACAAGCTCCACTTTTTTAGCAGGACAATGCAGACTTTCGCCTTCTCGATCCTCAGGCCGTTCCCGCATCGGACATGTATGGGATAGGATGGGAAGAAGGTTGCTAAATTCACCGCACCCCTCACAAACATTGGAGGCTCTACGTAACCAAATTCAGATGACCTGGGATACAATATACCAAGAAGACATCAATCACCTAATCCAATCAATACCGCGACGTCTTAACGAATGTGTAGCTTTCTATTTATCAGTAGACCTAAAAATTAAGTATGCTCAAAATTACAGCACTACTACTGGGTTTTGCATTTTCTATGTCACTTAGTATATTTCTACTACTTATTATTTATTAACTCGGATGCAGGACGGGGGTCTGTTAGTCCAGGCCAAAAACATAATGTTTTATAATTTTCAAAATAATTTTTAAAAATATTGTTCTTCTAGGTACCTTTTGGAGTAACAGCTACTTACATTTTGTCATACAGAAAACTTAATAATTTTTTTATAATATGATGTAATTCGAGCTTTTGTCCTAATAGACCACCGTCGTTGCAATGTTGCAATATTATTTATCACGCGTTTATGAATCCATCTGGGAAATATTCGGTAAATTAATCTTTGCGGCTACCGTTGATCCTACTATACTCCGACTATTTATAAAAAAATTGGGAAAAGAACTGGTAAAAAACCACATGTCTTTAACAAGTTCTTCTGGGCTGCACAGGTACAATCGTGATTCCGCTGAAAAATATTCAGGAACCAAGAGGCATGATGAACGTGCTCCCCTCCAAATAAGAGGGGTCATTTTAAATATTGCAAAAAACGTAAAACATGCTATTTTTGTAAATTTTGCAAATGCTGGCTCTGCATGGAACATACTTTAGTCTGCTGAAGAGAATGTGCGGACTAGCAAGCAAATAAATAGGATCAAAGTTTAGGTTGATACAATTTCTGCAAGAAATTTTTTAATGACACCTATTTGCATTTTATGTTAGTTTTAAGTTCCTAATATAAGAATATATTGGTTATGTTCCGCATTTTGCATTTTTTTGTTACTATTTAATTTTTTAAAAATAAAATGTTAAAAATCACACTTTCTTTTTAAGTTTTTTTATTTTAGTAAAACTAAGAAATATATTTTTTTCCATGTAATATAAAAAACAATAAGACAAAAATGTAAGAATTAAATAATGAAATAATTTTTGATCAAATGTATTAATGAAAGCGAAAAATCACTCCACCATATTTAGTCCTAATAGACCACCGTCATTTACTCTTGATATTTTAAATAGGTCGTACATCGTAGTGTTAATATCTTAAAAGTCGAGGTTGGGTGTAGAATCCCAGAATACTTATGGGTATGGTATTCTGGGGGTAGAATGTTGTACATAAGATAAAAAAACAGGTTTTTAAGTTAAAATAAGATAGATGATCCAATATACAAAAATATTAAAGAATTAAAACTTATTTTAAGCCAAAGTATTTTTGTATTGAACAGTTTTTTCTATAAAACTTTAATTTTCCACATATACTAATAAAATAAAATAAATTTATGCGCATAAGACTTTTACAAGTAATGATACACAAAGGCGGTATTTATTTGTACCTATGTAGCCCTAGAAGGCGTGTATGAAGCATAAGAACTAGGTACCGTAGATGCCGGGCCGTTTTCTTGAATTGTTACTGATAATTTTCGTTTCTGTAACATACCCTTGTGAATATTTTTAATACGGTATAGAACAAAACTTCTTACTGACGTAATTTTTATGTACTTTTATATTAACGTTAAAATGTTGCCATGTATAGAATGGTCTTTTGAATACAAGTTCGATACATCTGTTAATATACGTATCAGATACAATTATAATTTGTTAAAACATAAAATGTTATTGGTCTAACGTTATAATAATGATATTATTTAATGCAGAATCGTTACGTTTACTGCGTCTATTACATTTCCTCGTGGAAATGTAAACACAGTTAACATATCGACCTCGTTTGCTTAAATGTACCCCGCACAGAGATTGTTACATTTTTTGACAACGACGCCAGGTTTAGCAAGAAAGATTAGCTTCGCTTTAGTACTTAACCTTACTTTATTTTAAGAACAATTGTGTTTTGTGTTGTAAATTTAAAGTTTTTTCTCGTGATATTAAAGGGAAATATGTTTAAGTCATTTTTTACCATCACTATATACAAAAGCACGTAGTTTTCGATTATGGTCACCCGTTGGATTACTAACCATGCCCGAAATTGCGTAATGGAGGTTAGAACAATATCTTCCGTAATTCGGCATACATTTTTCTAAGGTTGCGTCATGTCATAAAAGACAATGCCAATACGCCCGGCAAAATTATGTTTTTTCCAAGAGGCCAAGGATAATTTCAATTTTTTTTTAAATAATCCTGAAAGCGTGGTCTTTTTTTTAAGTCGAAAACAAGTTGTCAGTTCTGACAGAAATCGGTTATACCTACTTGGCAGGTACACTGCACTTAAATATACTGCAGTCTCTGATAGGCACATCATATTGAAAAATATTGTCCCCCGAAAGGTAACAAAGAAAACTCAAATAAAAGAGGGCTTTTCCTTACGAAAGATCTTATGAATCTGCGTCAAATTTACCTAGGAAAGATAAAAAGGTTAATGGCCAAGAATAGTTAGTCGATCCGATTTATCGAAATGGCAAGTATAAGTTATCCATCAAATCTCAGAAGAATGCTACTTTTACTCTTGATTCAAGTGACCTAATGAAAAGTTATGGTTATTAGTTTTTAAGTGTTTAAACCAGGGTTGTAACGGAGGCCTTCTTAGCGGAGGCGGAGGTGAAATTAGAAGTGGAAAAAATAGAAATTAATGATTTATTAAAGTCAAAAATATTTATTTTAAATGGGTACATAACATACATACAGGGTTATTCAACGAGAACTAGACAGGCCGCTTTTTTGACTCTACCTGTACTTTTATAAAAAAAAGTGAAATAGCCATCATATATAATTTTTCCCTCCAAATCCGAAAATGATTAATTAAAATAATTGAACATCAAATAAAACTGCTAGGGGTCATCTTGATATTTTTTAAACGGAAAGCCAATTTTTTATGTTATTATCCGATTCCTCGTATATCTTTTGATCTAAAATGATAATTTTTTAATTCAAAATGGTCCATCTGTCTCTCGTCTGTTCACTCTTTAACGATAGTGTCATTCAGACAACTAAAAAAATATAATTTAAAAGTTGTTTATATTTTTCATAAATTAGGAACAAATAACGTTAAAAAATGAAATATTTATTAGAAGACCGTCAACACACTGTAATACAATAGATACAATTCTAATAATTAAGACTCTATTTGTAGAATAAACAATAAACAATAAGTAGAAAAAACAATATAACATATAAAACAAATACCCCATAAGAAAAAACTATAAATTAAACTTAAGAACACCAGACATCTTAATAATATAAATGTTCGATATGTCCTCCGTTGTTTTCGAAACAGGACCGATGCCCCCTTTTTAGTCTTTCCAGAGAGTCCCTTTTAATATTGTAATCCTGGTTAAGTCTGTCAATTTCATTCACAATTTGTTGCTGTAGCTCATCGATATTTCTATTGGGCCGTTGATACGTATTTTAAATGGCCTCATAAAAATGTATCCATTGGTGTGATATCTGGGCTATTGGGTGGCCAATGAAGTTGTCCGTTACGGCCAATCCACTCGTTGTAATGCCCATTCAAATATACTACCACTTCTCGAACGGCATGAGGTGGAGCGCCATCCTGCTGCAAATAATATTATTGTAGATTTGCAATGGCACTTCTTCCAAGGGGTCCTCGATATCGTTTTGAAGAAACTGAAGGTATCTTTGGCATGTTAAAAAGCCACGATAAAATAGCGGTCCAATAATTTGATTTCCTAACATTCCACACCAAACATTAAGCGAGCCCAGTAATCTGTATTTCTCCGGTTGTATATACCTGATGTTGTGAATGACGGTTATCAGAATCATCAGTCCATGACATTTAATTGTATAAGTTGTCCTCGTTTTGCTCTCTCATCAACATCGAAGCAACAAATCGAAAACGAAGTTCTTTTTGTTCTTGAGTTAGATACTGAACGGGAAGCATGGAGGTAAATAACACGCGGCATCGCCATTCGGGATGCCCATTCGTATTTTTGAATGTAACACGCGGGCTGGCCACATGGAGGTAAGTTACACCCATCATTGCCATTCGGAAAATATATACCTAACTAATATATTTATAAGAAGAAATAAAACCATTTTTTACCCAACTTCCAAAAAGGAGAAGGTTTTCAATTTGCCCGTATGTATTTTTTTGTATGTTTGACGATTACTCCGTAGTTCCGAGGTCAATTTTTCTGACTCTGTTTTTGTTAAACTTAGGAGGATCTAAAGTGGTCCCATTTAAATCTTGTTTAAAAATTCTTCTCCTTAGGGAGAAAATAGGTGGATGGTCTATTTTTTGGACAGTCTTTGTTAAGAATATATAATTTTTATTTTTATTTTTAGTGGCTTTCAACAAATAAAGAAAGTTTATTAAAAATATATATATTTTATTCTTAGAGGGGGAAAAAAGAGGACGTTTTTTAAATTCAGGTAATATTACTCAGAGTTATTAATCCCATTTTGTATGATTATGAAATGGATCAACATGACATGTAGTTTTCTTTATCGCTTTTGGAAGAATGGATAAAATACTGGATAACTATTTAGCAAAAAAACTAATATTAAAAAAAATGTAAGTATCATAATAAAGAAAATAGTTATTTCGCTTTTTTTTCTGTCGCCCAATTCTTTATTGTTTCCCACATATTTCCAAGCGAATGTATGCAACTAGCTTTGAAGGTTCAATAAAGCGAGCGTTTCAATTGTTTGCTTGATTCTTGATTAACTGTGGATTTTGGATGTTTTCGCGGTAAAAGAGTACAGTGCAAAGTAGCACTCGATATTACCATACTGTGCCAGTAAATTGGCCAGTTCGCGTGTTTCTTACCTCCATGCGAACGGGAAGGATACAATATGGTTTGATACCAAATTTTTTCAGAGTTCTTTGAACTGTTCCATAACTGACCCTTCGGAGCCCTAGGCCATACCTTACTTCTCGTACTGCCTGCGGAATAGAACTCATCGGATTTATCCTAAAATATTGAACAGTTGCTCGATTTCTTATGTTTTGTCTTCTTATATTTCTTCGCATATCTTTCAATGTTTTCGTTTCTTTAAATAAAGTACTAATTCTTAGAATTGTATCCACTGAAATCCGTCTCTGGAAACTCTCGAAATATCTTCTTTGCGTTTCTCGAGCATTTTCTCCGCTTTTGTAATATAATTTTACCATGTGTAGACGGTCTTCTATTGTTTATTCTACTTATTGTTTATACTACAAATAGAGTCTTAATTCTTAGAATTGTATCTATTGTATTACAGTGTGTAGACGGTCTTTTAATGAATATTTCATTTTTTAACGTTATTTGTTCCTAATTCATGAAAAATATAAACAACTTTTAAATTTTATTTTTTTAGTTGTCTAAATGACACTATCGTTAAAGAGTGAACAGGTATCCATATCAATATTTCAGGTGCGAATGACACGGTAGACGAATTTCTTTTTTAATTTAAACGTGCAGAAAATGGACCATTTTGAATTAAAAAATATCATTTTAGATCAAAAGATATACGAGGAATCGGATTATCACAGAAAAATATGGCATTCTATTAAAAAAAAAAACATCAAAATGACTCCTAGCAGTTTTATTTGATGTTCAGTTATTTAACATTAATCATTTTCGGATTCGGAGGGAAAAATGATTTATGACGGCTATTTCACTTTTTTTTATAAAAGTACAGGTAGAGTCAAAAAAGCGGCCTGTCTAGTTCTCGTTGGATAACCTTGTACATGTACATGGTACGCTGTCATAAATAAACTAGTCATCAAAATTGAGAACAAGCAGCCGAGCGGCCGCGTCGCCCAGCGTCGCTTCTTGCGCATTGTATGTTATCGTAAATAAACCTCCGTTAAAACTACGCATAAATTTTGTGGAGGCGGATGCGGAGGTGAGGTCGATTCTTTGCGGAAGTTCTGCAGTAACGGAGGCGGAGTTCCGTTACAACCCTAGTTTAAACAAATATTTTTTCCCTACGTCGAGCCCTACTTTTGTATACTGTGGATGATGTAAACATTTCGTAAATTTTTAAATATTTTCTATAAATTTCGAAAAATTTTTTCTTTGCTAAGACCGCTACCGCCAACAGCTATATCATGGCTCCTACAATAATTTCTTTGTTTACAAATTACATTTCATTATGAAAAATTATGACAAAGGCTCGACCAATAATTTTAGACTATGACAAAATGAATTTCTTTATTAACCTAATATATTTAGCTACCATACCAATAAATTAGGAAGCACCGCTTTGCCAACAAGTAATAAAAATGTACCAACAAAACTCTAGGAAAAATCTTAATATATTTCCAGTCACTTAATTTATTATTACAAGCTGCCATCGGTGATTACAAAAATAAACTAGTGGCAAAGGAATTTCCTTAGTTTATTTTCGTGAATCGTTATAAAGATTTGATACACAAAATTTTCTTCTATAAATAAAATGCCTTCCACTAATTTTGATTAATTTTCACTGCTTTGATGGCAAGAATAAGGAATGATCTAAGGGGATAAATGTGGACATTTTTATTCTTTCTGCGTCCATATTGTAGCATGTGAAATCTAAAATACGGAAAGCAACAACTTGTTCTCGACGAGTACGAATTTTGTCACAAAAAAAAGACAGCCGATATTTGTCACACACAATTTTATGAGTTTCTCGAAAAATGTATATCTATATATTGCCTTTGAAATATCAGATTTTTGTAGGGCATTACTCGATACCAGAAACTTCTGCTACGATTCTTTTCCAAAATTGGGCGTTAATATTTGCTTCTTTTCTTATCCATAAATAATATATTATTGTCACTCTTTAAGCTTTTTTCATAAATTAATGCTTAAGTCGAGACCTAAGTACATTTTACATTACAAGCATATTATTAGAACGAATATGATTTCTTCCTCAGATTATTGATATTCCTTGTTGCTGTGAAATTAATTGGGTTTTACAGTAAATGTAGTATTTAATTCCCAGTATCTTAATCGAAATAAAATAATGAGTATAGGATAATAGGTATTCTATTTGTATGGTCAATAAATTACAACGAACTAGGGGAATAAAAATACCAACCATTTTGACGTTTAAAAGATACATCAGTCGTGTTAACTAACCGAAGACTCACTTTTAAATAGCCAAGGCATTTAAATCATTATTAATAATTACATTTCTACGTTATTAAATTTGTCCTCAAATAAATTATATTTGTAAATGTATTATAATAAAAATTATTTACATACCCATAAGTATGTTGTTAAATTTTACTTCAAGCTTAAGCACACAGACTCAACATTTTTGTTCTTACCATATGTGAGTTGAAAACATGAAACAGGTTTAATACCAATGAAGAACAAAACTACATTCACACTCCTCCTTAAACTACATTGACTTTGAACTTGTTTTTAGCACTGGATCGTTGCCACCATGTTACTAACAAGACTTTTACGGAGTGAAAGAAATATAACAAAAAGCAAAAGAATTTATAGTTAAAAAAACTTACAAAAAACAAGTACGGTTTTAAAAACTTAACGACCAATGAGCGCTGTCAGTTGAACAAGAAATAAGAAATTTGATATAATGATTTTAAAAACCTTGTATTTTCCATTTTTAAGATTTGGACATCACAGAACTGACAGAGCCATCTGTCGTGGTGCCTAGGTAATTATTTATACACTGCTCACAATTGAGAGTTTGCAGATGCATTATTGTAAAGGTTTGAAAACTGATTTTATTTTAAGATAATGATAGGAAAAAAAAAGAAAATTGAATTTCTCTTGTTTTCCCCACTCCCTCTTCATTCCTTTTGTAAATTAAACGGGTAAAAACAATATGATGGTATGAAAATGAATACCATTTACAAAGGTTTAAAATTAATAGATTGTAATATGTATGTACCTACAAAATGCAAAGTTCAGATGCTTATTATTGAATTTAACGAAAAATTGTTATCGTTTTTTAGTACGAGAGAATATAATTATAAATGGAGCTAAGATTTTGGATATCACTCCTTTTATTCATAGATTTTGGTTGTAAGTAAATATGTACCATTTCTAGGAAAGTTCTTTTGTACCAATTGTCAGCTCTATCCAAAATTATTGCATTCTGCCAGTCCATAGCGTGTCCAGCAGTGTTTACATGTTGAGAGAGTGCACAAGAAAGAACACCTCTTCTGGCGTCACTTTTATGAGAAGTTATAACCTACCTTTGGCTAATAGTTATAATGAGATTGTCCAAATTAAATGATGTTATACTAGCCATGGATTTGGACAAAATGCCTTACAGTCTAGCTCTCTGTTAGTCGTGGCAATAGGTCGTGGGTTTGTTATTAAATATTCCTTACTACTCCCGTATCAGTGCCAGAACAAATACTAAGTTGTTAAATTTGAAAACCCTTCTGTGGTAATTTGTCACAAATTAAATTGAAATTTGGGCGCCATCTACAGTTATAAAAAACAGTAATGACAAATTACCAGAAGGTGACCCCTATAGACAGGCCGAAATAAAAAAACCCGTGCCCAACATAAAATAAAAACACACTATTTAAAATCTACGGTATTCTTTAGAGAAGAAAAAATAGCTTAAAATGAAAGTCAATAAGGCTCACCTACAAAGTTAACAAAGATCTTAAGCGCAAGTTTGCAAACCTTTACAACCCTACTTACAATCAAGCTATATAATTAAGGGTTAAAATATTAAAACAAAAAGGTAATTGAGCATTGGTGGAAATAGTTACAAGAAATTTAAAATTATATGTTACTTAATCCTAGATTTTTAAAAAAGGTACTGCTTAATAAAAACGTTTAAAAAATAAGGTGTGCAACTTATCTGCGTGCTCCTCTACGTGGACTGAATCAGGTCTCAAATATTAACTTCTAAACACACTGTCTGATGTTAGACTTCTTGTGCAGCTACGGACTGGTCGAGCAGCTAAAGGAGCTACAACTCGACTCAATCAAGGAGTACTCTGGTTGTTTGCACAGGCTTAAGGGGCTCACGTGTTCGTCACGGAGCCTCAAGAAAATCTTTCCTCCAAACTGGGTAAAGAAAGAAAGAACGTAAAGTGAAATGAAACGGGTTGCGTCAAGGAAATGAAAATGAAACGGCCTTATCTGAAACAAATATTAAATTACTAACAGTGGAAAACAAAACGTGTCTTTTCAGGTTAGGTTTTTGACACTTTAGGAAAAGAATGAATTTATGCAAAATATTAATAAAACTTAAATATGGAGGAAAACATACCTTTTTGGCCAAAGATGGAAGAAAATTAATGGTTTCCAAAGATTTTAAGGATTTTTTCCCAAAACCAAAAATTGCCTTTCAAAGCTGGGCCGGTTAGACAAGTATTTTCAAAGGTCAATCTCTCGATGTCAAACGAAAAGTGACATTTGTCTACTACGAGGGTTTCCAATGTCGATCTGCAGTCTTCCAAAATCGGACCCACCCAAGGATTTAAATTCTTGAAATACCACTGCTTTCATCAATACTCAATGGCACGAATAGATTTGCAACCGGAAATTCACCAATAAAAGAAATAACAATAAAAGTTTACACTAAAAACTGCAAAGGCCTCGGTTTTAAACTGAGATCTTCCATAAAAGCTTTTCAGGCTGCCGCGACCTTTCAAACGGGTTTTGGGGTTTTTCACGGACGGCGCGCGGGTAAATTAACAAAATTGGCGAATGCGCTAAAATTAAATTCTTTAGTAATTGAGATATATCCCCAAAAACAACTGTTTAAATTTTAAAAGCTACTTGCACTGTTACAAAGTGATGGGAAAATTAGATTTTTGCATGAGCCCATGTAGACTGGGTACATTACGGCATGAATTTTATACACTACGTTATAAGATTCTTTGTTATCTATGAGTTTTAGTTTTAGTAAAAAATGGAACCAGTTTTGAGGCATTTTTTCTATTTTAATGTCATTATTAAAGGTTTTATAAGTTTGGGGTTAATCCTCTATATATGGAATAGAAAAAGAAAAATTCCCCGGCTTGAGAAAATTCACCATGAAAACAATTTTGTGTTTAGATCCCCTATCTTTCGTATGCAAAGAAATGGGTTTACTTGATCTTATGGGGTAAATTTTCTGGCAATTTGTATTTGTACTATATAAGAATTTTTTAAATATGTTTTTTGGGGAGGAATTTCTCAGAGAAAATTTTCCAATTGTTTGAGTCCCCTTTTCTCTGTAAGGGGGTGTGACAAGAAAACACCCCTTTTTTCATCCCCAAAATAAGTTGATTTTCCCCTGTTTGTTGGATGATAAGAATAAAAAATTTTGAACCTGTTAGAAAAGAAAGGGTTTTTTTGGGTTTTTAAAGGGGCCTTGTGGGTCCGAAAAAGCATATCAAAAAAAGGAGGCTGTTTTAAACCCCGTCTCCACGGAAATTGAAGATCTTTTAAAAGGGGTTAAATTTTTTTGAGCTACATCTACATCTAAAAGGGGGGTCAAAAATTTTTTAAAAAAATTAACAATTTTTCGTTAAATTAATAATAAGCATCTGAATTTTTCATTTTGTAGGAACAAAATATTAAAAATCTTTTAAATTTTTAAAACCCTTTTTTAAAAAAGGTATTCTTTTTTTTTTCCATCATATTTTTTTTTTCCCCTTTAATTTCAAAAGGAATGAAGAGGGGTGGGGAAAACAAAAAAATTTTAATTTTTTTTTTTTTTTCCCCCATCTTATCTTAAAAAAAATTTGGGTTTTAAACCCTTTTACAATAATGCACCCGCAAATTCCCCAATTGTGAGCGGGGTTTTAAAAATTACCTAGGCACCAAACAGATGGCCCCTTTTCAGTTCTGCATGATGCCCCCGAGATGTCCAAATTTAAAAGGGGAAAACCCCTTTTTAAAAAACATTATAATAAATTTCTTATTTCTTGTTCAACTGACAGCGCTCATTGGTCGTTAATTTTTAAAAAACCTACTTTTTTTTTTTAAAATTTTTTTAATTTAAATTCTTTTTGCTTTTTGTTATATTTTTTTTAATTAAAAAATCAATGAAATTTGGGGGGAATGTGAATAAGTTTTGTTCTTCATTGGTATTAAACCTGTTTCATTTTTCCCCTCTATATGGCAAGGTTGGCATTTTATATCAATGATATATATCATTGATATATATCGCGATATTTATACTCTGATATATATCATGATATTTAAAAAAAAAAAAATAACTATACCTATACAAAATTTTTAAAAAAAATAGAAAATCGGCAACAGTCGCAACAAAAACGTAAGCAGAGCGTCGGTTATCATCCCGTTTTATTTTTGATTCCCAATTTTTTCTGGGAACCCCATTTACAACAAGAACAAGGCAAATTAGCAAATTAGGGGTTGTTTTAAAATCGTCGTTTTAATCGGCCTGTATTTTACAAGTGTTGGCTTTTTAAAGTTATAACGTTAGTTTGTAAGAAAATAGAAATGCCAAGACCTAAACTGAATATCTGGATTCATTTTGATGAGATAAAGAACTGGAAACACTGGAAAAGGGCTAAATGTAAAAAATGTAAGAACGAAATGCAAGAATACCAACACGTATAAAATCATTTAATTAAAATTAAGGGCTTCTAAAACAACGAAAATCAGGAAACAGTTTTACAGGCAACATTGAAAATTTTTGTCCATCACAAGCCAACAAGGTAATTATTTTGAGCAAAAACTAATGAATATTTAATTCATAATACAAACATTCTTTTACTCTACAAGGGGAAAGTGTCCGTTTCCATTCGCAAATACCAAAAAGTTGCACTTTTGCAGTACCGAGCACGCAAAGCTACAAAGTAAAACCATCTTGTCTTCTTTTCTTAAGATTTTTTTGTTTCAGGTGATCCGGCATTCGCAAATGGGTTCTAAACATATGTAGAGACAGTGATGTTGTAACATCCGAAAAATACCTAAAACAAAATTTATTCAAATGGGAAATTTTTTTTTTCCACCAATCCCCATTTTCTCACGTAGAACACGAAATTTCTAAAACTGTGAACTTATTAAGAGGGTTATATCCCACCCAGCAGACCCCATTGGAGGACCCTTTTAGATGATGTTTTTCGAGGCAATGATTGAATGTAAAAATAAATAAAATGAAATTATCCATTCTTTGGATGGATGGAGCAACATACATAATGAGCCAATAATTGTACATCTTTTGTAACTCAGTCCGGTGAATCCGTCTTATCGACACTGTTGATACATCCGGGCACCCGCATTCGTCAAGTCCAAAGAAATTGCCTTGGATCAATATCTAAAGAAAAAATTTGGAGTGTCAGTGAACTTAATTACTGATAATGTAGTAATGTCACTAAAATGAGAACAAATTAAAAAACGAAATTTACAATATGGATGTTCAGAATATATTAAACCTATTGGCATTGGGCCTGAAATTCTAAGTTTCTCCATTTTTTTTACGAACAATAAAATATTTTCAAATAAACATTTACCTGCCGCCCGCAAAAGGGAAAATCTTTGGAAAAAACTCATTTTCCCCAGAAGTTGTTGGAACACGATGACCGATGCAATCGTGTTTTTTGGAAAATCGGGGTAAACTGGTTCAGTTAAAAACCACAAAAGACGCTAGATTCTGATATTATTTAAAAATTTTCAATGCATAAACATTGTAATTAACCAACATATGTGTTGCTTAAAACCAATAGCAGGTGCTTTAGATAGAGTTCAAAGGGATAAACGATTTGCTGTTGCAGTTGAAATTTGGGTAAAACTGGAACTGGATCTTAAGGACAACCCTTAACTTAAAAATTTTTTTTCGAAAAAAGGGAAGGCTTTAGGACCCAACACATTTGCCAATATGCTGAATCGTTTTTGGACAAAGTTTGAATAACCACCAGAGAACATATACTTATTTACATCAAGTTAATCCAGACTTCATTCCATTTTGTAATGGCACTTTTGCTCAATCCCAATTTAAAATATGTTTGGACCTCTTTAAAAATACACCACCTATGGTATGGTATTGGAAAGGAGTTTTATTATGATGAAGTTGGCGAATAAAAAGGCTTTCTATATTTTTGGAACACTGGTCTAATTGCGGCACCCATCTCTAGAAGTTTTCGTATTTGGAATGATACAGTCAAAACAGTAAAACTTGGAATTGAAAAATCTGGAAATAACATTTTTATTTAAATAAAAAATCAGGTGGAAAAAAAAAAAGATAATCTTGATTGGGTTTGGGAAAATTCTAACATACCAGAAATCCCAGGGCATTCCAGCAACTCTGATGACGCTACCATTATCAAGATTGATTTAATGCAAAAGGGCAATAATTAGTTATGTCAAATATTTCTTTGAATTATTTTAGAATTTTGATTATGCTTTATTGGTTTTTGTTATTATTTGCAAAAAAATGTTTAAATAGTTCCTTGGTTTTTTTAGCTCTATAAATAAACAAGAATTTAAAAAAAAAAAATTTATCAAAACTTGATAATATCGGAATATATCGGTATATATCCAATATTTTGATATTTATATAAATATCATGATATTTCCCAACCTTGATATATGGAAGAACTTTCCCTTTTCAATTGACTGCATTTCCCCTCTGGTTTCAGTTTTTTCTTTAACTAGTCATCACGACTACCCTTCCTCTCTTTTATATATATATATATATATATATATATATATATATATATCAGGTGATTCGTTGAGTGTCCTATTAAAGTTCTGGGGAACCAATAAAAGAACTTTTGAAATTTGGCTCATGGCCATAATGGTAATAAGCTACATTTAAAAATATTTTGGCAAGTAGCGTGCAGATCTAACCGAAACCAACGGCAACATTGTAATTTTAAAATGGAACACCTATTTTTTATTGCATATCGGATTCTACACAAAATTTTAGTAGTTTTATTAACATCTTCCTATACCATATCTTAGCGTTTTTAAGAAAACAATTATTCACTATTTTTTAGGAAAATCACGATGTAAAAAGGTAATATTTACGCCTAACGAGCTGAATACAAGACATTTTGGGGTTAGACAATGCATGTATTCAAAGATCTCATGCTATTGTAGCATATCCTACAGGGTGTCCTAAAAATTTGCATTTTTACCGATATTGAATAATGATTAAACTCATTTTTTTAAATACAACATACTGTATTTTATCTAATTTTGAATAGACCAAAATTTACTTACAAAATATCCATACTCTTTCTATACCCATCTGCTACCGTTTTAAATATAAGCAACTTTTATTTTTTAAGCATTTATTCCTATTAATCAAACAAAATAAATAATTTTACCTTATATGTCAAATAGTTGTCGAGCAATTTAAAATACAAACCTCCATGGCCTACCTAGGTAAATTGTAAATTATGTCGGTGGTTTACTGTAGATAGTATTTAAGCACAGGGAAAAAATTTAAATTCGTTTGTATTTAAAAAACGAAGGCATATGGATATAAAAACATGTATGGACATTTTGTAGGTAAATTATTGGTTAATTTAAAAACAGGATAAAATACAGTATGTTGTATTTAAAAAAAATGTGTTTTAATAATTATTAAATATCGGTAAAAATGAAAATTTTTTGGGACACCCTGTAGGATATATTGCTATAATAGCATGTAGATCTTTTAAATACATGCATTGTCTAACCCCATAAAATATTTTAGTATCCAGCTCGGTTAGGCACGTAAATATTAAACCTTTTTAACATGGTGATTTTCCTTAAAAAATAGTGATTAATTATTTTCTTAAAAACGGTAAGATATAGGTATAGAAAGATGTTAATAAAACTTACTTAGAATTTTGTGTAGAATCCGAATATGCAATAAAAACAGGGTGTTCCATTTAAAATTACAATGTTGCCGTTAGTTTCGGTTAGATCTGGCAACGCTGCACTTGCCAAAATATTTTTAAAATGTAGATTATTACCTGTTATGACCGTGTGACAAATTTCAAAAAGTTCTCTTTTTTGGTTCCCCAGAACTTTTAATAGGACACTCAACGTGTATATATATATATATATATATATATATATATATATATATATATATATATATATATATATATATATATATATATATACTGTTTCAAAAAAACCAACTTTTTTTCGAAGAACATCTCTAAGTATCCCTTAATAAAGATCCTGGCGCAGGATAGACTCTTAATTTTAATATTTGAAAGTGGCGATGTTCAATGTTTTATTTCCATTTAAATAACGTGGGAAAATGCTTTTTGTAGTTTGGAATTTTATAACTTAAAAACAAATTTCTGTATCTACCAACAAGCGAGTGAGTTATCAAGCCTTAACCACTATATTGTTTAAAATAATGGTATTATTTACTAATATATGCGATGAAATCGATTTATACTACTTATATATATATATATATATATATATATATATATATATATATATATATATATATATATATATATATATATATATATATATATATATATATATATATATATATATATATATATATATATATATACATACATTCAATTTTATAAATCAATAAGAAGAAATAGTTATATTACATGCATCGGTATAAAAAAATGTCATTATAAGTAAATTAATTTTATATATGATATAAATACTATGGATTCAAATTTTTTCAATAAATATTTTGATCTAAATTTTGCTACCTATTTTGTTCTAAAGTTGATAATATATGATATATAAGTAGTACAAATCGATTTCATCGCATCTATTAGTAAATAATACCATTATTTTAAACAATTCAGTGGTTAAGGCTTGATAACTTCGAAACGGCTGACCTTACATAAATCTTTATTTCCATGTTATTTAAATGGAAAATAAAAAATTGAACATTGTCACCTTTAAATATTATAATTAAGTCTATCCTGCGCCAGGGTCTTTACTTAGGGATACTGTAAAGATTTTTTAGTGTTCCTCTAAAGAAAAATTAAATTTCTTTTTTTTGAAACACTCTTTCACTCATATATATATATATATATATATATATATATATATATATATATATATATATATATATAACAAAAACTGAAACACTGACGTATACCCATTTATTTACTTAGGTAATTAAGGTATACTTCCATGCGCCGCGAGCGTAGCCTTCTCCATATACATATATTGCTGAGGTTATTGGAAAGTTACCCGGAACATTAAGTCAACACTCTAACAGCAGCTTCTTAACTAGTTTGGCAAACAACTAACGAACTGGCGCAATATATAATTTGATCCTCACAAGTTGCTAACGTAAAGACTATCCAACACATAAAACAGAGTGAATCAGACATAATTTTTTAACATTTTAGGGTACATAGATCATAAATAACTTGGGTCATAACAATAAAAATAATTAAAAAAAAAAAAGCTTAATACAATAAAATATTTTAGTTTTTTGACACTTTTATAGAGTACCTTCGTAATTCCTTGTGCTATCAAAAAATTAATATAGGCTCTGTCATGTGCTCTTTTTGGGCCAAACATCAAATGATAAAATCGAAATTTGAAAATTTTCGCTCGCACAAAAGATACGGGGAAAAATTAAAAAATTGTTAATTTCAGAATGACCCAATGTTTTCTTAGTTGAAAGAGGTACAGCAAAATACAGGAAAATATTTTATACAAAAGCTTCTTTGTAATGATTGTTGAATAGTCTACTATTTTCAGAATAAGTATACGGGGTCAAGTAAAAAAGTTATCGGACCTAACCTCATTTTTTTTAAATGAAACACCCCGTATATTTAAATCTAAAAAGATGGCATATTAAATTAGCTGTGTCAAATATAATACACCAAGGATGATATTGGTTTTCTATGCGATTTATTTAAACTTTAATCCCTTTTTAACCACATTTGGTTATAAAACAAAAACTAATATCCTAGAAACAAAACTATGTTAACATTGTACCTGAAAAGACATTACACAATATATTTTAACATACAAATAGCGGAATAAATAGTTGGCATAAGAAAGTTAATTAAAAAACTATAGAAACAAAATAAACGATTCAGATTTACGGAAAAAATAAGGAAAATCATCGCATGTTCGAAAGCCCCTCCGTTGTTTTCAATGCACTCTTGACATCTTATTCGCACGAATTTTAAGTCATTCATTATGTGTGATGGTTTTATTTCTGCAAAGGCGTCATGAATTCTTCGATCAAGCTGTTGTCGGGTTAAGATGACTTTTTTATAAATGTTATTTTCCAACACTCCCCAAAAAAAATCTGAAGGTGCTAGATCCAGAGATCCTGGTGGTCTATCTGCACCTATTTTTTTAAAACAGCGATAAACCGGTTAATTCTTAAATAAAAGACATCGAACATAGTAGTAAACACTCTTACCAGAGCGCTTATCTTTAGGGTCGAGCCAGAGTATTATATACTAAGTGACATAGAAATCCGAACACCCAGTTTAAATGATTTTATTTTAATAAAATTTTGTATAAGTACTTAATGAAGCATAATAAGTAAATGATTAAAATATTGCATTGCTTTAAAGCCCTTTTACCTTTAATAATGTGTGGATGCACCCCGATGTGTTACGCATTCTCCAACGCGTCTAGGCATGCTTGTGATCAGGTGGTCAATGTCCTCCTGTGGTATCTCATTCCAGGCAATCACCAACTCCTCTCGAAGTGCTCCTAGAGTCTGAGGAGGACGTTGCAAATTGAGCAATCTCGTACCCATCATATCCCACCCGTGTTCAATTGGGGATAAGTGGCCATGGTAACATGTGATATCATTATGTTGAAAGAAGTCCATTGTGACTCTTGCAACATGTCGTTGGGCATTATCTTGTTGGAAAGTTGGATTTGCCAGGGTGTCAAGATATGGTAAAAGATGGGGTTCTAGAACTTCTTGGATATAACGCTGCGCGGTCATGTTACCTCTGATAAAGATTAGAGGTGACCTGGAACAATAAGCTATAGCACCCCAAACCGTAACTCCAACAGTGTGATGAACATGTCTTTCAACAAAAAACTGTGGATTCCTCCTTTCACCACGTCGCCTTCTAACCCTGGCTCGACCATCGTTCATGCCTAAACAAAATCCAGACTCGTCACTAAAGACAATACTGTTCCATTCCTGATCCCAGAGTGACCGTTCTCTGCGCCACTCAAGGCGATTACGTCGGTGTTCTGGAGTTAAAGGGAGGACCCAGTGTGGTCGGTATGAAAACAGGCCAAAATTTCTGATTCGTCGGTACACAACAGTTCGCATGCCATTAGATCTTCCATGTTCTGCAAACCATTCATTTGCAATGGACCTGGTAGTGGAAAAACGGTCCCTTAAAGCCAATAATCTTAGAAGACGATCTTCACGGTCTGTTGTTCTACGGCGGCGTCCAGTGCTCCTTGCTCTTCGCGTACGGCCTTCTTGAAGCCATGCCTGACAACACCTAACCACAGTGTCTACTCTTCTTTGCACTCTAACTGCAATTTCCAGAAAAGAAAGTCCAGCTTCCCGAAGTCCCACTATACGGCCCCTCTGAAACTCACTCGGTTGACGAAATCGTACAGGTTTCCGTACTCTAGGCATCGTAACCAATCGCAAAGAACGTCAAGAACCAAAATCCGTCAAATTTGGATCTTTACTGCGGCTGCAATATTCATTTTTAGATTGTTAGTGAATTTTAAAAAAAGCAGTATAAAAACCGAAATCTCAGACTGATAAGGCTCCAAATTCCATCAATTGTTATTTTCAGTAAGATAAATAAATTCACCAAATTTTATTAAAATAAAACCATTTAAACAGGGTGTTCGGATTTCTATGTCAGTATATTTTACGTATGATTTTGTGTGGATAATAATTTCGCAAAAAAGGCTCAAACGAGTAGGTATCTATCATAAGTTCAATCCTAATATTAAATACTTTTTAACCAAGCTAGTGATCTGATATATATATATATATATATTTTTTTCGGTTAAGCCACCGATAACTACAAAATAAAACTAGTAGCAGGGATGCAAAATGTATCTTACAAAATGAAAAACGACTTAGATCTTGAGCTTTGTAAAACCAGTTAAATAAATATGGCAACATTCCGGAAGTGAAGCTTTATTTGCTTATTGCACTTTATTATTACAAGCTATTATTTAACTTGCAATGTTTGTATGTTTGTTCCGGTAAAATCTTGCACCTGAGTGAAGCAGTTATCCTCAACCGATTGGGCTGAAATTTTGTATACACGTTTAGTTTGGATAACAATATATGGTTAGCAAAGTGACGCCATTCTACAGCCAATCTGGCGAACTAGTTATTTTTTACGCACACCCATGATATAGGTATGAAATAAACGGGTTTGCTGAGAAGAATCCAAAAAATTAAATTATTATTACTCTAAATTCAATATGGCGGACTCCCAAAGATGGTGAAGAAGGGTTTTTATGCACCTCCATGATATGGATATCAAGGGAAAGGGTTCAAGGGGAAAAAAATCAAAATGGTGGAAAACAAGATGGCCGCCACTAATTTAATAATTAATACGGAATAGTTTCGTGGTGCCCGAACAAATATTGTAGGGACTGACAAGGGTCAATTGCTGGTTATAAAAAACTTAGTTGCTCCAATCCGTCTGAAATGTTATTATCCCGGGTTTTTGGAGTCTACGATTACGATTTTTTACAAAATTACAATATGTAACTTACTCTTGACATACCTAGGTAATTTTATGAAAAAATATATGCTTAATATAATTTATTATTTATTTTCTTCTTTTTAAAACATGTTAATAAAAGCTTGTTTTTAAAAATGTTTATTTACTATTAATTTATTGACCCTTCAGGTTTACTCTAGGGTTTACTTGAACACAAATACTCTCATCTTTTTGTTTAAAACAACTTTAAGCATACTTGTTTTTTTAATGACGAGCAAAAGGTAACTACAAAGTAAAAATATAGGTACATTCAAAAATACATTTAATTTAACGGTTTTATAATAATTAAAACTAGTACTAACTTTTTGGAGCATTAAAAAAACATGAGTAAACCGAAAGGATGAACCTACCTCGAATATTACTAATAAGAAATGTGGCGTATTTTCTTAAAAACCCTTAATGGTTAAGGATATTAAACTTAATAATTAAAAGGCTGAAAAACTTTTAAATATAAAGGAGTATTTTGGAACCATAACTTTTGCGTCGCAGGTTGTTTTTGTTTTGTTAGGTTGAGTGGTTGAGAAATATGATAACGATAACTGATAACGCACTATGTCTATAATTGTCTTTAACCTTGGTCTAAAAACAAATAAATGAAGAGTTTAATCATGCCTGCTGCAACTATTACGTTGTTTTGTTATTAATTAATTAATTTCACTAGTTTGATAGCTAATATAACCTCTTTGAATATAACATTTCTTCCCGCCATTTTGCTCGTTAAGATTGGATTCCAGCACGTGACTAACAAACCTTACCATGCCGGTATTACTATACCACAAGTAATCTCTTTATCATAAGACGGGTTAACCTTTTTAAACTTACTTAAGACGAAATAAATACATATTATAAAAATAGCTTACCCTCTAAAAAGAAAAATATAAAATTAAATCCTTATTTGGTGCAAATTCTGATAAAACGACACTGATTATACCAAGCTAAAGGTAATTAACCTCGAACTTACAATGCCACGATGTAGCTTGAAACGCAAGCCGATTTTATCGACGTAAAAACACTCACTCTCGTTAGACGAAAACCAACGACTGAATGAATAGAGAATTTAGACTGCGACTTTGCTTGCCTTGACGAAACTGGTTAATATTATGGTGTACAAGCCAATGACTTGGTTTACAAAAGCAACGTTGATACAAGTAGTGTGCATAAGGCAATAAGGATCATCTTTCGGTAAAGTACAAGCGCATACAATCACGAAAAATTTTAAAAATGAAGCTGTAATTTAGTCAATATTTTATATTACTTTAAGAATAGTCCACGAACGCTTGATTGAAGCATAAAGATTAAATACCGTAGGCGCCAATTCTTCATATGTTTGGGCTGTTTTTCACATTTCGTTGGTAGTACCTAATTGAAATGAAATGATAATTGTTAAAAAAAATAGTACAAGAAAATTCTTGGTTAGACACATGCAAGACCACCTATTTATAAAATACTAATAAGTTTTTAATCAAAGGAAATTGCGAGAAGACTGGGTTAAAGTGTATTTCGAAAACTTGGATAATTTAATCGGAGTGAATTCAGCTACAGAGATATTATTAAGGCTACTTTTTGCACATGAATTTCTAATAAAGGGTATTTATACATAATAACTGTAATACATTTAAAGCAAAAAAAACACTGATTTTAAGCCCTTACATTACTTTAAAATAGACGTTTATACAATTCATCTGGTATTTTTCTTTACTTTCAACCATAGGATCACGGGCTGCAGCTCCATCGAAAGGCAGCATATTTTATTTTTATTTAAGTAATTTTAATTTACTACCTAGTGGCAACAATTTTATTTAAAGAATTGTAAAAATTAAATTAAATTAATATTACGGTTTTATATGGACGAGGGCTGCCTAACCTAAACTTAATCCTGGCCACGCTATTGCTTTAACACGTATATTTAGCTGTATTTATTTTACAATATTTTTATTATTAATGTAAAATAATTAATTTAACATTTTGTCCCACACTGCAACATAATTTCAACAAAATAAAAGTTATTATTATAAATAACAGACGCTCTTAAAAAAATATAAAAAAACTGTTTAAAAAAATTAATTTTAAACACTGAAAGATTTAAAAATAAGCAAATAGTCTACAATTTTTTGAGTCTAGGATTGACTAAATTTAAAAATATTTTTCTTATCAAGTCACTATTCTTTTTTGTTGCAAAAAAGGATTCAATATAAAATTGGATTTTTGTTTGAGTTGCTAAAACAAACCTTAATTATTTCATAAATATGACATCTTGAAATAAATATTTTCCAGCCATATTTGAAAAAATATTACAACCCAATCTGCATATAATTTGTATTTTTATGTTACTACGTTATTATTTTTAAAAAATAACGTGGTAAATAACGACCCTACATAGGCACAACTGTATTCAAGTGAATGGTTTAAAATAATGCCCCTAAGGAAACTGCCCTTACTAAGCTTGCAACTTAACTGTGCCAACACATTGTTTTTCAACTCCAGAACAGATCGGAAAAAAATAAAATATGTAAAAATAAACCCAAAAGTTGATTCTGTTATTGTCGTTTTTATGATTTTAAAAGAGGAATAAGAAACACAATAACTGGGACTCTGCCACTGCTCTCTTTATATTTTTGCACGGTAACGAGTTAAAATGTTACCTTCTCATGTAAACCTAGTTAGTCAAATGGTTAATATCGGATCAAGTTAAATTATACCTGCGGTTTGGCTTCGGACGTACCTACGAAGTATTTGTTATTGTTCATCGTAAAGCCGAAGGTTCCGATGAAATGCAATAAAAATTTTCTTGCCTTACTTGTTTGAAAGTAAGAAAATCGTGATTACCGTGAAGTACAGGGTGTACAAATTCAAGAATCATCATTCTGATCTCGGAAACCTGAAGAGATACGAGGTCGGTTAAATGGAGGCAAAGTTGCGCAATTTGATGCTGATCAAAATGCTACCTTAAAAGTTTAAAAATTTCGAATACTTCCGAAGACTTTTGGAAAAACCGAATATCCGCGATTTCATTATTTTTTTCTTACTCTATTTGATAAGATATAACAAAAATTTCCCATTCCTAATGCTACTTTTTCTATCCTACAAGACAGTGTTATTAGGTTTCCACACCGACGTTTCGTCTTTAAGCTGCCACCATCAAATTTGTTTTTTAAATACGGCCCTGGATTTTCATTACAGATTTTACGAGCTTACAAGGTCCCAAAACCTATGATGTATCGCACTTATTCGAAAAATTTATATTAATGGCAATTTCCATAAGATGTCAATATTTCAGTTTCTAATTATTTAGGGTTAAACCTCTGCTATGTTTTTAGATATTTTTGATTTCATGAAACAGGAGTGATTGTTCTGGATGGCTCAAAAGCTCCATTTTATTAACAATAACATACGTTACTTAAATTGTTTGTAAATAATCGATTCTATGATTTTGTTCCTTTGAAAAAATAACTTTAGAGAACAGGTTGTCCTACCGCCCTAACTTTTAATTTTACGGGGCTTGCTACCTCATTGTTAATCCCTTTATTACCTTTTGAGTGTAATGTGTCACGGATCTTACAGATAAATGGAGGCATTTTATGATAATAAGAAAACCTTCGGTGGCGCCTCTATTACAGAAATAAACATAACAAGAAAATACTGTTCTGAACTGGTTAGATTAGAGAGAGAATTATCGTACCAGCGTCATCAATTTCTTTTCCTTTGCTTGCCTGCTGAGTTGCTTGTTGTAAAGATTTTTAAAAAGGTAGTTGCCACTGTGACCTAATTTAAATGAAAAAATCAAATAATGCTTAAAAGGAGGCTAAGGAGAGAAACAAACATATAAAAATTGGATTTTATTGATAGACAGTACATACACAACTGAAGTTATCATATTATTTAATTACACAACACCGAGAAATATAAACAAAGTGATTAAAAACTTAACATAAGTTAGAATGTACAAATTATAATTATTTATTTATTTTTACTGAGTAATTATTTTCTTAGTATACCTTGGGAAAACCTTAGAAATATCGTAGTCTTTTAGTGAAATCCCTCTTTTTATGAAGAACTCTGTTATTGTTACTTTATAAAGCGTCGGCAAATTATGTAAAATAATCAAGCCACACAATCTAACGCTGTTTCCTCATATTGTGTCGTAACATAATTTAAATAAATGTTAGGATTTGCATTTTGTGAAGAAGCGGGATAGTTCTGTATTTATTATTAATTAAAAAAGTACAAGAGTATATATCTATAAAATAAGGCAGATCGTGGTATACACAATATGATGAAACAGCGCCGGCTTTGATAAGCCCTGGCAGATTGTGTAGCTTGATTATCTTACACCATATGCCGACGCTTTATGAAGTGACTAGGATCTTCATAAAAAAATGGATTTTACTATAAGACTACGACAGAAACACAAAACCAAACTGCAAAGATTCAAAGATAAATGAGACTAGTTTGAGCTTCTTTGTAAAAAATAAAATACATAAATAGATACTAGGAAATAATTAAACAAAAAATTTTGGGAAGAAACAAGGCAATGGCACTTTAATTCTATCAGTTATATCTTATGGAATAAAACTAATGAAATGCAGACTAAAAAGAGGAAAAACTGAGTACAACATTAATAGCTGTTATACAGGTTAGGCGTGGAATACGGTAGGTGACAGTATTCGTAATACGCAATACTACCTATACTAAAACCCAACTAAAAGTTCCGTTACTGTCTGTAAACCTTTTATTTTTATATACAGTATTTAAAAATAGGGTTAACAGGACTTCTCATTTCATTTTGCTAAGAACATTAACATCTAAAATAAACACAAAGTACGACACACCTGCGATAAATACCTGATAAAATTGGACAATGAAGAGAAAATTAGCTTCAATACTGCGTTAGATAACAAAACATCATCAAAAAAAACTATTTCATTAACTTTATTTTCTCTCTTGAAAGTATTGGAATATTTATTTTAATATGCAATTATTAAAAGTTTTATTGTGCACGGCTAAAACGAAAAAAGTACCAACTTTCATATCTTTGAATGTCATAAAGAATTTGGGATAAGAGGGGGCCCGAGAAAAAGTGATATCATTTAAAGACAGTTATGTCCTTAAAAACCGAACATAAAACCAACTGAGGGCAATAAAAAGAAAAATAGATAAAACAGTTCAGCCTAAAAATCATAAAAAGAAATAGAGGTTTTTTTATTATAAAAGATAGATTTAGGGAAATGTTTCTGAGACAAAAAACAATATCCAGTATAAAATGAATATTTATTTATTTTAATTTTTCACGACTTAAGAGCGACTTAACTGGGTAGTATTAATTAAATAGTAAGTTTAACTAATAACGTACAATAAAGATGTTACGGTAAAGGTTTATTACAAAAGGTTACCGCATGGTACTAAAATATATGGTCTGAACGACAAAATTACTCAAGCAGTCAATAGGTAACTGTTCATGTTTTGCAAAAAAGGTTTTTAAACTTATAAATGCCTATCAAAAATGAGCAAAAGTGGAAGCATCGCTTTCGATCTATACATGTTTTGACAAAAATTTTGATTTTTGAGCATCAATAATGGAACCTGGCTACTATGAGCGCCGCCAAAATTACTATAATATTAAAGAATAAAATATAAATAAAAGATAATTAGACAATTTTAATAAGCGCACATCGAAAACATAATCTCTGATAACTTAATTTAAAACAATTCTTAATTTTTTCTATATAGTTTCTTGCCCGACAGGGGGTGTAAGTACACCCCATTGCCTCCCGCTGCCGGCGCCCATGCCAATTACGTAAATATAATTACAAAAAAAATCAGGTTTTCTATATTAATACAAAAGGTAATTTTTTTGGTCACATAAGCATTGAGAAAGGAATGATTATGTCCAAGATACATGTTTTTGATGATTATCCTCAAGTAACTTTCATCTCCCGATAAAATATTTCCTAATCGTCAATTAATTATATTTTAAACCTGTATTTAATTAGTGATTTATGATTCTTTATTAAAAAAAAAAGAAAAAGTAGGTTATGACAGAATAATTTCCCAATAAGGCATTATTCAAGAATAACACAAGGTTATATACCTTTTTTACTAAATATACGAACATGTATATTCAAAAGGATTATCTAATTCAGTATTGACCTTTTAATCATTTTGCCTTAGGATAAACAAGTTATTTTTAAAAAAATTTATTAAAACATTGATTAATGTAAACAACCTAATAAAAATCAGGGAAAAAATTAATTTGTTGAAAAAGTGGTTCTGCCATTTTAAACATAGAAAAATGTTTGTAAAACAATAAATATATTATTATAAAATGTAAATTAATGACATATTTTTAGCGTGCAGTTTAAAGCGTAAGCAAAATAATTGTTTCAAAAATTCGTATAATTCTAATAATTTCCTTAGTTGGTCTGTGATCGCTTATATGTGGGTGGTTATTGGTAGAAAACAAAATATTATCAGCAAATCCAATCCCAATTATAAGAGTTTCGCATTGTATTAAATATATTACAATTAAGAGCTTGGGCCAATTAAAAAATATAAAAGTTTTTATTTAATAGAAATAGAATACCTAACACGATTATAATAATGTATTCCCAAAAAAAAACTTTAAATTTCATACCCACGTTAAGTTTTTTCTATAAAAATATTCCTTTGGTTACATATGCTATCAAAATTATAATGATAGATATACATTTTAAGTTTTTTATCTTTTTAAGTAATTCGGGTGTTCATTTTATTTTAAGGCATTGCAGTCAATTTTTTTTAAAATAAACCAATCGATATGTTATAGTCAATCCTCAAAGCTCCGGCCTTCCTAGGTTTGACTAGTCAATCCTCAGGTCTGACTTGAAGTCTTAGTGAAAGCCCAAACAAAAAAGGTTTTTTGGCGTCTGACTAAAGAATTTTCGTCAAACCTAGGATAAACTAATTTGGTCAGGCAAAAGTCAAAACTCAATTTAATGAAATCGGGGTTTGACCAGTCAAACTTTAATTAGGTATTAGAAAGTTTGTTAAATTAGATGTAATAAAACGAGTTTTTTTTATTTTAATGTTTATTATTGTTATATTGTCATAGTTAAAATAAAAAAAATGTCTTTATTCAGACATGGTGAGGCATTATAACATTTAGAATTGCACAATACGTCAGATCTCTTACATTTACAACTAACCACAACTAACCAAAACTAACCACAAATAACCACAAGTGTAAACTTATTTAAACGTATTACAAGTACCGTCGACGTTTGACCGAGTCTGACAGTCCTTCTAGGCAAAGCCCGAAACAGATTATTTTACTTTCGACGTTTGACGACGTTAGGAACATCTAGGTTTGACTAAAAATACTTTGGTCAAAGGCCGAAATTGGAATTTATTTCGGGGTTAGCCCGAAGGCTTTGGTCAAACCTAGGATAAACCAGTCATTTCGCGAAGAGACTGCATATCGACCGTTGACTATGACAGATATATAGACCGTCAATCCAAAAGAATTAATTCTATCAGAAAAGTAACACGTATTAATTTGGTGTTCTGTCTCATACTATTATTTACAATTTTAGTGTTTAATATTATATGACATGAAAATTATAAACAACGGCGTGCACGTACAGGAAAATTACGCTTTGACAGTTTGATAATAACGGCAATTTTTCGTAATTGTTTTTAACTAAAAAAAAGGATGCATTAGGTCAGGCATTTTTCTGTAAGTAAAGAAACGCACTTTGTCGCTAATGTTGATAAGGTGCCACTTTCTTTTAAACATTTTTAGGAACATTTACGTTAAAAACCGCCCTTTAAAAACAAGGTCAAAAATAAAAAGTTGTTTTAACTTCCTAACAACCAGTAAATAACCTCTTTCAGTTAATAATTGGTGCAAGTTTTTTTATCACTAATAGCGAGATTGGCGCCATTTTGAATATGGCAAAAATGCTTCCTATACCACCATTTTAAAAACAAACAGCGTTTTACGATATATGGTTAAAAAGGAAATTTGCCTGTAAAATATACTAAGTGACATAGAAAATTCAACACCCAGAATTATCTACTACATTTTGATAAAAACTTGGAAACATATAATATAAATTATAAAGACATTCCGAGCCGTACTTTTTTTGTAATATCGGGATCCAAACAATATGAACATGTTTACTTAATATTCAGTGATTTTTCTGTGGATTTGTTTGCTTCCATTTGTTTCATTGCATTATCATGCCTAGATTTTGCAGACGCGCTAATTTTACTTAATTTTCCAAGTTTGAAAAGGGTCGGATAATCGGGTTACGTGAAGCCAAAATTTCTTTTAGAGAACTTGCTAATCGGGTGAATCAAAACGAAGTTACAGTAATGAGATGTTGTCGTGCGTGGTTCCAGCAAGGCCGAAATCGACGAGTTGGAGGTACTGGACGCCAAAGACAGACTACAGATCGACAGGATCGTTATTTAAGGCAACTAGCACTTCGAGATCGATTTTCCACAACAAGGGCTGTTGCTTACTAGTGTTTTGGTGCTGGCAATAACAATAAAAACAGTTTATCGTCGAATAAGGTCTTTTCGACTGTTTTCTTATCGTCCCCATTTTGTACCACCTCTAATCCCACAGCATTATCGGCAACGATTGGTATGTAGTAGGCAGAGACTTGAATGGAATATGGAATGGAACTCAATCGTATTCAGCAATGAGTCTCGATTCACCTAATGGCCGTGCAAGAGTAAGGAAGAGACGTGGTGAAAGACGGAACGTTCAATTTTTCATCTAACGGCATATTTATCGCACTGTGGGAGTTATGGTATGCGGTGCCATTGCTTACGGCAGCAGGTCACGATTAGTGTTCATTCCAGGTAGCATGACCGCCCAGCGCTATATCTACAAAGTTTTGCAACCACATCTGCTTCCCTTTTTGAAAACATTGCAGAATTTACTTTGTCAGCAAGACAATGCACACCTCATGTCGCACGTGTTAATTTAGACTTTTTAGAAGCATCCGGTATAAATTTACATCAGTGGCCTCCTCGATCTCCAGACATTTCCCCTATCGAACATATATGGGATATGATGGGAAGAAGGTTGTAAAATTCACCGCACCCTCAACAAACATTGAAAGCACTACGAAATCAAATTCAGATGGTCTGGAATACAATACGCCAAGAAGACAACAATCACCTAATCCAATCACTGCCGCGACCAGTTAACGATTGTAGCGTACAGAGGAGCTTCGACACATAATTAACATTAAGGTGGGATGTCTCAGCTATTTTGTGAAATTTCGAATTAAAATTTTAATCACTTTTTATTGTTCAGTAGACCTATAAAGCTCAAAAGTGTGCTGAAAATTACAGTACTCCTACTCGGTGTTGCATTTTCTATGTCATTTAGTATATATTGAAACGCATTAAAATTATTGACTTGGGACCCAAATCCACAAACCAGAACTAGCCAGATCAACACAATTTAGCGAGAAAGTTTTGGTAAATAAGACTTTTAGGAAAAAATATTTAATTAGTATGTTTACTTATTGTCTTCTCGGCAGCATAGTCGACTGCTTGCCACACAGGCGACCAGGGTTTAATCCCCAGCCGGGGAGACATATTTAGGTAGTAGTTATTAAAAATAACGTCCGTATGGCACTACCGCGCTATCTAACGACACCCAGGGTACCTAGTACTTAGGCATCAATCCTTTATGGGCTGTCATAAAAAGAAAAAAAAGAAAAATAATAATTAAAAGAGTATAAAACGTGACCCAAAAAAGACCAACACAAAATATTGTTAATTCACTAAGCAAACAAAAAGTAAAAATGATATAAAAATCTACATAAGCATTTATAGATTCTCCTGATGCCTTTTAAAATTGTATTTGAACAAATAAATATATATAACGCACATATTATTTCCAAGTGGGATTTTTGTAGGTACATTTGCGGAATGAAAATATGTATCGAGGCAAAATAGATACTATTTTCTTTAAAATACTATGTGGGCATCTAAAATCGCTGTAAGTCTTATGAATATTTATAACTACGTGGGTAATACTACACTACTTCTGTTGTTTAATCTTCTTGGCCTTGTCCATATGATCTAGATATTTGTGACATAACTTCATTATTAAAGTTTTTATTTACAGGTTGGGATTTACCAGCATTCAAGATTCTGGTCACGTTTTACTATAAAAAAATATAAAATCTTGTATACTTGTTATGTTCAAGGCACACGTTAGTGCCCTTTGCTAATGCGTTTTTAGACTTTACCACAAGGCAAACAACAAAGCATTTACAAACTCATTAATCAGGGAAAATTTAAGAAGAATATGAATAATTATATAAGAGGAAACCAGGGGTAACTACCCTTGTTTATTTTCGTTATGTTTCCATCTATATTTCCTACATCTAGTAATATTCAATGTCTGAATTTTGACTATTGCTTTAAAAGGGGTAACTCAATATTTTTAAATAATCAAGTACGTAAATCTGTACCTTCTAGCTTAATCATAACTTTATGGGCTTAAGTTACCAGTTACACGTCTTAAAAATTCAAAGGTTTAAATTAATAGATATTATTAGATTTTGAGAGCAGGCTTTTATATTCTAATAGTCTGTATATAGTCTAGCCAAAAAATGTTGTTTAACTATGTCTCAGGATGACTTTAGTGAAAAAGTGTGTTTCCTGCGAAAAAAAGTTAGAAGGCTTTGAAAAATATAAGCGATAGCTCATTCGTACAAAATGTAAAGCTGAAAAAGGCGTTTTGAGAATTTTTTCTGCCAATGAAAATTTTAATTGTTATTAACAAAAAACAACGAAATAAAAAGTCATTTCGATTTTTGATGATAAGTTAAAAACCATAAAAAAAAACGGAAATTGTAAAAAAAGATCCTTGAAGAGGAGTAAATTTCCGATAAAAAGTCCAAAATTTCGGAGTTATCTCCTTTATTAATAATTTTAATTTAATACTAAATATGGGTCTCCACCCGACATTTTTGGTTGCGCGCCCGGTGTCAAAACCGAGTACGCCACACTAAATAATTTTTTTAGGGTATTTAAATATTAATTGAAAAATTTAAAAAAACAATGGTAAATTTAGAACACTTTAAATAATTTAATTCCGTTTAAAATTTAACTTAAAGTTAGTTTTTTAACAAAGACAATAGCCAATTAACAAAAAAGTTTCGTCCTCATTGTACATTAAAAAAAAATCTTAAATAATTGTAACAATTTTTTGCTTCGTGAAGCCCTTCTTATATACATACTTAACAAGATAATGCCATGAAAGTTTTAAAAAATGTAATCCTTTGTTTAAAATAATTTTATAACTTCGACAATAAATGAAAAATCAGAGTAATATCCTGGAAAATCTTATTAAAAGCCCGGTTAGAACCTGCATCTCTCTTTTAACAGTGTGTTTGATTTTTAGTAAAAAAACCATTCAGGCTATCTCTTTTATGCGACCAGTTAACGATTGTAGCGTTACAGTTCAGTTAGAGAGGCCCGAACTTCTCGCTTTCTTCGTTCCTTCATCCCTAGAGTGTCAAGACTATGGAACCTGCAGCCCGCAGAAGTTTTTCCTTCTCCTCCCAATCTTCAAAAATGTAAGTCCCGTGTGAACAAACTCCCTCTCACCACACTGAAGACACCCACGGTACGTTAGTACTTAGGCATCAGCCTTCGTCGATTGTCCCAAGATAAAAAAAAAGGGCAAGTGTACAAGTTTTTAAGTACCTATTTGGATTAAAGCTAGTAGTCACTTTAAAAATTTGTTTAATTGTCCTTGAAGGACATCTAAATATACAAATCAAGGTCTAGTTAAAGGGTAGCGCCCCCTACCAACCCTTTAATTAAAAAAATCAAGGGTTGGTAGGAGGCCGCTACCCTTCAGCCAGACCTTGACTTTCAGGACTTTAAGGACAATTACACACATTTTCAAAGTGCCTTAAAAACCTACTTAAAATTGTTCACCAGCTCTCTTCTCTTTTGTTGCAGACGATCTGCAAGTTCATAGGGGTCAATAGGGCTGAACAGGGTCAGCTCGTATACCCGAGACCTGGACCGAAGAGGTCCCATTTTTCAAAAAGTAGTAAAGCGAGTATCCCAAAAAAAACTGAAACATGAATCCGCCACAAAACTGTAGAACATATTTACAAAAATATTATTGGAAAAAAATGTGTACAGCCCAAATTTAAAAAACCGCCTTTACACCACCTTTTTCTCGCAAATACAGACAAGGTTGATAGGCTTACAAAAAAAATATGAATACGTAAAATATGTCCTACACGTTTTTGAAAAACATGCACTAGATTCAACCTTATTTCTTCATAGTTGCACCACAAACGATTAGTTACTAGCTTGCTCGCAAAGGTACAAAATATTTTGCTTACTACAGTTGTTTTAATAATTATAAAGAACTTAAGAAAAAAAACTAATTTTAAGAATTTCTTTACCCTAATTATATACTGGCGGCATTAACGAAAAATGCTTCGATTGTTAGTCGTGTGCTAAAGCACTCCCCGGAGAAAAAAGTTTATTTATATAATCATTGTCACTGTTTTATTTTTGACATGACCGTACAAAAAAAAACAGAATATAAATATTTTTATGTAACATTATTTATGGCTCCGTTTTACAAATATAAACAGGTGCCAATTTTCGATTCTCATTAATAAAATTGACATAAAGTATCGTTTAAAGCCGGGCTTAGACAAGCATAATAGACAATTAAAAATGTGTTTCCACTACCAATGGAATTTTTATATTTAAAAGCCCAAAATAAATGTGTCTACCAGGTCCACTTTAAAATGTTGCCAAGATTATGTTTCCTCTTATTTTTTACATTCACATTGTAGCTAAAAGGATAAATAATTTAAAACATAATTGACAAGCCTAAAATTTCCTTGCGCACAATTATAAACAACATCGCTGGCAATCGTTTTTAGTAAAAAGAGCATTGATAAAATTAAATATGTTTGTATGGATGTCGCCCATATTTTTTATCTCTAGATTAGATTAGATTATTTGAGCGGAGATGGCAAAAATGACCCCCACCACTGCAACATTACCAGATTTATTGTGGTTTCTCTTATCATTCTTTAGAGTACCTTGTCCAGGCCCGTCTTCTTAACTAGACTCCAGAGTCTTGTCACTGGCTACTCCATATATCTCGCCGGTTTTGGCTTTTTCTCACCAAGCCTAGTAAACCTAAGACTACATAGTGCTTCACATTGGCACCACACATGTACGGCTGTTTCTTCAGCAGCTGGCAGAATCTACACAGGGTATCCTCCACCAGGCCTATTTTTTCCAGATGCTGGTTGAGTTTGCAATGTTCTGTTAGTTGACCTACCGTTATCCTTACGACCTTACGACTGTGGCTCAGTAGGTCCGAAGTAAACTTGGCCGAGCAGGTCTTAATGAACTGCTTGGCCTGTCGTTGTCCTGCTTTGAAAATCTCTGTCTACCCAACTCGTAATAGATGCTTTAAAGAGGCCTGTTGAAATTCCACAGAATGGCTCCGGGCCTATCATTTCTATGGCTGATCCTCTTTTGGCTAGGTCGTCGGCCTCTTCGTTATCTGGGTGGCCCTCGTATCCTGGTACCCAGGCTACCATAAGTTTGTTTGCCAAGCCGACTTTTTCCAGGGCCTGTATACAGTCCCCCACCAGTTTAGAATTAACTTTTGGAGAACTGATGGCCTTCAGGGCTGCTTGGCTGTCTGAGTAAATGACGATATGATTTCCTATACTCCCTCTTTCTTTAATCCGCACGGCGCAATGCATTATTACTGCGATTTCCGCTTGGAAAACCGTGGCGTGCTGACCAAGACCTAAGGTTATCTTTTCTCTAGGCTTGTCTCAATAGATGCCATCTCCCACTCCCTTGTTGGTCTTGGAGCCATCTGTATACCAGATATGATCGGCTTTGATTGGAGGGCTTTCTTTCCAGTCCTCCCTATCTGGTATGACAATCCGAAAGTGTCTGTTCAAGATGAAACGAGGGGTTGACCTGTCTGAGGGCATCTCAAACAATGAGCTGACCTCTTGGCCCTCCTCTATTTCACATCTTCCTTTGGTGTCCTATAATTGGACTTTGACCTCGTTTGAGTCTATAGACTACCGCCTTTACTTCTCCCTGGATGTAAATGTGGAGTGGCGGCAGGTTTAGCAGCACTTCCAGGGCTGCGGTTGGGGTTGTTCTCATAGCTTCCGTGATGCATACGCATGCTAGTCTTTGCACACTTTAAAGTTGTCTGGTTGCAACGGTCTGCGTGACCTTTGCCCCACAGGCAACTGAGCCATAGGTTATCATGGGTCTTATTACCATTTTATACAACCACAGGTTCATCTTTGGGTTAAGTCCCCAGCTTTTTCCACAAAGCCTGCGACTTCTCCCGAGGGCGATTTTTGCCTTCTGAACAGCTTTGTTGAGGTGTGGTCCCCAGTTCATCTTTTGGTCAAAAATGACTCCTAAGTACATGACCTCTTTTGAGAAGGGGATTTTCACTCCATTGAGCTTTGGATATCTAAGTGCCCTTGGTGCTCTTTTCTTTTATCTCTAACTATAGGTCATCTTAGTTATATAATTATTAAAAAAAGTAGACCTAAATTTACTCCTGGTTAATTGGTAATTGACTTTCTTAGTTCGATTTGTAAAAACTTAAATAGGAAAATGTTTGCATCTATCTAAAACCGTTCACCTCCTACAGAATAAATGTGTTTAACTGTCTATCCGTAATACGAATAATTTGTGCAGGTGATGAAAAAAAGAATCTAAAGTTCAGGATCCCAAAAGAACTTGCCGCTAGAAACAACAGGGTATAACTCCTCTTAGTTCCTGGACAGATACACCGGAATAGAAAGCAATGAAAAAGCAGATGAACTAGATAAATTTTGACGGTGAAGAGCCAGTCGTCGGACTATCAAAACAGGCGATGAAAACAACAATAGACAGATGGTCCTTAAAACGACATCTGGATCATTGGCATGTTGAGGTCCTTCTTGTATTAGTTAAGACAAGTAGGACTTTGTCGGGCAACCGTCATCTAAGGAAACACCTGCAGAAAATGGGCATACATAACGGTCCCACAACATGCAGGCTCTGTGGGGGGAGGAGGAAACAGCCTCACACATAATATACGACTGCAATGCATTGACGTACCGAAGATATAGTGTTAGGAAACATAAAAAGCGGAATTCCTCCGCATTAACATCTTGGTGGAAACCTATAAGACTTGCTAAGAAGTGGATTTCTATAATAACAAAGGAAATCATATTAAGCCAATAGGCTGCAATGCAAATATGGCACGCGACCAACCCCGCTTAAACCAACCAACCCACCAACCAAAATTCATAATAAAGGAGCGGACAAAGCGGAAAGTTTGGAGCTTCTCCAGTTGAAGTGTGAAAGTGTGCAAGAGACTGGCACCGCTGAAGTAGGAATTATAAGTATGTACCACAATATGTACAAAGACGATTTTAAATTATTTGCTTTAGGGTACTTGCCGAATTGGACCAGCTAAGTCTGAGGTCTCTTAGGATGTGAACTGTCGCAAACAAAGAACTTGCAGATCTACCATTTTTTACCTTTTTAAAACTATAAAAAGGTTATTACTTGAATTTAAAAATTGTCTAAACATTAAACAGTACTTAAAATTATTTAAATTTGGCTTTTAAACACTCCTAAAAATGTGAAATGACTGGTATGAAATACTTTTCCACCTTTTCCTAATTCAAATTTTAATCTCTAAATTCATACTTTAAACTCTGACATCAAAGTCTGAATTCAGAGTTTAAATCTGAATAAGATTACAGCGTGGCTTTTCTAAGCTTTCTTAATTTCCTACACACAACATTTCGTAATAAAGCACAAATCAGTTAGACCACGGGTTTCCAAACTTTTTCAGTTTGCGGCGCACTAACGGGTTTAGTATTTTGTCAGGGCGCGCGCACTCGCAATGTATACATATTGCGAGTCGTGTCCAAGAAAGTGCTGCATATGTACAACGTAACAATATAACTCAAACTCTGGCTCGTCAGGAGCGCCTGGCGGCGCGGCGCCCCTGTTTAGTGCGCCGTGGTGCACACTTTGGGAACCACTGAGTCAGACCTTTTAAGATAATTGGCAAAAATAACACCAGGAATGTGTAACCTTTTTTTAAGACGTAAAACTAGTACTAAAACTATATTTAACGTTTAACAGATCCGTAAAAGCAAAAATAATTTAAAAACAAATGCAAAAAAATATTTACTAAAATTTAAAATCAAATCAGTCACAATAAGGTACACCTTTGTGTTCGAATGCGCAAATTGACAATTAAAAAGCACATTTACATGGAAACAATTCAAGCACACTTGACATGTAACATGTTTTATATCAACAACATTTCTGCGAATTTACACTATTTTACAACTACATTTTCAAGTCGGTTTAGAAATACAGTTAATTTACATATTTCGTGTTTATAGTAGGTATAATAAAAACGGGCATAAATGCAGAATAATGGTCCTTGCCCTATACTTTTACTATAAAGAGTTTTTATTTACAATACAGATAAACTAGAACATATTATGTCCAAGAAAAATTAGTTGATTCTACACCCTTATAAATATAACAGATGAAACCTAATATCAAAATAAGTGGTTCTAACGAGTCTATTTCACAATCTGTGTTAGTGAACACAATCTTTAGTCTACAAGCTATGATTCATATGAGAGCAAAATTCCGGCTAGCAAAAAATAGTTTTTTGGTCAAATTTAAAGTAAGTTTACTGTTCGTAGCCTGTAAACTTTGTCCAAAGTTTTTTTTATTTTGGCTAATTATTTTGAGCTTAAGCCGAAAAAATACCTATAAAAGAGGAAACCTAAAGTACGACGATAAGTTTTTTTGTAAAAGTAGTTTTTTATTTGGATGGAACCAAGAATCTTAAGTGTAGCGAGAGTAGCCATTACCGACAAAGGAAACAGTATTTCAAGCAGGATATGGGATCTATAGATAGTGTAGAGATTAAAAAGTTGTTGGTGCCTAAGGATTTAGCGAGTTTATAAAAATTGGGGACATTTTCAAAGTAACGTCCACAAGATTAAGTAATAGTTAATGTAGAAATTTTAAATAGACACATACTATTATTATCCTTTTATACTGTCCTACATAAGAGTATAAACGTTTTTTGTCCACCCCATGTATTTTTGTGGTAGTAACTCGAATAAATATAAATATTTTTGAACATATCTCAACAGATTTTTCCACCTATACCACTTAAATCTTTCACTTCCATTGTCTTTATTTGTTTATTCATACACAACGATTCGGTTAGTGATGTATCACCGACTGTTTTCAAGTGAACTTAAAACTATTCTTAAAAGATAAAAGATAAGACGTATGTATATACTATCCGTTAATCACCGAAAATTTACCGGTTTTTTACGGTTTAGCAACTGTTAGATAATTCATTTAAATAATAACTGTTTCTACCAAATCTCGTGTGAATGTGGTGAGGTATACATTGGAGAAAAAAGACCACTCAAAATTGGAGTTAAAGGACACATAAAACATACGAAACGTGGTAAAACGTTGAAGCCAGAGGTTGCCGAACACGTATGGTCAAAGCAACACCGCATACAATGGCCGGAAGCAAAAATTATTCCTAAAAAACCCACTGAAAGAAAAGAAAATTTAAAAAACTAATAATTTTAAATAAATAAAATGTATTTATCCAACCTAGTATCGATGTCAAATATCTGGCAGCACTTGCTACCGTGAAAAATCGGCCAAGTTTTTAGTTATCACTAGAAAATGGTTGGAGATACATCACAAACCGACATGTTGTGTATCAATCAACAAATAATGACAATGTATATCCAAGATTATTTAAACCATAGCACTGTCTAACACCTTCAAGGAAAATATTTTTTCATAATATAATTATTTAATATCATATAATAGGAATAATAAATTAATAATTTATCAAAACAGGTACATAAATATAGAATATAAATAAAATATCAACGTATCAGATACCTTTTTATAAAAAATTAAATTTCCCATAGTATAATTTTATTTTTAAATTCTATGAAATATTTTGATATTTCGAAATTGTATAGATATGGAATAAACCGGAGAGAACCTCAGAGAAAACTTTTTTTAACGTTGTCCAAACCCAAAAAGTAACAACCAACAATTTTTTAAATGTGAATTATTTTTTTTGCAATAAATTGATTTTTATGCAGAAATGCATTAAAATATGTATAATATAATGTAAAGCAATTAAAAAATTATGTGCATTGTATTAAATGTAGCTAAACAATTGCAATAAGAACATGTTAATATGGGATGTTACATTTTTTAAAACTTCACAAAAATGTATTAACTTCAGGATCACTATTCATATTTACCGTATTTCGTACAATCGTACAAATAATGATTTCATATTTAATTACTAATTATTATTATCAATTTGTATGGTGTGATCATGGGTTTAATTGATAAAATATTCACACAAAGTTTTCGGCAACACTGCCCGTTGTGTTTAAATGTCACAAAGCTATGCACTCATCAGTCAATTGTAGGGTGTACGACTTATTTATTTCTGTTTTTATAGAAGTTGGAAAAAAATATCATAGGACAAAAAATTGTATTTTTAGTTGCTTAATCTAAATAAGATATAAAAATTGCAAATTAGAAATCAGTGGCGTACATTTTTTCACAATTATTTTCGTTAAGGTGTCCAATGAGACGCCACCAGACTTAATAATTTTAATTTAATTAGGATACTTAAGATAATTACAAAAACCTATTTGTTTAACAAAGTTTAACACCCTGTGTCTTAGAAACTATGCATTTTCAAACCCATATTTATAGAACTTTTTTAAAATAATTTTCAATGAGCAATCACCTCCTGGAATTTGACAGTGCATTTTTGACCACTCTGTATGAAAACTCGGTAGATGTTATAATCGAGTTTTTTATAATGGGGTTTTGAACTCATAATACTAAAAGTTCCGTAAAGTATAAAATCGAGAAGGGTTTTTAGGCTCAGTCTATTTACTGAAACGATTCTACAAATCATAGGAAATACGTTCAATAATTCAAAATGCATAATACTTTTTTTATATAAATGATAACACATCCAGTAGGCTGGTATACCAAAATTAAAATAAATATTTAGGACACACAACAGATTTAGCGGAACCTTGGAAGCTGTGCGACTCCATAATTAAAATTTTGTCATAATGTAAAATCTGCATTTTCGGGAAAGGAGGTTTCAAACAAATGTTCATAACATTTTATTTTCCTTTCATCAGATAAACAATATTTATTTTTTTAAGGTTTATGACAACCCTCGAAGCCTAAGTACTAGGTACCATGAGCGCCGGGTTTTTAGACGTTTAACCCATTTTCCCCAGTTCCGTTAACGATGTACCAGTAACGAAACATACAAATATTTTTTATAATATTACATTTAATGGCTTTTTTTAGACAACGTGGTAGTGCCACCACAGACATTATACTAATAACAATAACTGTTACTTCTTAACTATCCCCCTCCCCGTTACTATCTGGGTAATGTCATACCCAGGTTGGTTATTTAAATTCCTGATGACAGAAAGTGGTGTTTCACAGGGCAAAGACCATCCCATAAAATAATAAGCTTGCTTAAAATGATATACGAATATATGCCTAATTATTTGCTTTGTTTCTTTTATCATTGAGCTTGTGTGTTTAAATATTTAAAATACATTTACATCTAGTTAATGTATATTCATTTTTGTTATTCAACATGCCGTACCGAGCTTTATAATAATTGTACGTATACCATTGTGAGTTTTTCTCTTAGTTTTTACGTAATGAAAAGCTTCCATTTTACTGAACAAAAGAGAAAAACCGATCTGGTTACATCATTATGTTCTTTTATTTCTTTGCGATTCAACAAGAATCCTTTGGGATATACCTCGCAAATACGCAATTACCCCATATTTTTGGTCTTGCGTGCTAAAAGAACAACTTTTAATGACATTGCTTGGCTGAATACTCAATTTTTTCACAAAAAATTATATAAAGTTTAACATATAAATAAAAACAGTATCTGATATAATGGTAATTTATCGGTCAAGGGCTAACAACAGTAACTGCTTGAAATAACGCAAAATTTCTATCAATTATGGCTAAAAATATTGTTTTTAAATAACCATAGAAACTTTGGTATTCTTCACCTTCAGAAAAAAGTAATAGGTACTTTTGCAAACTGCCCAAAGGAGGTAAAAATTAATGTAAACTATAAAAAAAATAGCCAAGTTGCAATTATACCTTGGAAACTGGTCCTACTGGGTTGTAGCCGTAATTTTTACGTGGATCTTTCTGTCGGGTGCAGTACTCTTCATATGATAAATAATTGAAATAAATAAATTCTAGCTTTGTTGGGATGGTATGTCAACAACTTGTTCGTCTTTGGTATTATCAACAAAAATAATAATAAATATATTCATCATGGCAAGGGTAAAAAAGATTAAGTGCGAGCTGCTTAAATCTTTTCTAAAGGACCACACTAACGTTTTCTGCTAGTTACAACTGATGTTATAACTTATATCATCATACTTAATATTCACACAAGTACTTACGCACTAACAACTTATGGAAGAGGATGACATAGAACGATTTGAAAGTTGTTTGAATAATAAAAAAAGGTAAACGGTCATCTTGACCCTTTCTAAAAATTCCTATCTTTGTAATTGTATATTTAGAGTAAATATTTAACTCAATAATTAAAACAAGTGCTACTAGGACAATAATAAACATAACAAAATTAAAAACAAGAATATCGCCAGAAAGGTAAGGACATGTTTGGAATCATTGGATCATTTACTAAAACCACAACGGCGTTACAAGAAATCTTTCTTAAGAATAATAAGATTTTACATGGAACTTCCATTATTTTATTTACTTTTAGGACGCACAATACAAATATCTTATACATTTATAGTTTCTTATAGCATAAGCGCTATTAAATGCAAATTTGTTGACTTATTCTAAATAGTACAGGTAGAAGACATAAAACTTTACCAAGTTTTTCATCCGTATCTTGTAAATTTTATAGAGCAAGAACCTGGGCCGTATGGCGCCATAGTACAAAAGCACAAAGTTTCTCTGCGTAATGTACCCAACAGGGGCAGTAACGATTGTCTACTCAGAATATTGGATCATCTTGGCTTTGGCAGGTAAAAGGTAGTAAAATTGCTACCCAAAATCATTATAGCATAAAGCGTTATTTTTTACATTTTTTTCGGGATAATATTAAAAATCACGTCATCTGCTGCCACACACATAGTATCGAGGCAAATTGAGTAAAGGCAGTTTTATTAATTATATAATTCCATTATATCGGATGTTTCTCCCATGTAAAATTTGAATTTTATAATTAAAAAAAAATAAAAGCCGGTATTTGACATAAATATGTACTGTTTGACATATTTAAATGTTTTGTAATGAACCAGAAATGACTGGTTATTTCAATTTTAGATAGCACCAACGGTACATTTTTTTATTCAATAGAATATGACATTCTGAATACAATAATTGTTTTTTTAGGGATATAAAAATATAAATTATTCTCATAAATAGAATTTTGTAAACTTTAACTACTTCTGAAGAAGCCGCAAAAAAAAGATGAACAAATTTATTTTTTCATACCTACTTGACTTAACATTATCCGTTTTACAGCGAAAGTGCCAAAGACTGACAAAGATGGCGTTATCGAAATTAATGATCCACAGTTCTTAGTAGACGTTCGTTACTGCCGTAGTTAAACAATTTGTTAAAGGTATTCGTTTGGTCTCATTAAAGTAATTATTAAGGGTAATGATTTAATAATTAATTAAATACAAAATGCTAATTATAGGCAGTCTACTTATTTGACGGCCAAGTTTAATTTTTACTACATGGTGTTTTCTAATTGAATGTCAATATTTAAGGGTGCGATTTTTTTGTCCATTTTAAGAAGAAAACCTTTTATGAACGTATGTCCTGAACGTCTTAACTTTTAAGTGGTGGGTGGTAAAATTTTTAAAAATAAATCATTTATTATTATTATTAATATCTGTAAAACCACTATAGATATTTAAATTTGGCATACATGTGCTATGTATCAAAAAGCATTTTTATTATACCACATTTTTTTTAAATTTTCACCATTGGCGTTCGTACGGAATCTGACCTGCCAATTTTGGCAGACATTGATGGTACGCCCCAGATTTCTCTTGAAAAAAAAATTAAATTCCCTAATCATTTCTAAGCAAAGTTAATCACCTAATTTTTTTAATAGTATGCACGGTTTTCGGTTAAAAAAATAAAAACCGATTCTCTGCATGATTTTATTTTTCTAGGTAAAAGTCGTGCGTCGGACTAAAAAAATCATGAATAAAGATAGAAATAAAAATTCACCTAGTTAAATTTAATCTATATATTTCTCTGCATGGTGATATTGTTGCCCAATATTAGTATGATCATGTAAAGAAACGGTTTTTATTTTTTTTATGCGAAATTCGTGCATCGGATTTAAAAAAAAAAATTAAGTGATCCAATTTGCTCAAAAATGATTGAAAATTTCAAAAATAATTTTCATTTTAAGAGAAATCATTGGCGTACCATCAATGTGTTCCAAAATAGTCAGGTCAAATTCCGTACGAACGCCACTGATGAAAATATTAAGAAAAATTGCTACACTAAAAAATGTCTTCTGATACATAGTACATGTATGCCACATTTCATCGAAATATAAAAGTGGTATTACAAATATTAATAATAAATTATTAATTTTGAAAATTTTACCCTCTATCTCAAAAGTTAAGATGTTCAGGACATACGTTCAAATGAAGTTTTCTTCCCAAAATGAAGCCAGAATCGCCCCCTTAAATATTGACATTTAATTAGAAAACACCCTATATAAATAAATCAGAAAAAATCTGTGTATCCGAAATCTAACTTGTAGAGCATAAAGTGGAAAATTTACTACCTTTGTTATAAATATGACAAAAGCAACAGCAAATTTAGATTTAAGAGCAAATCCCGTCGACTAACTTCCGCCTGGAAAAGGGAGCAGGGAACGTTAATTAATTCTCGGAACGTCCATAAGGAAAATGCTGAAACCAATTGTAAGGGTCGGTATGACAATTAGAGACTTTCCACCTGAAGGGGTTATTCACTCGAACTCGTGTAGATCCGTTTCGATAATACCCAAGGAGGGTGATAATATTTCGAGAAGGATGATAGACCTTCACGACTTCAAGAGGATTTTCGACGAAGTGGCTATGTCAGAAGTGACGATTGATAAAATTTAATAGGGGTTACTTTGTAGACAATTGAGGTCAAATATACATACATACATACATAAATTTAATATTATATATATATATATATATAAATATAATATAATATAATATATATATATATATATATATATATATATATATATATATATATATATATATATATATCATATATATATATATATATATATATATATATATAATAATATATATATATAATATATATATAAATATATATATATAATATATATAATATATATATATATATATATATATATATAAATATTTATAAATTATTTTATTAATATCACCTTCAAACTGAGTATTATTATGATAAAATTACTTTTATTATTACTAGTGATATAACTATTTATATATGATAATTTACTCGTTAGTTTTACTGAAAAACACATTTAAAGATATTATTTTTAAATTTAAAAACAATTAACGAAATTATCTAGGAATTTTAAGACAGATAAGTTGGTACACCTGAAAGGCGCCATATTTAAAATTGAAATTGTTTTACCAGCATTAAATGTAAAAAAGTTAAATATCTTTACTAGAGAAATGGGAAAATTCTATAAAAAGTATTTTTTACAAAGTAAAAACATTTTTTTAATCTTTTGTAAAAGGTGCACTATGATAAGGGTGCATAAGGACTCCTGCAGTTATATTGCACGGTGTTTTTATTTAGAAGTTAGATATTACTACAAGTGAGGCAGGGGTGCATTTCCCTGAATTTGGATTTGTTGATGAGTTATATATTAAATAGGTAATTGACAACATCCTCTTCTTAAAACACATACAAAATAAATGCAATAAATGTAAACTCAATTTTCACAATTAAAATTTAAAAAGTACCTAGGCCCTTTTCAATTGTTTTCCAAGTTGTACCACGGCTTAAAAATCCCTAAATAATTTTGTTGACTTTTTAAAAGTAAAAATGTTTTTCTTTAGGTGGTGTTTTATGTTAAAAATAACCACCAAAGAAACGCAAAAATAAATATATCCTGATAAATATTAAATGTTTTACCGTAAAATCATCTAGTTTGGCTGTGACCACTTTCAAGAAGGAGAAATTTTAGAAAAGTTTGTGCGTTTTGCGGTTAGGTCCGAGTAGGGTGTTATAACTTAAAAACTAGAAGTGTTCGACAAAATATGACCTCAGATTCGTAATAAGCGCCCCAAAAAACCCCTGTATACTTAATTTCAATAAAATCAGCCGTCTTGCTTTATCCTATCCTATCTTGCTTTATTCTTCACGAAATCGTTAGGGTAACTTAATATTCCTGATAACTGCAAAAAATTAATAGATCTGCCGTAAGCGCTTAATCCCAAGGTTCTTGTTATTATTCATCATTTAAAAGCGTGTCTCACAAACAAAGTAGAGTAAACATCCTTTCAATAGTTATTAAAGAATGTTTGCACCTACATAGTGAATATTTCTTTTTGTTAATAATAGCACCTGCTTTAAAGACAATGAGCTTTATTGTTTTATCTTCATAAACAATATAGCATAGGCATCTGTCAAGATAAGTACAATAGAAAAATGTTTTTAAACCGGTAAATATATGTACGGTATTTACTTATAGTCGTAACGTAAATTAAAAAAAAAACACTTTAAATCAGCCTTGGTTTTATTGAGTCTGTCCTGGTTACTTTATAGGTATCGCTGCCGGCTTTAAATTTCGAAATAAAAAATCGTAAGTGGATTCATTTTGGCGCAACCCACAACTTTATCTTTGAAAATTCTAAGAATTGGGTCATTTTTGTTGTGGCATGCGTTAATTTAACGATGTATAGAAAATTTACGAATAATCATGTCTTAATTACTTAATTTATAGGATTTTATAACGCAAACATCGGAAAATATACTGACCTAGGTACAATAATATTGGGGCATTTAGCGACCCCTAAACCCTCAACAGTTGTATCCATTTAGCGCATCTAAAGCTCGATGCGGACGCCCGCGGCATTTCAAACCTACTTCGACCAATGTCATTGGTTCTACCACGGCAATGGTCGCCTTCCCGCGCGCACCGCTTAGGTACCCACTTTCCGCGGCAACGTTCAATGTTCACAACCATCATGCGGAAACGTTCCCTCACGAGCAAGTAGGAACACGATCGAGCTCGGTGGCAACCAGTGATGCAGCACGTTATCTGACATCTGTCTGAGGGGAAAAGGTACAATAAAAAACGGCTGATTATGAGAGAATTATAACAAAAAGATTACTTTTTTTCTTTTTATTAAAAAAGACTAGTAATGTTGTGGGACCTTCATTTTCATTTTTAAGTTAATGGCTGTTTTATTTGGAATTTTCCTACAGCAATCCGGAGCTAATAGTAGGTTTTTTCAACCCCGCAAAAACCGGTTATTGTACCCTCAGGCGCAAGCCCAGTGAAATAACCGTGGTTTATTTGACTGGGCTTGCGAGTGGTCATAGAATAAACGTTTTTTTTTTTTGCAGGATTGGAACAAACCCATTAAATAATGAAAAAAAAAACAGATAAGCTTTGACCCAAAATAGCTTTATTTGCCACAGAAGCAAATAACATATTTTTTAACAAATATTAGGTAAAAATCATTTAGATTTTGAAAAAGATATAAATCTTCTCAAAATGGGTTTTAAAATCAAATGAAACGTTAATATAATTACAGAGTTAGCTAGTATGTGGGAAAAACTTTTTTTTAAGTCCGGACGAACGTCAAGTAATATCAATGCAAGAACTTGGTGGCGGGGATCTCGCATTGGCCATTATTACACTTCCTCCTTCTTATGCTGCCACCAAGTTTTAGCAAATAATCCTTTGTACATTAGAAAAAAAAAAGAAAATTTAAGGATGTCAGTAGACGTATCAGGTAAACTAACATTTGTAGCGTGTAATATTAATTTAGAATCCAGGGTATCGCTAAATCTCAAAAAAACATCTACAAGAAAAGGAAACGCCTCGTGACCTATAAAACAATGAATAACATAACCGTATTTAGCAGTATCAGAACATAACCGAAACAAAAAATAGCAATTAAAAAAAACAAAAAATAAATGATACTGATAGTTATAGTTCAGATTTCATCGAAGAGGAAGTGAGCTATTATGACGATATTGAATTAGATGACAGTGCTAGTGGGTCCTTTACCGACTTTGACCTAGACTGCTACAGCCTCTAGAGAAAGAAAAAATGACAGGACAGAAAAATATAATAATAAATACTGAATAAGGTATTTTAGTTTTTGAACACTAGTATCTATTAACCTACTTATATATTTTATATTATTAATTAAAAACAGTTTAAATGACCCTAAAAATATGAAAAAACTATCTACCTCACTCTCATGTGTAATTACTTGAAATATTTCTAAATCCTTCCTTACATTTCTGTTTTTTCTCAATATTCTTATTTTCTTGAGCATTTTGAGAATATTGATAGTAAAGATTTTTATTTTTTCGAGAATATTAAGACATTTATTAGCAAATTTATTATGGTCGAATGCATCTTACAATAAATTCTCGGGTTTGGTTTGTATATGCGCGTTTACTCTCA